>CM069908.1:144546131-144896101 GCA_036172215.1 Camellia granthamiana | reverse complement strand
GGATCTCATTAATCAATCCCAAAACCATTGTTGTGCGATCATAACCCTTGTAAATATACTTATGTATATACTTAACACATCTCACTCCAGCACAAACTTCTACATTTATATGACAGTTGAACCGTTTAGAAAGATATGCATTGTATGGTACCACATCCCTGTTATCAACTTCCTGTCCTCTCACAGTATATACTTGACCACTATTGTGACGACGATAGATTGGATATCCATCTTGGTCCATAGTTGTTGATTCTGCAAAGTCTCGAGGGTATTTCTTACTACATCTACCATTTTCCATACATGGTGCTTGGGGATTTCGAGCACCACATGGTCCATGTACCATGCAACACTTGACAGTTTCAAAAAGTGTAGGATCATCTTTTGGATCTGGAAATTCTGCACAAACTAATTTGTCTACTTGAGCACATGTTCGAATTTTGTCTGGACCTTTAAGAAAGAGAAGCGCATGCATATGTGGTAGGCCTCTTTTTTGGAATTCAATTGTAAAAACATGTGCAACTTTATTACCGAACACTTTGTTTGTCTCTATCTCCTTCATCAAACACTTTCTTTTTAGCTCAAAAACACGGGCAATCAAATCCGGACGATCAATAGCTTTTTGGTGTGGTAATAATGCTGAAGTAATTTCTAGCCAATTGGGATTTGCAGTCATGGTGAGAAAAATATCTGGGTGCTGGTTGTATCGCGTGATAGCCATTGAATCTTGAAAGATTTCAAACATATGTCTAGGACTACCAGTAAATGAAGATGGCAAAATAAACCTTTGACCAATTTGATTAGGTTGCAAGTCATCTGGATCAATATCGCTTAAATCTTGGTAAAGTTCAGCCCGAATTTTTTTTTGATTAAGCTTGTAGTACGTACGTCAATCGATTTTGCTCAGTTGCTGCCCAAGCATCTACCAAAAACTCTTGGAATAGTTTTCCACCTCTCAAAATTGTTGAATACTCTGTAGGTCGCTCAAACAAACGATAACTATAAAAATCCATTTGAGTAAGTCGATCAGTTGAAGGCCGATCATGTTTAACGTCCCACAGTTTCAACTCAGGTTCCCATCCGAGCTCATCATACGGGAATAATAAAACATAATGCAATGACAAATACGCTGGATGACATTCATTAATTTGCATCAGTTCATTATTTCCCTGTAGATGTAAAACAACATCTCTCATTCCAGTAACCTCGGTTCCATCACCTGGTATTACAATTGCAATCTCATCAGCAGTTGGTAGGTTATACCGTCGTCAGTCTGTTGCTGAACTGTAGTGAAGATGAGCAGGTAGATTTTGTCCAGTGAAGGCTAATTGATTCAAAATTGCATGAGCCTGGCGAAATTTGTCTACAAATGCATTAACTTACAACAAACTATCTTGAATAGTTTTAAGAACATCCCTTCGTAAGTGAGGATTTCTACGATTTCGAACTTCTAAAGCTGAATCAGGATCATAAATGTACAACTGAGCATAAGTCGCATCCTAACCTGGCTGTGGTAGAAGTGATCCTGTTCGATGTCGTAATTCCCCATGGATAATAAATGGTTTAGGGCCGCTTCCCCTTAGTACTCTGGGATCCAATGTAGCACCAAGACTTGTAAAAGCATTGGCTGCATTGTATACTCGAGTATAACGTCGAAACGATCTTGCTTGATCATCATCCCCATCATATAAAGCTTGAAGCGGTGGAGGGGGTGTCATAAGCAGAGGTAGCCTAGTCTTTCCTTTTGAACAGCAAGTTCCAAATAGGGGACGCTTTCGAGATGATTGTGCTAATTTTTCGTCTATCCAATGTAAGGCTGAACAGTAAGGACATAACACATCCATCTTGCCAAGAGAATGACGACATGAATTCATGTGTGATTGAGTATTAATCGCAGTACCTATAGTCATATCTTCTAATTCATCGTCTGTACATAGATCCTCTTGAAGAAATGTGACTGTAGAATTAGGCCTACAAATATTTGTTGTGCATTAATTAAAATTTATACATATGTAAAAGTAAGAGTATTATTTAAAGAATTAAACATGTTTTACCAATTTCGAGCTAAAGATGTACTTTCCATAGAGAACGAACATGTGGATGCATGTGTAACCATTGTTCGTTTTTGTGCCAACGAAGTATCTGCAAGGGTCTTTGTACCCTGTTCTAGGCAAGCATGACTGCGACGACTCGGTGTTAATGAAGGAAAATGTTTAACATATGCTCCTAATCTCTCTCGTTCTTGTCGCAAGTGTTGTCTCGATTGATATGCAGAGCATGCATTTTCATTTCTTTCACGTTCTCGTCGTGCACGTTGAGCTAATACAGCTCTTGATATAACATAACCATTGGGTCCCTAAAATATGAATATTAAATCATTGGATGCTTAAAATGCAAATATTATCAAGTACCATTTTCCACTGTCCAAAGAAAATACCAAGAATTTAGAGAAAATGTATTATACTCTTGCCCATGAATAATAAACGTTCGACCAGCAGATTTTGTGGTTTTGTAACAGTAATGAACAAATGTTCGATCAGCAGATGAGCTTCATAAAGTATCCCCATTTTCTTGTAGGGCACATGTACTTACAGGATACACTACATATTCCTTTCTCACTATATATTCCTTCATAAGTATCCCCTATATATTTCTTTCTTCCTAAGAACATCCAAGAGACACTAAAAAATGTGCATAGTTTCAAAAATAAAATACAATTATGGCTAAATAAAATACAATATATGAAGATATAAAAATAAAAACTAAAAAAACTCTACAAAAATTAATAACAACCATATCGCTAAACATGCATTTGCCCTTGCAATCAGTCACCTTTGTCATTTATAATCTATATGATAAATTGTGTGGTTTTGTTATACAAACAAACAAATGTTCGACCAACTTATGAACTTCATAAAGTATCCCCATTCACATAGTTGGAAAAAAAAAAATTTGTTGCCCATTTTCTCCCTCCTCTCTTTATCTCTTTATCTCAAAATTTTCGCCCACTTACATTTCAAAGTGGTATAGATTTACACATATATACAGGAGACACTTAAAAAAGTGCACAGTTTAAAAGATAAAAATACAATTATGGTTTAAAATAAATAATTGGACATGCATTTAAAAAAACACTCTACAATTATGGCTTAAAATGAACAATTGTTTCTTGCTTAAAATAAACAATTCGATATGCAATTATGGCTTAAAATACAAACATACGAAAACTAACAATTAAAAAAAAAAAAACACTTTACAAAAACCATTAAAAACTATACCGCTGGACATGCATTTTCCTTTCCCTTGCCCTTGGAAGCATAAGACACCTTTTCTTTTCCTTTCGACATTGCGTTTGCATTTTCCTTTTCTATTGCCTTTAAAAAATAACCAAAGTCTAAGAAATAACCAAAGTATAAGAAATAAAAATTAAAAAAAAAAATTATAAGAAAGTGATTTTTGGGCTGACATTAGAAATACGAACGACATTGAAATCATGCTCATCACGAATCACTACACCGACATTTCTTTGTTGAAGAAACTGAACCTATACATACAAAAACAAATAAGTAGCTGATATGTACACAAAATGAAATTTTATAAGACGATGAGTAAAGGGAACGAATATTACAATTCGTTGTAAGTCTCCATCTAGTTGTAAAAAATGAGGAAATTTTTTTGTTTATAATCAGAACCTATGATACAAAAGTTTTTTAAAAATCTATGTACCAGTTTTTTTAAAAAAGACAACTTACATTATCCATAATGTTAGAGGCCGTTCCAACTTAGTATTGCCAAAACCTGTAATACAAAAGTTGACTTCAGTAAAATACGTATTAATCCAGTAATACATATACATAATACAAAAGTTAACCTGTAAAGGTTTTAGAATACATAACTTATGTAAATACAAAAATTATTTTAATTCACCAAGTGAAACCAAACGAAGCAAAGTAATAGATACTTAAATGTAATTAAACCTATCGATGGCTTAAGCTTTGTTGAATTTAATTGAACTAAAAGAGGTTTAAATGAAACTGCAAAATTTATAAAGTTAATTCATATGACAAACTAATAAAAAATCATCAATCATTTTGAAATCCATAGTTAATTCATATGATAAAATATCTCATTCAAGGAATTAATAAAAAATCACACTGGGAAAAAAAATCACATACGACAAACTAATAACCCAACAATCATTTTCCGCCACCAAAATGAGTTGTGTTTCCAAGAATGTATTTATTGAAATTAACAAATAACAAAAGATTTGCAATAAATCCACAGTTTGAAAATAATAATTTAACTCCAAACATTTTCAGGTATTGATAACACAATCTGAATCCAAACAACATCAAAAGAAAGTAGTAATGAATCTTACTATTTTTCTTACAAATTAATAAATATTAAAATTGTCTAAGATGCCACATCATCCCAACTTGGCAAAGGCAAATGAGTAGAAACATGTGTAGTAGTAAAGTCAACAAATATATATTGTTGCACCTGAAGTGGACAAACTCAATCTCACAATTTCAGAAGCTATGAAATTATCCTCTGTAATTTAATAAAGTCAAACTCAACCACCCCAATCTCACAATTTCAGAAGCCATGAAATTATCCTCTATTTTTTTCAATAATCAAACACCTAGAAAATCCAAAAACCAGCAAAGTAAGGACAAAAAAAAGTCAAAAAAACTGGCATATTTGACTATCAAAGCCTATTGAAAGTTTATTTAGCAAAGTTGAGAACTCCATCCACTCAACAGCAAGTTATAGACAGTAGAGTATAACTCGGAACTTAAAATTATATATTTGAAACACATTATCATTATATTTGAGACCTATTATTCGGAACATATTGAACATATTATATTTGAAACACATTATCATAAAATTAAATCCCACTATATCTCAACACATTTAGACTGTAAATCTATATAAATATAACAAATGGCTGGAAATTTTAGAAGTTGATGCAGCTTAGTATGGTCAAAACCTGTAATCCAAAAGTGAACTTAAGTAAATAAATATTAAATACATAGCATATTTTAATTCACCAAGTCAAACCGAACGAAGCAATCAATAGATAGTTAACATATCGAATGACATAGATACTGAATTGTACTGAGCTCATTCAAGAAATTAATAAAAAATCACATAGATATTGAATTGTACTGAGCTCATTCAAGA
This sequence comes from Camellia granthamiana, assembly GCA_036172215.1. NCBI lineage: Eukaryota > Viridiplantae > Streptophyta > Magnoliopsida > Ericales > Theaceae > Camellia > Camellia granthamiana. Next base: position 144,890,917 of record CM069908.1, on the reverse strand, counting down.
AATTAATAAAAAATCACATAGATATGCAGATGCCAAACTAATAACCTACCAATCATTTTCCGCCACCAAATTTTACTAAAATTAAACAATTTATCAAAATGAGTTGTATTTCCAACGGAAACTATCAATAAAACACATCAATCACTTAGTACTTTGCTTCCAAGAATCTATTTATTAAAATTAACAAATAACAAAAGCTTTGCACACCTCTACATAGTTTTAAAATAATAATTTCACTCCAAACATTAAATAAATTAAAAATAAATTAGTCTATATGAGGACATTTTCAGGGATTGGTAACACAATTTGACTCAAAACAACAGCAAAAGAAAATATTAATGAATGTTACCATTTTTCTTAGCAAAGGGTGCAAATGAGTAGACATATATGTATTAGCAAAGGGTGAAAATATATACTTCTGCACCTAAAGTGGACAAAGTGAACCACTAAAGTCAACCGCTAAAGTCAAAAGGCCAAGAAATAATTCATCCACCAGGTGGTCAACCGCTAAAATGTCTCCAAGATATAACTAAGCTAACTTTTTTTTACAAAAGATAGATATGATAAAAAAATATTTCAATGTACATAACAAAATAACCTTAAAAGATATAAGAATTGACTTTCCAAGATTGTTTCATTTTTGTGAGAAAAAACAAAAAAGAAGCGGAAAAGATAAAAAATAAATTGGTTTACTTAAATTCTTTTTGTCTTCCATAACCTTAATTTATTTTTTGCTTCCTCAATTTAAAAAAAGTTATGATACATTGCTTTAGGCATTGAAACCATATAAACCATATCTTATGTTTAGCATAGGAAAACGTCTTAACCATGAACAACAATAAATAAACCCAATCCTAAAAGATATGTTATAATTACCATAAGTCTTAATGGCACTTCCAAACACAATCAGACTCAAATCAAAATTGGGTGAATTCCTGTAACGAAGCTAATTAATTTTAGAACTTAAGATCCAATTGATGTTATCTAAGACCTGGACCACATCTTATAGAAAAGGTAAGAATTGGAACACATCTAAGACATGAAACCAATACAGTGTATACAAACCAAACTATTTATAAAAAAAAAATGTAGTGATACTGTACGATTTCCTGTGCTAATAAATAAAATAAAATAAAAGATTCCATGGGTTTATTCCAAATAGGATAGAATATTTTCCAAATCCTTAGAAACACAAACACAAACACATATGGAGGCCATTATTGGCCAAAAACAACCCTTTATTGGCCAAAAACTATCCGATTTATTGATTAATCCCCAAAATTGTTTGACACAAAAATTTCGGATTTATTAAAGCTTGAACAGTATATAATACCACAAATTCAAACCAAAGTATGAATTTAAGAAATTAACTCATGAATTCTATGAGGGCCTTTTCGTTGAAATAGAAAAATACGAAATGTGGTTTAGATTTCCATACTTACCACATCTGTAAAATTAATTTAACTCCTAATAAAATTAATAAAATTCAAACTAATAATAGATTAATTTAAGTCCTAATAGATTAATTTTACAAACTAATAAAATTCAAATGTTATCGAATGTTACAAACTAATAAATTCGAATGTTATCAAAATGCTATACAAACTAATGAACATATGTTTTATGCAATAAATAAAACTCAAACTAAGGCCTTATTTGATTAATAGGTAAATAAAATAGTACCACTAATACTACCAATCAAGCATGCCCTAAGTGTCATTCAAGAAGAAAAGAAAAGAAAAAAAAAAAAAAAAAACAAAGATTAATTTAACTCCTACCTATATTGGTTAAATTTGAAACATTAGATAAAAAGTCAAAAACTAATACAAAAAATAAACTCATTCAACACAAAAAAACATGCCTTAAGAGACTTCAGGAAGGTATGTTTATTTTCTTCTTCCAATTTTTCATTTTGTTTATTAAAAAAAAAAAAACGCTCTCTGTTTGGTTTCCTAGAAAACAGAAACCTACTTCAGTTTGTTAATTAATTGGCACAGGTTTTGTTAGACATGGCTTTCTTAGACATGGCTTCTCAATATATATATATACACATACTGGAATCATATATAAAGAGGGGGTTTGGGCTTTGAAAAATACGAAATGTGGTTTAGATTTCCATACTTACCACATCTGTAAAATTAATTTAACTCCTAATAAAATTAATAAAATTCAAACTAATAATAGATTAATTTAAGTCCTAATAGATTAATTTTACAAACTAATAAAATTCAAATGTTATCGAATGTTACAAACTAATAAATTCGAATGTTATCAAAATGCTATACAAAGTAATAAACATGTGTTTTATGCAATAAATAAAACTCAAACTACGGCCTTGTTTGATTAACAGGTTAATAAAATAGTACCACTAATACTACCAATCAAACATGCCCTAAGTGTCATTCAAGGAAAAAGAAAAAAAGAAAAGAAAAAGAAGAAGATTAATTGAACTCCTATCTATATTGGTTAAATTTGAAACATTAGATAAAAAGTCAAAAACTAATACAAAAAATAAACTCATTCAACACAAAAACATGCCCTAAGAGGCAAAGGAATGTATGTTTATTTTCTTCTTCCAATTTTTCATTTTGTTTATTAAAAAAAAAAACGCCCTCTGTTTGGTTTCCTAGAAGGCATAAACCACTTCAGTTTGTTAATTAATTGGCACAGGTTTTGTTAGACATGGCTTGAAAATTCAAACTAATAATAGATTAATTTAAGTCCTAATAGATTAATTTTACAAACTAATAAAATTCAAATGTTATCGAATGTTACAAACTAATAAATTCGAATGTTATCAAAATGCTATACAAACTAATAAACATGTGTTTTATGCAATAAATAAAACTCAAACTAAGGCCTTATTTGATTAACAGGTAAATAAAATAGTACCACTAATACTACCAATCAAGCATGCCCTAAGTGTCATTCAAGAAGAAAAGAAAAGAAAAAAAAAAAACAAAGATTAATTTAACTCCTACCTATATTGGTTAAATTTGAAACATTAGATAAAAAGTCAAAAACTAATACAAAAAATAAACTCATTCAACACAAAAAAAAACATGTCTTAAGAGGCAAAGGAAGGTATGTTTATTTTCTTCTTCCAAATTTTCATTTTGTTTATTAAAAAAAAAAAAAAAAAAAAAAGGCCCTCTGTTTGGTTTCCTAGAAAGCATAAACCACTTCAGTTTGTTAATTAATTGGCACAGGTTTTGTTAAACATGGCTTTCTTAGACATGACTTCTCAATATATATATACATACTGGAATCATACATAAAGAAGGGGTTTGGGGTTTGAAAAATACGAAATGTGGTTTAGATTTCCATACTTACCACATCTGTAAAATTAATTTAACTCCTAATAAAATTAATAAAATTCAAACTAATAATAGATTAATTTAACTCGTAATAGATTAATTTTACAAACTAATAAAATTCAAATGTTATCGAATGTTACAAATTAATAAATTTGAATGTTATCAAAATGCTATACAAACTAATAAACATGTGTTTTATGAAATAAATAAAACTCAAACTAAGGCCTTGTTTGATTAACAGGTTAATAAAATAGTACCACTAATACTACCAATCAAACATGCCCTAAGTGTCATTCAAGGAGAAAAGAAAAGAAAAAAAAAAAAAACAAAGATTAATTTAACTCCTATCTATATTGGTTAAATTTGAAACATTAGATAAAAAGTCAAAAACTAATACAAAAAATAAACCCATTCAACACAAAAAAAAATGCCCTAAGAGGCAAAGGAAGGTATGTTTATTTTCTTTTTCCAATTTTCCATTTTTTTTATTTAAAAAAAAAACCCTCTGTTTGGTTGCCTAGAAAGCAGAAACCCACTTCAATTTGTTAATTAAGTGGCACAGGTTTTGTTAGACATGACTTTCTTAGACATGGCTTCTCAATATATATATACATACTGGAATCATACATAAAGAGGGGGTTTGGGGTTTGGAATCATATCTATAGATATATATACATACATACTGGAATCATATGTATAGATATATATACATCCATAATCATATATAAAAATAAAAATAAAAGATTAATTTACCTTTTAGACTCAATGCTTCAAACATGTTGTCAATATTATTGAAACAAAAAGATTATTGAAGATTATTAAAGATATCCAAAAATTAGATATGCAGAGAAAAGAAAAAAGAAAAAAAAGAAAAAAACAAAGAATAATTTAACTCCTATCTATATTGGTTAAATTTGAAACATTAGATAAAAATAAACCCATTCAACACAAAAAAACATGCCCTAAGAGGCAGAGGAAGGTATGTTTATTTTTTTCTTCCAATTTTCCAATATTATATACAGATACTGGACTCATACATAAATAGGGGGTTTGTGGTTTGGAATCATATATATAGATATATATATACATCCATATATATATATGTATATACATATTGGAATCATATGTATAGATATATATACATCCAGAACGCCAAAATTTGGCAAGAGCTCATCTCTCTATAACAGAACCCAATTATAACAATATAAAAATAAAAATAAAAGATTAATTTATCTTGTTTCGATATTAAAGGTCTTAAGGAAGTCCACAATACTTCAGACTCAATGCTTCAAACCTGTTGTCAATATTATTGAAACAAAAAGATTATTGAAGATTATTAAAGATATCCAAAAATTAGATATGCAGAGGAAAAAAAAAAGAAAAAAAAAAAAAACAAAGAATAATTTAACTCCTATCTATATTGGTTAAATTTGAAACATTAGATAAAAATAAACCCATTCAACACAAAAAAACATGCCCTAAGAGGCATAGGAAGGTATAATTATTTTTATCTTCCAATTTTCCAATATTATATACAGATACTGGACTCATACATAAATAGAGGGTTTGTGATTTGGAATCATATATATAGATATATATATACATCCATATATATATATATGTATATACATATTGGAATCATATGTATAGATATATATACATCCAGAACGTCAAAATTTGGCAAGAGCTCATCTCTCTATAACAGAACCCAATTATAACAAAGCCAAATTATAACATAACCCAATTTGTCAACAATGCCAAATTATAACAGAACCCAATTTGTCAACAAAGCCATTGTGATATAAGCTAATTGTTATTGTTGTTGTAGTTCTTTTTCAAAGCTAATTGTCGAAGTGTAAGAAAAATTCACCTAAATATAGCTGAACAAACATTAATTTCAACAAATTCAACCAAAACAACATGAAAATGACACCACATTTTCAACTCAAATTAGACAGTAAAATAATAAATAAGTGAGAAAAAACAGTGTACATAGCTGAAGAAGTGGCTGGAAATGGTGTGAGGAAGTGGCTGGAAAGGGATGAAATTAAAATGGTGTCCCTAAACTTGATATACCCTTCCAAGAAGAGTTCAAAGCTTGGTTTTCTGTGTCCAATAATTATATTTATTCTTCTATCTTTTTCATTTCAAATTATGCCTTTTCTTTAGTTGATAAAGAAATGGAATAAAGAAAAAGCGTGGAATTTTGATGAGGAAGTGGCTGAAAAGGGATGAAATTAAAATGGTGTCCCTAACCTTGATATACTCTTCCAAGAAGAGTTCAAAGCTTGGTTTTCTGTGTCCAATAATTATATTTATTCTTCTATCTTTTTCATTTCAAATTATGCCTTCTCTTTAGGTGATGAAGAAATGGAATAAAGAAAAAGCAGTGAAAAAAAGAGAAAGGAGTCCTTTTGGGTCCATAAGAAATGAGAAACTTGAAGTTCCTATTTGTTTGTCTTTGTGTAAAAAATACAAAAGAGAAAAAGAGTTCCTATTATAGTTGGAAATTCCGATTCGTATTGTCTATTTGCATAAGAATTCATGTGGCATGGTGTTTTTCTACCTTGTAATAAGTTCATAGAAGAAGTGTTTGAAACTATTTGGCTGGGGAGAAAACTGAGAAGGTAACTTTTGAAAACTGAAGCCTTCAAAGAAATATATGTTAGAAGTTTGATTAAGAGTAGCATTTGATCTAGAAATTTTGGACAACAACGGCTAGGTTAGGGAGCAATTGATCATTAGAGGGAAGAGACAAAAACAGTGGGTGTGTGTTCAAAATTATAACTCAAAATTATAATTCAAAATTATGTGTGTTCAACATAACTCATTCAAATAGGAAATGTTTCTCAAAAAATTAATTTGAAATGTTTCAAATTAACCATAGCAAGAAGAGTTATTTTAAATTTTTACATATATATATACATACATATATACACATACATATATATACATCCAAAATGCAAATTATATATGTTATACACACAAAATGCAAATTGTATATTATATGGTATTACTCATACGTATCAAACACATGAATTGAACTGAATAAACAATAGTATACCTTGAGTTCGGCCTAAAGTTCTTCACGCTCATGACCTGTAGCAATTGGCATAACATCTGCAACTGTCTTCTTCCCCTTCAGAATAATATCTGCCATCCATCAACAACTAAATGATATTTCGAATCCTTACTCCTCTTTTTTTCATCAAATTCAATTGAAATCTTGGTTAAAAACTTAATTTGATAGGAGTACTCCAATCCTTACTATTTTTTTTCAGCAAATCTTTTTGAAAAATTCTAAACTCCAATCCTTAATTTGATGGGAGTACTCCAATTATATTAGTTATAATTAAATTAAATTTACTATGATATTAATTATGTATGTCTTATGTAATATTTGATTATGACTCAATTTTTCTTTACTTACAACATTAAAAGAATTCAATTATGACATTTATAATGATTAATTTTATAAATATCATAATTTACATATAGTACATATATTTAAAAAATGGGGGAATTACTTAACAGTGAAACAGAAAAAAAAATACAAACATATGAGATATAAGTGATTCTGTTATAGGGATGCAAGTCTCATTTGTGTATTTTTTTTTTCCCCTATTACACTATTAAGAAATTTAAAAAATTGTGATATTTATAAAAAAACACTTCAACACATATTTTCAAAAAAGAAAAACAAAACAAAATAAATAAAACACTCAATCAGTGAGCCAAATAGTGTCTCATTCCTACCCTAAAATCCATCCCTCAATTACAGGGTTTCTACCAAAATCTAATCCTTTTCTAATCTACTCTCTCAAAATAGGGGACCTGGGGAGCATGTTGTGCCTTGTGAGATTCACTAAGACTTATAAGTATATTTTGATGGTTTGAATATGTTCAACATCAAACATTTCAAACATATCAAACATATCAAACCCATTACATACATCTATATATATCAAACATTGTTTAATCAGATTAACCATATATCAAACATTGTTTAATCAGATTAAACATTTCAAACATATCAAACCCACCATATCAAACATATCAAACCCATATCAACATCATCTATATTTTTAATCAGATTAACCATATCAAACATTTCAAACCCATTACATATATGATATATATAATACACACAAATACATACATGTTCAACATAAATCATCAAACCCATTTCAAATATAATGGCCTTGTTCAACATCAAACCCATGTTTAATCCCATGTTTAATCAAAACCATGTTTAATCAAAACCATGTTCAACATCAAACCCATTACATACAAATTGTTTAATCAGATTACAAATATCAGATTACAAACAAATTGTTTAATCAGATTACAAACCCATTAATCAGATTACAAACCCATTAATCATCAAACCCATTTCAAATATAATGGCCTTGTTCAACATCAAACCCATGTTTAATCAAAACCATGTTCAACATCAAACCCATTACATACAAATTGTTTAATCAGATTACAAATATCAGATTACAAACAAATTGTTTAATCAGATTACAAACCCATTAATCAGATTACATATCATCAAACCCATTACATATATCAAACATTGTTTAATCAGATTAACCATATATCAAACATTGTTTAAAACATATCAAACCCATTACACACCCATTACATATATGATATATATAATACACACAAATACATACATGTTCAACATAAATCATCAAACCCATTTCATAAATCAAATCCATTTCATAAATCAAAATTATGTTCAACATCAAACATTTCAAATTAACCATATCAGATTAACCATATCAAACATTTCAAACCCAATCATTTCAGATTAACCATTTCAGATTAAACATTTCAAACCCAAACATTTCAAACTATGTATATATATGTATACATATATATACATCCAAAATGCAAATTATATATATTATACACACAAATACATACATATTGGCTTGAGAGAGAGAGAGAGAGAAAGAGAGAGAGAGGGGTAACCGGGGACAGTGACGGTGATGCTCTGGCCGGGGACAGACTTCGGTCCAGTTTCGGCAGTGACGAACCCCTGTTGACGGCAGAGAGAAGATGAAGACAGGAAAGCACAGCAAGGGTTGGGTTGGGTTGGGTTTCGACAGGGAAGCACAGGAATGGGCTTCAATGGAGGTAGAGAGAGAGAGAGAGTGTGTGTGTTCAAAATTTGAAAACAGAAAGAGAGGAGAGGCGTATCTGTGAGAGAGACAGGGTGTGTGTTGAGAAAGTGTGTGTTGAAAGAGATGAGAGGGAGATGTTTTTGACCCTCAGATTAAATCAATCTAATGGTCAAAATTTGGACAAATGGACAAATGTCCCATCTGGTTTGAAAAACAGAGCTCCCTTGTTATATAGATGATCCATGTTACATATTTTTGTGATAAATATTACATAATTTTTTAATAGATTATGTGTTAACTTTTTTGGCTTTCGAATGTTAGTATTGTAATTTTAAGCGTGCAGTAAGGATTAATCAGACCTTACAGAAGATTAATTGCCAACCAATTATCAGACGATTGTGTTTTAGTTCTTTCAGCCACAATGAAGAGGACTTTTACTGGTGGCTTGTTTAGGAGAATTTAGTAAATAACAATTAAGTGAAAAATAATTGCAGAATTTCATTAAGTAAAATGAAAAACTTACAATGATCTGACCCAGCCTCGTAGAGGTTTACAGCAACAAGCTATTTAAAACTACTCCTATGAATGAAGTGCAGTACTGGAATTTGAAATACAGAAATGTAAAGAACTGGAAATATAAAACTAGAAAGAAAAATATGAAGTAAATAACTGGTTTCTGGATCTGAGTCTGGGTTCTCCTTTCTGGGGCCTTCTCTGCTATTTATACTTCTCAATGATAACCGTCGAAGTGGACTCCTAACCGTCGAAACGTCCCTCCATGATCGCTGATCATGCTTTCTCACAGTCAACCCTATTACGCCATGTTTGCAGTTAGGCTTCCCTTCTGATTTTGAATTTGAACCTTGTAAGTAACCGTTAGGTCACATCACCTTATATCCCTTGATTATTCCAGTGCTACGCAGACTCATTACTACCAGTATGGGTTGACACGTGTCTGACTATAGTTGGCAATTTATATTACCTCCGCAAATTGCCTTTTTCATGCCACGTGATGAATTGTGATTGGCTTATACAAATTTTGCTAGCCAACATTACCCCCCGCACTAATATACCCAATATTTGGTGATATTAGTGGATTGAAGCACTTTACCTACGTCCTAAGATGTGCATGGGTTTTGCATCTTCTTAGAACTGCAACCGACTGTATTAAATTCTTTTCTATTCCTTGAACATTTCCCATTATTTGAGCATTCGAAAAGACTAATACAGCTCGCATGGCCAAACAAACCTTCTTTGACATAGATCAAGCATATGAGGAGTTGTTAGATAATGATGTTCGCCCTCGAAAGAATTTTCATGCATTTATTAGCCACACCTATCCATCTCCATTTACTCAAGTCATGGAAACTTTTGCAAATCATCGACCTTTGGATCACGAACCTATTGTTCATAATTCTTTAGCCCAAGACTTTGCAAAAATAGATATTGGAAGCTCTTCTTCTACCCCAAAACCCTCTGCATGGAATGAGGTTGTGGCTTCCTCATCTTCTTCTAAAGCTTCTGGCTGGGGAAGTTAGCCAAAACCTGAGGAATTCAAGCTAAGAGAGCGAATTAATCATCGATTCGTCGAATTCGCTGATCCTCTGTCTTTCCCTCATTTTGCTTGGAGCTCGGTGGTTTACCCCTATGTATCCATCGATCGCCAATGCAGTTTGGAAGACAACTTACTTATAGCATAGTACACATCTTCCATGCCTACAAAGATAGTACAAGCCACTCGCCGTCTAGAGGAAGCATAAGGGTACAACCTGTCATTCTTAGCCCAGAGGGCAAAATTTTGCTCTTCTGACTGGCTTGAATGTGTAAATAACCCCCAGTTCCCTTCTTCCTTTGAGATGGATCCTCCTACGCCTCCTCTTCCTCAAAACCCTCACTGGATGGAAGAACTGAGACTTACTTTCTTTGAGAGTCAGTTTCTTCCTTCCTACGAACCTCCAGCTCTCTCCACTATTTTGGAGCGATATCAAGCTCAGCTTCTGCTTGCAGCCTTTTCTCACTTGCCCTTCAATATTCTTGGGGGTGATGTCCCTCTTAAGAACTTTCGATGGGCTTGTGACATTATGACCTGGGGTCATGTCCTCAACCCCATCGCTCAAGCAGAACTTCAGATGTTTTTGGATCAACTCCCATTGCTTCTTCATTGGTATCAAACTTCTTTGGCTACCACTCAATCTTTGGACAAAATCTCAACCTGTCGAATTCATACCCAGTATGAAGCAGAGAACCTCATCGATGAATATAATGACTTCAAGAATAAAGACTCTGCATACTGGGATGATTTAGATATGGATGAGATGGAATAATGATTGAAGGAAACAGAGTTCGAAATAAAAGTTGAACAACTTTTTTATCAAATAAGAGCATATCAGCTACAACAACCTAGCATGGAAAGGATAGAAGATAGAATAAAAAAGGAACATAAATTCATTGACCATCGTTGGAACAAATTCCATGACCTTGTTATTTTTTTTATTCCTTATTTCTATGAAATTGAATTTGTAGACAAAAAGGCTTTCTGATGTAATTACTTTCATCTTAATAAAGCTAAGTCTTCCTTTCTTTATTCGGCATGGTCTGATTTTATTCTATTTGCCCAAAACAAACAAAATCAGAGCTTCGAATTTACCAATTTTGTCATTCGAAACCTGATTTGAATATTTCCAATGGAATACTGAAAACCTAATTTGAATTTCCCCAACATATGGATTGTAATTGACAATCTTTGCCTTCGGTCTTTTCATTTCAATCATATGGTTAACACAATCAACAGTTTCGAATCAACTATTTTTGTTTCGAATGAACAATTTACATTTTTCGAAGTATGGAAACTTCCCTTAAGGATTGCACTATTTTATTCTAAAAGAGTGACTCCCTTGTGTCCTTCACTGCTTAACCAAATATTGGTTTTATGTCACTTCAAAGTCCAGAACAAACAAATTCTAACTGCAGAGTATTTCAGATTTTACTTCGAAGGATTTTACTTTTAACAAGAAACCTAAAAGCAGGTCTTTAATCCTCTTGAAGTAAACAAACACCTGAGCATTCTTGTACTCTTAGGTGTGAAATGTGCTTTCGAAGCCCTAGCTGGATGTTTGTCACCTGACTTTGGAGCCAAAGCTTGGCTTCGAAGCTAAATATTTGATTTTGAAGCCAATATAAGTGTTTAAGATATGTTTCCCTTCCAAATTATCAATATTGAGAGAAACTTTTCGCATCCGTACCTTCAGTACTTCTTTATGAATTCTACCAATTTAAAATGATTGGGCATTTTTCGGACATAAAGGTTTAAAAACTCTTTCATTTCGTGCTTTTAATTTACTTGCTTGCCCAACACACAAACCCTTCATCTCTATTAACTTTTCCTTTCCCTTACCCTCTTTCTCAACTTCGTCTTCTGAAAACTCATGTCAATGGCTTTTTCCTTCTCGAAGATACCAGTCGTGGAGCGTGTGAGTTTATCCGTAGCCTTAAAAAGGATCATTGCTGAAGAGTGTGATAAATACAAGGCTGGTGAGAAAAGTGCTATTGATGGGCGCATTTTCATTCCCTGTCGTCATGAACAACAAGAATATGTGCTCGGACCTATCTTTAAAGAGGTCCCTACTCAACTTCCAGCTCTGTACCCGCGTTAAAGGATCATTGCCTCCTTTATGAAGGTGGTCTTGATTAGGGAAACTGGAGAGTGAATCAACCCCATCGCTGCTGGCCCACAGTAAGACCAGAATAGGAGGAATGGTATGATCTGGTCATCCCTGCTAGGATATTGGGTCTTCAAGAACTTTACCTCTTTGACGCCCTTCAACTATCTAGGTTCACCATTTCGAAGGACTCATTTTTGATACCTGCTGCTCTTTGTTTTTGAAATTTTACTTTCAATTTCTTCCAATTTAGATGTGGGATGATGGCTCCTACTATCCTTGACATCTGTCATCTGTTAGGATTATCTCCTATTGGTACTCCCTTTGGTCCAGACTACCCCGACCTCAGCATTCATTTTTCTCTTCTCCTTCTGAACTCATCCTATAGTGACTTTGTTAAGACTGAGAACAAAAAGGAAGGCCCTGTGACTGATAGGGAATTCTTCTCTTTTTTATTGTATTGGCTTTACAAATTTCTCTTCTGTACTTCTTTTCACAGGATTATACCTGAGTTTGCCCCTCTTACCAAAGCCTTTGTTTTACATAAACAGGTGGCCTTAGCTCCTTATGTCTTGGGCCATGTCTACAGAGTTTGTTCCCTCTTTTGTGAAAAACCTATGGATACCAATCAAGGAGATCCATTTTGGATACTCCAACTCTGGCTTTTTGCATACTTTAGTGATTTGCGTTCTAAGTGTCTAAAGTTTTTAGTACCAAACCTAACCACTTATGGCATGAAGTTAGCCAATGTCTCTCTTTATCCTTCTAACTTTGCCTTCTACTTTTCTTTCTTTCATCAACTCTTAGCTTCCCCTTCTTCTCACACCTTTTTTTGCTCCTTCGAAGCCAATATTGACTTAGCCTGGTTAAGGACTTTTTGAATGATAAGTCCTGCTCTAGGCCTCAACACAAAAGTATGTGGGCTTCTATTTTGATCCCGAGGGAATTGTTCATTGGCACTATGAACTCCAGGGCTTATACGTGTATTTTTGAGCCCTATTATCCTGCTCAATTTGCTAGGCAATTTGGACTTTCTCAAGGGATCCCTATCCCTCTCTACAGTCAATCCAATTCAAACCTTGCGAACAGAGAACTGAAGGTTCCAAGATCCAGATTAGAAGAGGCAACCTCTAAGTTTATCCAAGACTTGATTGATTTTGAGTACATACCCTTCATTCCTCAAAGCAACACACTGAAAAGGTACCAGAATTGGTGGATGGCCAATATAGAGGTGTACTTGGCCATTTCTCCTCAAGATCTATTAATGGTACTAGATGTACCTTAAGCCAAGTCCAAATGGGCTGGAGTTGTTATTTCCTCCACTGCTCATGCTACCCCAGCTCTTACCCCTGCTACTACAAAACCTACTCCTGTTGCCTCACCTCTTCCTAGAGTTACTCGAGCTGCTTCGAAGAAAAGTATGCACTGCAGCTTCTTTTCTTTTCTCCTTCTTTATGATGCTTTTGTTTTTTTACTTATAATTCCTTCTTTGGTGTAGGTGATGTAGATGCCTCACAAGGAGACTCTCCTCAAAGAGCTTAAGTTTTAAATCTCCTCAAGAGCAAACAGCAACAACAAAAGAAAAGAAAGCTCTTGCTTGATCCTGAAGAAGAGGTACCTGAGGCTCACGTGGAAGAAAATGAAGCAGAAAAAGAGCAAAAGACGCCATTAAAAAGAAAGAAAAAAATGATGGTCTCTCTCTCTGATTTCACTGGGGATCCCATTCATGAAGCATCTGCTAAAGCAGTGGAAGAAATCATTATATGTCAGAGGGCTGAGAAGAGGAGACAACAACAAATGTTTAGGGATGAAGCTACTGTTGCTAATGCATTCCAAAGAGAAACTACAATAAGACAACAAATTGCTGAACATTATACCCTTCGCAGTTCTCCAGCCATTGATACCACTTCTGAAACTAGTAATTTCCTTTTGTGTCTTTAATTTCCTTTCTCAAGTTTTGATACTAAATTTAACATTGCTTTGTATTTCTTCTTTTGCAGCAACAACTATTCTACCTTCTCCTTCAATAAGGACTTCTTCAGTTTCATCTGAAGTTGAAAGACTATTAGAAGTACCCTCAAAAAGGAAAAAGAAGACTGGCACTAAAGTGCCTTGAAGTGTAGAGCCTATTCAGGCAATACTCCCACTCCTTGATTTTATACTTTTCACACCTCTTGTGAGGCAAAGCATTCTTATATCCTTATCCTTCGACTTAACTCCATACTTTCCTCTTCTAACCTTTAACTCAGCCCAATTGATTCTTCCTACAATCCTTGCTGCTCCTTCCTCTCTTGAGGAGATCCCAGTTATTACCTCATCTCTAGTGATAGTTGATTCTCTCAGAGAAGATGCTAGTAGCTCACCAGTTCTTTGTCCATTGTCCCTATCCAGCTCCAGTCCCTCTTCTCTTGACCTACTGGTAGCCCGGACTATGGAAACTGCTAAGGACACTTCATCCTCCTCTCCTATCCTTATACAACCATCTCTTCTTTCTACTAAAGCCTTTCTGCACCAACCATGTCAATGGAAGAGATAGACATTTTCAAAGCTAGACTAGCTAGCCTTTTTGACATGCCTTCTACCATTCCAACAGTTAGTAATGAAACTGAGCCATTGGTTCTAGCTGATTCTCTTTTGGAAATTTTTGAGAGCTCTTTCACCATCAATACGGCTTCCTCAACTTCACTGGATTTGGGTAGCTATTTGGAGTTGTTGACATTTTTTTCGAGGATCTTGTTCGAAGCCTTGCAAAGACCTATTATCAAGAATGGTTTCCTTTAGTACTGCAAGGTTATTGAGCAATTCAGTATGGCTATTTCAAGTCATTTATCTCAAGCAGCAGCTATCATTGACTTTTACATCAACATCTGCCATGTTACCAAAGTTGCAGAGGAGAAATTGTTGAGAGACCAGAAATTTGTTTCCCAGATACATGTTGAGGTGTTTGAATTGAAAGAACAACATTCCTCTGTCTCCTAATTTCGAGCCCAACTTTTGGAGAATAAAACGCAACTAGAAGAAAAGTTATCAGCAGTTAACTTGGCTTTGGATCGAACTACCACCAAGCTACAAATCACCAACCAAGGACTGACTGATCGAAGGCAGGAGATAACTACAACCATCCAGTTGTTCCCATCTCTTAAGAGTAGATAATCAATTGTAAAGGAACAATTAAAACATTGTACTGACTTTTGGGCCAATCTATGGCTGCATGTATTTAACTCCTTATGAAATGAATTCTTTATTTATTATTTGAGTGTTTTCATGCTTCTCTTGTTTAGCACTTACTATATTCCTTGTGTTTCCCACACAGTTGGATAATAAGGTTTCAAATACCTGCCATTAATTTTCTTAAAGTGAACATACCCATTCACATTTCTCAAATGATATGCTCCCCAAGGCAAGACTCTATGAACTTGATATGGTCCTTCCCAATTAGGTGACCATTTGCCAAACTTATGACTTTTAATTCCTATTGGGAGTATTGTTTTCTATACCAAATCACCTTCATCAAAGATAATGTGCTTGACTTTCTTATTATAGTTTTTGGTTGCTTTTTTCTTTTGGAAAAGAATGCTATTTAATGCCAAAATTTTAGCTTCATCTACATTTTCTAATTCCAAGAACATACTCTAATGGTATTGCTCAGGAACTAACTGATCCTAGCATCTCACCCTTAAGGACTTGATGTTAATTTCTACAAGTAACACTACATCATGCCCATATACTAAGGCATAAGGAGTAACTCCTGTATTTGATCTTGGAGAAGTCCTATAAGCCCATAATACATCCAACAATAAGTTATGTCAATCCCTCGAATTGTCTTCCACAACTCTCTGCATTCCTTTTTTCAAAGACTTATTGGATGATTTTACCTGACCATTTGCTTGTGCATAATAAGGGGTAGAATTAACAAGACTAATTCCAAACTCTGCCATAAACGACTTCACCATCTTCACATCAAATACAGTCCCATTATCCACAGTTATGGTTTGTGGGATGCCAAACCTGTGGATCAGATCTTTAATGAATCCAATAACTTTAGTTTGGTCTACAACCTTATATGGTTTTGCTTCGACCCACTTAGTAAAGTAGTCTGTAGCCACCAAGATGAAACAATGATGCTTCGAAGAGGGTGGATGTATTTTCCTTATCATATCCATAGCCCATTCTCTAAGTGGCCAAGGCTTCACAACTGTATGCAAATCAGTTATTGGTACATGTCTTATCGTGCCATGCTTTTGGCGTGCCATGCTTTTGGCATGCCTGGCAACCTCTAGCATACTCTATACAATCTTTAAGGATGGTTGGCCAATAATAGGAATGTCTTTGAAGCAGCCATCTCATCTTCACTCCAGGCTGATGAGCACCACAGATGCCTTCATGAACTTCAGTCATGGCTGTTAATGCCTCATTTGGTCCTAAACATTCCAATAACAACCCATCTGCTCCCCTTTTGTAAAGAGCATTACCATCCATTATGTATTGCATAGATTGTAATTTGATCTTTCTACTGGCTTTTGAAGATAGGCCAATTAGGTACTGCATTATTGGATATCTCCAATCTTGGTCTTGTAAGTCATTATGATTGACTTTTAACACCACATTCCTTTTAGTTAAGGGTGGTATTACTTTTTGATATGTTGCTTGACTTATGTTCATTTGAGTGTCATCCCTTCTCCTGAAGTTCGAAGCTTTTTGAGCCACATCATTGGCTTTTTTATTCATGAATCTAGGGATATAAGTCACATTTGTTATCTGAAACTAAGAAAGCAAATGTAATGCAACAATATAGTATGGTAACATGCTTGCACTTTGACATTTGAAAATTCCTTTCACTTAGTTAACCACCAATTGAGAATTCTCAAATATATAAACTGCATGAACTTGTAATCCAATAAGCATTTCCAGTCCCATTATTAAAATTTCATATTCAGCTTGATTATTGGAACAAGCAATTTCATCAACTCTAAAACCATGTGTGGTTTCTACCCCTTGTGGTGACTTAATCACTATATCAATTCCAGTTAGACCATTTGCTTTTGATCTATCAAACCACATTTGCCATGGCTCAATATTAACCATACCAAGATCCATTGTCTCTTGGTTTTCTATCTGACATAGATGATCTGCCAAGAAATTAGTTAAAACTTGTCCTTTTACTGCTTTTTGAGGGACACATTCTAGATAAAATTCTGATAAAGTTAGTATCCATTTGCCAATTCTTCTTCTCAACATAGGTCTAGATAACATATACTTAACCAAATCTGTGGTTGCAATTACCAAGACAATTGTAGGCAAAAGATAGTATCTTAATTTCATTGCAACAAAATACAATGCAAGACACAACTTTTCTACAGTTGAATATTTACATTCACAAGAATTTAAAAACCTACTAAGGTAATAAACTGCTTACTCTTTGCCTTCTTCATTGTCCTGGGTTAAGAAAACTCCCAATAAATCTTCTGCTGTAGCAATGTACAACTTCAAGGGCTTATCACTCTTTGGTGGCATCAGCACAGGAGGCTTGGCCAAGTAGGCTTTAATTCCTTCGAAAGCAGTTTGGTGCTCTGTTGTCCACACAAACTCCTCTTCATCTTTTAACCTTAATAAGGAAGAAAATATTTTAGTTTTCCCTACAGTGTTAGAAATAAATCTTCGAAGAAAATTAACGTGTCCAAGGAATTTTTGTACTTCTTTCTTACTTGATGGAGGCTTGGCTTCAATGATGGCTTTGGCTTTATTTTGATCAATATGTATTCCCTTCTTGTGTACTACATAGCCCAAGAAGTTTCCAGCTAATACACCAAAAGCACATTTGAGAGGATTAAGCTTCAACTTGAACTTTCTCATTCTTTCGAAAGCTGTTTCCAAGTGAAATAAATGTTCCTCCATGAACTGGGATTTTACTGCAATGTCATCGATGTAACACTCTAAATACCTTCCAATGAGATCATGAAAGATAGTGTTCATAGCCCTTTGATATGTAGCCCCAGTATTCTTTAGGCCAAATAGCATTTTAACCCATTCGAAGGTGCCAATGTTCCCAGGACATCTGAATGCTGTCTTATGGACATTCTCCTCTACAATGCAGATTTGGTTATAACTAGAATGCCCATCCATCATAGATAAAATCTTGTGCCCTACTGAACTATCCACCAATAAATCTACTATGAGCATAGGGTACTCATCTTTTGGGATTGCTAAATTCAGGTTTCTAAAATCGATACATACCCTCATTTTACCATTCTTTTTAATCACAGGCACAATATTGGATAGCCATTCAACATATCTAGCTGTTCTAATAAAGCCTCCTTTAAGGAGCCTAAGAATTTCCTCTTTGACCTTCTGAATCACTTCAGGACTCATTCTTCTTGGTTTCTGCTTGTATGGCTTGAAATTAGGCTTCATAGGGAGCCTATGTGCCACTAACGACCTATCCAATCCTGGCAGTTCATTATAAGACCATGCCAAACAATCTTTATATCTCTTTAAGACCATCAATAACTGGTCCCTGTCAAGAGCACTTAACCAAGCACTTATATAAGTGGGTTGCTGTGTAGAACCCTTCCCTAAATTAACTTCTTCTAAGGGGTCTTGTATTTGAGAACTCACTAATGCTTCTTTTTTGATTTCTTCTGTCTTCGAAGCAATTTCTTTGCTTTGTTCTGCTCCAATTTTCTCTGATTTAACATCTTTGCCCTATTCTTCATAGACAAAGTCTATCCATAAGGTTTCTTCTTCCTATTCCTAGACTTTTGTTTTGATGTCCAATGCACAGTACTTATCAAAGGTCAAAGGTTTAACCTGTTGTTGTTTATGCTTACAGCCAACTACCATGGCTTCCTTCTCTTGTTCCTGAACTTTTTGGACTATTGCTTTTAGGTCCAATGTTGACAACTTCACTAAAGCCAAGGGTCTGGCTTCTTGGGTTTCATCTTTTTACCTACAACCAGGCATCATTATCATCTTTGATGACGAACTCTTCATCTACACTCTCTTATACCAAGTGCTTTAGGTGTGCTACTTTCTTATCAGCCGTCATTTCGGCTGAACCATTTGGTTTTCTCAATATATTGAGTAGTGTTACTCCTTCAGTATACAACTTGGCCTCTGCAAAATCAGCACAAGCGACAAAAGGTTGAGGGTCTGCATTGATCTCCTCTGTCTCTCCGTTGCACAAGGCCATCATTATCTTCTGATGTAAAGAGGAAGACACACATTTGTTGGTGTGAATCCAATCCCTGCCAAGTAAAACATTATACTTAGCATTGCTGTCAATAACAAAGAATGCCATCATGCAATCTCTGGTTCCTACACTCAGGTTGATGGGCAAAATACCTTGAGCCATATGTTTATCTCCAGTAAAACTAGAAATGGTTGTGCTGGTCGGGATTAATCTGGGTTCCTTTTCCCTAGTTTCTTCAAAGAAGATTTTGGAAGCAGGTTCACCGCTGCTCCATTATCCACCAATATCCTTGTAGACACCCCATTTTTTACCGTCCTTAAGACTTGGGCGTTACTGATTGTTTACTTGGTGATGAAAGATGTGCAGTGAGAAGATTCGATTTCTTCGACAAGAGGAGCTTCAAATCCTAACTTCACATCCCTCTTTGGACCAAAACGATTTTGACCAAAAGATTTTAGACCTTAAAACTCTCTCTTTCAAAATAGTTTTTGAAAGAGTTCCTACGATGTTCCAACGCTCGCATTTTGTTAAATGTTGCACTTTTCGGTAAACCAAGTAAGGACAAAGTGGAAATGAATGAAAGAGACGTGAACTCTTTGAAAAAAAATCTTTCAAAACACCTTATTTAGGGGTTTGGAGTTAAAGAAGATGGGAGAGGAGAGAAGAAAACTAGCTGAGGAGCAGTTTGGCATAAATTCGGGTTGGACCGAATCTAAGCAGTCTTCACTCAAATAGGCATAACTTTTTTCATAGTTAGAATTTTGATGTAAGGCTTCCACCATTGGAAAGAAAACTTCAAGGGATTCAATTTAGGCTCAAGAATGACCTGCAAAGGAGTTCAGATGAAGGAGATATTCCCATTTGAAATCGGGCCCAAAAAGTAGATTTTTTTGGCCAACCAGAGGTGGAGAATGCTGGCCATAAATGGGATTTTTTGGCCATGTGCCGGCCATGAATGGCCTATGCCGGCCCCTTGCTGTCCAAGAGTGTCCCATGCCGGCCAACAATGATGTAGTGCCGGCCATTGATGCAGAAAAGCAGATTTTTGCAGATATTTGTTCTCCAGTTGTTACAACTGTCCCTTTTGGAGATATTTCGACCAAAGCTTGTATTTTGCTATATATAGAGAGGCTTCTCTATTGTTTATAAGGTTAGAACAATTTAGGAAGAAGTTTGGGAGCCTTTCTCTCTAAATCATCTCTCTAGATTTCTCTCTCTCTAAAGCTTTTGTGCTTGGAAGCTTGCATATATCCATCTTCAACCTATCAACCCTTAACAAGAGTGGTTCATCTTTGGGCTGAGATTGCTTGAAGCTCTCTTGAAGCCTCCTTAAGGTGGTTTTGCTTGGTTTTGTTGCTTAAGTGTTGTCTTCCCTTCAAAAGGTATAAGACTCACCTTTTAAGCTTGCTTTCATACTTGTTTTTGCCATCTTTTTGTGCTGTTTTTGAGCTGGATTTCAAATGCAAAAAAAACTCTATTTTTCAGTCCTAAAAATGGTAGTTTGAGCCTATTTTGTGTTAGGGGGTTGTCTCTCCCTTTTGCTCCTTAGCTTGTGTAGCTTTTTGTGCCATCTTTCTTCACCTTTCAAACCAACCTTTTTGGCCTTCTAACCACTGAATTCCAGGGGAATTTCAGTGGTGAAAACCATGTTTTTAGGTCCAAAATAGGAGGGGGTGGCCTCCCCTCCTTGTATCTTGTTTGCATGTGTTGATGGCCTAACATGTGAGCATGTATTTCTACCTCTTTGTAGCTTTATTTAAGCATGTTTTAGGCCCTATTTTGACATACTTTAACTCTTTTTTTGGCTGGTTGGGTCACTTGTTGCTTGCTTTTTGCACTTGTAGTGTAATTATGCTTACTAGCTTAACATGCTTAATGACTTAGCCTATCATTCTAGCTTGTGTTAGCTCCATTTCAGCATGCTTTTGCTCATATTTTGTCATGCTTTAACTCTGTTTTGAGTGGTCTTGGTCCTTTGAGACTCGCTTTGTATAGCTATAGTGTAGTTAGCTTCACTAGCTTTGTGTTTTGAGGCTCATAGCATGCTTTGCTTGAGGTAGTTGCATGCCATAGCATCATTTTACATGTGATTTCAGAGCATATATCATTGTCACACTCTCATATATTTCATTTTTTCATTGCTTTTGAGAGGTGTGCTTTGTGCCTTGTTTGTGAGCCAACATGTGTGCATGTTTTTCTTGCCATCTATGCTTCCATTTCAGCATGTTTGAGCCACTGATTTGGCATGATTAAGCTCTGTTTTGAGTTGGTTTGATCACATGAGTGCAATTGTGCTAAATTGCCTAGCATGTGTTATTGTTTTGGCCTCTTAATATAGCCATTCTTAGCTTATTTCAAGCATGTTTTAGAACCCCATTTAGGGTGTTTTAGGACTGTTTTGGACTGTTTGTCCCTTTTGAGCATTGTGTTGCATGCCTCTAGTGTTGTGTCCTTCACTAGCCTTAATGTTTTTGGCTCTTAACATGTTGTACATGAGTTGTTTGCATATTATAGTCTTATTTCTCATGCCGTATCAGCACTGAATTTCTGCAATCTTCCTCCATGCTTCACTCTTTCATTTGCTTTGAAAGTAGTCTTAAGCCTCTTATTAGCTTGAGCATGGAATTGAGGCTCTCATGCCTAATGGTTTTAGCCTTCTCTTGAGGGTTTCTACTAACCAAAAGCATGAGGCTTCTTTCATGCTAAGGTGCTTGTGGTTGAGGCCATATTTCCCATTAGAGGACTTTCACATTTGGACAAATCATTTAAGGAATGGTTTGGTAACTTAAAATGTGTAAACAAGAATTGAATCAAGTAAAACATGTCAAGATAAACATTGTTGTTTGCATTGCATTGTGTTCAATCGGACGTTATATTAAACACAAGGTGGATTGGTCCATTTCATACTCAAAGTGATGAAATGAGCCAATCTCCTTTATCTCCATTGCCTTTGATCTCTCATGATGAGGTAATGGACTTGTGTCTTTGTTTTGTGCATTTATTGAATTTGTGCAAGTTGGATCCTTGGCCATCATGCATTAAAAATGCTTGATTGGTAGCTTTAGACCCAATGGTGCCACTCCCTTGATGTTTTGAGATGATAAGGAGTGGCATAGTACAAACATGTCCTTGGAAGAACCTCTATTTTTCTCTGTTTTGTGCTCGGTTGCAGTTTGGTGTCACAGCACACCAGTGGCCGGCAGTTCTTTATTGTTGGCTGACAGAGGCACACTCTTGGCTGGCAGATGGCCGGCAGCCACTGGTGCACTCCCTAGCATTGTTTTGGTAAGTTTCAGCAGAAAGTTCTTGAAGACACCCTGTAAACAGAGCCTCTAAAGAGTAAACCAGAGAGTTTTTCGGGACGGAAACTGAGGCATGCATGTTCAACTTCTTCAAACAGAGCTGAGGCGGTGTTGTTTAATGCTTTTCTTATTAGTTAGCATGAATTTGTAATTTGATTAATTAGTGTGCTAATTAATTAAGTGTTGTAATAATTAAGTAGCTTAGCTTAGCTATTTCTTTATTTCGTTTTGTAATAATTAGTCTAATTAGTTTAATTAGATTAGTTATGCTTAGCTTAGTTTAGCTTAACTTATTTATTCGGATCCTCCTTCGCAAGGGCGCAATGTTGTAATAAGGGTGCGTGTGTGTGTGCGCATGTCTTTCAACCCCACTTCTTTCTCCCTTTTACTTAACCGCTTTCGATGGTTAGATTAGGGCACGTTTTGATTAGCATACCTTATGCTTTGCATGTTTGCATCCATTCATTTGTCTTGCATGCACCGGGCTCGGCGCATCATTCAAACTGCATCGTATTTCAATACCTATTTGAATACGTGTATCAATTGTTGCATTCATATGCCATCTTAGACAGCCGAGCCTATTTAGTTGCATTATTGCATGTGTTGCATTAGGCATCTTAACACAACTAGGATCATGCATGTTTCTAACTAGCTTTTTGTTTTGCTTGGAGTACACTGTAAGTTTTATGCTTTAGCATACTTACATGAATGTGAGTGTTGCTATGACAACATGCTTGCCATGAGGCTATTTGCCTATGTGCTTAATTACTTGAATGCCTGTGGATGAAGGCTTGATTGCTTGAATTGGAACAATTCGATGATTGTGAGTTTTAAGCCCACTTTGCGGAGTGGCAAAATCATGTTTTTTTCAAGCCCACTTGAGGGTGGCAAATCTGCGCTTTAACCTACTTGCGAGTAGCACTTTCAAACCATTTTCGAAAACAAACATGAGTTGTTTTGTTCCAATTCTCATGATCGAGTCTATACTTGTATGCTGTGCGCATCACATAGTAAAGTTAGCTAATAATCTGGATAAGAATACATGTGTTTATCAAACAACATATCATGCTTAGTAGAGGCCGATCCTTTGATCGGGCGAGCGGGGGTGATCATTTCAAGACCTTCCCCTCTCGTACCCAAGTTCCCCGAACCGAGGCAACTTTGGTGATGACGAACACGTGGCCTTTGGCACGAGTCAGGGTTTCCTAAATTTTTCAAAAACAAAATATTTAGGTGGCGACTCTGTAATCTGGCAAAGCAGTCCATGTTTGGCTCTTTTTGATTCAAAATCGATTTTCCAAAACGATTTGCCAGATTTGGACTCTTTGGTGTTTATCAGTCTCATATTGCACTTTGTGAGATTAGATTCAGAACCGTGATAGGAGTCCGAACTGTAGTAAGACCAAATTCGCGCCTCTTCGAAAGGGGGGCCCCCGAAGAAAGTCGGGTCTACAACCCTATTCATCTGTATCCTATCGAAAAAAGCCTTGATATACAAGAGCTTGAGATGCTGTGTCATGGATGTTGTAGGATACTCAAAAAGATATGAGAGATTAATACTCACTTCTTTCTCACTCTCGTCCTCAGTTTCCATTGGTTTGGCCACTTCAGATTCATCTTGAACCATACTAACTTGTGAATCTTCACTAGAAACTGGAATATGGTCAATCTCCTGACCTTCTTGGTTTCCATTTTCAGCCTGGAACTCCTGTGGTAGTATATACACCATATTCACTGACACTGGAGGAAATGAGCCAAATTGAACCACTAGTTGCACTTGCTTATTTTCCAGGCCAACTTGTTCGATTACTTCAGAAGCATCTTCTATACTGCATTCTGGCACTTCAATATTAGTGACTTTCTTCGAATGGTCTGTTTCTGTTGGTTTTTTGACCAAAAATATCTGTTCAACCCTGAAGGCTTCAAATATCTCCTCCTCAACCATCTTTTTCCTTTGTCCTAGGTCAACTTCTCATTCTGTCTCACTGTCGCTTTCCATCAAAACCTTTTCAAGACCAGCTAAGCTTGATCTTTCCTTGGTTTTCAGTTCAGAGTGAACTTTAGTCAACTGCTCTTTGCTAAAATTCCTTCTGTTCTGAGGAGTCAATTTTGGACTATGATCCAACTTTGGACTTTCTCTCTCCTCTGTTTGGCCTTTTGGCTGGGCCAATGAAGAACTCTCCCCACTTTCTTTTAGATCCTTTTGGTACCGAGTGTACCTTCGCTGGATCTTCCTCCTTTGGAACCTAGAAATTATTGGAACCATATTTGGTTCCTTTGTCTTTGGATGCTTTAGTAACACCCAATTATTTGGAACTACCAAGGGAGGTTTAACCATCCTACCCTGGTCTCCAACAACACTTCTCTGGGTAGGCATTTTTTTAGGCTTGTTCTGCATGACAAACCAATCCAGAACCCCAGGTACCCATGAACTCAATAGCTCAGTTGTTGAACTATCTCTTTCTGCCATTGAAGCTAGCTTCGAAGCTACCTGTGGAGGCCACTGCTTGGCCCTAACCCCCTGTCTTGGGCCTAATTCAGGCCTTCCATGAGGGTGGCTACTTTCCATCTTGTGTGAGACTGGTCTAGGGGGCCAATCTTTAGCTCTGATCCTATAACTTGAGCTCACTTCAGACCTCCTCTCAAGATGATTGCCTTCCATTCTGTAGTAATTGGGTGGTCTGAGCTCATGTAGAGGTTTCTTGCCCTTGGAATGCACTTTAGTAGCTGTTGGTCCAGCCAAGAATGGCTGCTGTTTGGGACTAGTTGGGTATGGCCTTTTGTTATAGGCACTGGTTGGTTTAGGGCGTCTCTGCACATCCTTGTAATACTGCTTCCCATCACTTGAGAGCCCTTTCAACCATTTGTAACTTAACCTACATCTGGGACACATCCTTTGCATGACAGTTGCCTCTAAAGAGTCATCATCCAGTGCTTCCTCACTAGAGTCCTCCATTTGGTCTGCAAAGCCTTGCCCATTCGTTGGTGAATTTCTGGCATCTTTCTTAACAGTAGTCTGGTTGGCAATATGCATCTACATATTAACCTCTTCCAATTCCTTCAAGGATAAGTTTTGGAAGTCTGGCACAATAATATTGGCTATAATTTCTCCAATTTTTGGGAATGGATTAGTGTCAATCCCTATAGCTTTCTCTGTTTTAGATGGGAATTTTAAACTCTCCTTTCGAATCTGTTCTTGGATCCTGTCCTGAAAAACAATACAGTTTTTAGTTGAGTGAGACCAAGAATTGTGCCATTTATAATACATTTTCCCTTTAAGTTCTTCTGGAGAAGGAATTTTAACTCATTTTGGTAACTTTAGGAAATTCGCTACAAGCAAATGATCAAAAATGTCATCTGCCTTTGTTAAATCGAAAGAGTATTTCCTATTAAGGTCTTTCTTTTTAAACTGCTGGTCTATTATAGTGTCTTTATGAATTAACACCTCACAGATCACAGGCCCTTTTCCTACGACCTCTACTGCATCAATCTCATAATTAGGATCTTTATAATAAGTTTTGTACGATGCATTACTCCGGTTTTGTTCTTCATCAAGTAATGATTCATATCTAGACACATTATAGGTTAATTCTACTAAGTCTCGAAACTCAGTTGAGTCAAACTTCTTTCGAAGCCTAAACTCTAAACCATTTTGAGCCAATCTCACAAATTTAGGCTCTAGTAGAATGACCCTACACTTGTTTCGTGCTCTTTTGAATCTGGCAATAAATTGAACAGCTTTCTCATCAGGCCTTTGACTTAACCTTGCCCAGTCTGCCACAGAAACTTTTGGCTCTATTTGGAAGAATTGGGCATGAAATGCCTCCTCTATTTGCTGCCAAGTCTGAATGGAGCCAGCTGTAAGGTTAATATACCATGCAAAAGCTACCCCAGTTAGAGAATTTGGAAAAAGTCGTAACTTCATGTAATCATTATTGGTAAATTCACTACACTGGGCTACGAATCTAGCAATATGTTCTACCGTTGACTGGTTTCCATTCCCATAAAAAAGAGCAAAGTCTGGTATTCTAAACCCTCTTGGGTATTCATGCACCCTATCCACCCATTCTGGATATGGCTTCCTATACACAGGAGTTTGAACCCCCCGAGCCATAGGTCCATACATTTCTTTGACAATATCAGCAATTTGGTCCAAAGGAACCATATTTTGTGCTTGTTGGACTATCACAGGAGGAACAAACACAGGGTTTGGTGGAACCCCATGTGCTTGATGTCCTCTTGGTCTATAGGGAGGTATATTTTGGACTGGTTGTCCCTGTAGTACTTGCTACTGTTGAGGGTGTGGTTGACCCCTCTGAACCTGTCCTACGAAAGGTGTTGCAATAGGAGGAACATGTGTTGTTTCTCTCCCAGTCGTGGGAAACCCTTCCAAACACCCGGGTGTGAATTCGAATAGAGGATTAGTGAACCCTCTTGTACCAGCTATGGTTTCGAACATGGGATTTGAAAACATTCTTATACCATTTTCTTATGTTGGCCCAAATCCACAAATTTGTATGGCTTCACTGTTAGGTAATGGGACATTTTGATTTACCACGGGTCTCAAAAGAGGTTCATACCATGATTGAGATACAAGTCATGGTCTTTCATAATTTGGATTACTAGTCTAACCATTAGTCTGTCCATTACTTTGCATAGGCTGCTTATCTCTAGCCAATCTTTGCTGAGGAACATTTGAGTTTTCCTTCATATACCTTGTGTTAGTTGGTTGATGGGAATTCATTTGATCCACAAAAGATGTTGCCAATCTTTCCATTGTGTTCATTAACTGTTGTCCCATACTAAGCCTCCTAATAGATTTATTGGCTGGGTAGATGGAACAGTGGATGGTCCGATTCCATGGCCTCGTCCAATATTTTGAACATGTGGTATATACTCTGAAGTGCTGGTTTGTTCGACCATAGGTTCTAATAGGATAGGTATTTCCACAGGATGTGTTATCACTTTATCCTCTGGATTAGGTATTTCTACCTCTCCATCCACACCTTCTTCCAGGCGTTTATTTTCTCCTTGTCTTCTACGTCTAGCCATTTCAATTAGTCCCACTGGGCGTATATGTTGGCTTTTTTGGCTTTCGAAGGTTAGTATTGTAATTTTAAGCGTGTCAACAAAGATCAATCAGTCCTTACAGAAGATTAATTGCTAACCAATTATCAGACGATTGTGTTTTAGTTCTTTTAGCCTCAATGAAGAAAACTTTTACTAGTGGCTTGTTTAGGAGAATTTAGTAAATAACAATTAAGTGAAGAATAATTGCAGAATTTCATTAAGTAAAATGAAAAACTTATAATGATCTAACCCAGCCTCATAGAGGTTTACATCAACAAGTTATTTGAAACTACTCCTATGAATGAAGTACAGTACATGAATTTGAAATACAAAAATGTAAAAAACTAGAAATATAAAACTGGAAAGAAAAATATGAAGTAAATGACTAGTTTCTAGATCTAAGTCTGGGTTCTCCTTTCTGGGGCCTTCTCTGCTATTTATACTTCTCAATGATAACCGTCGAAATGTCTTTCCATGATCGCTGATCATGCTTTCTCACAGTCAATCCCATTATGCCATGTTTACAGTTAGGCTTCCCTCCTGATTTTGAATTTGAACCTTGTGAGTAACCGTTAGGCCACATCACCTTATATCCCTTGATTATTCCAGTGCTACGCAGACCCATTATTACCAATATGGGTTGACACGTGTCTGACTATGGTTGGCAATTTATATTACCTCCCCAAATTGCCATTTTCATGCCATGTGTCGAATTGTGATTGGCTTATACAAATTATACAGTCAACATTATGATAATTTTTTATTCATAATGAAATTATATATATATTTGATAATATTACTTATTTTTATGATAATGTTACACATTTTGTGATTATAAAATTTTGAATAAAAAAATTGAATTATAAATTGTCACAACTCTACAAAAGAAATATATATAATATTTAGGAAATGACTATGGTATACACCCCACCTTATAATTATAGAAAAAAATGTCATAACGCCATATTTTTTGAGTCATAACTAAAAAAATACATATAACTAAACACAAATGAGATGTAACCAAAGATCTCAAAATAATATTATAACTAAATAAAAAAATCGGTCATAATTAAAACAGAAAATAGTGTAACTAATGGTGCATATGGTATAAGGCATGTAGGATAGAATTTTCATATTTATCAAAAAAATACATACGGTATACACCATAGCTTTCTTCCTCATTTTTGTTTGAGATGGTAGTTTTTTAATCAGAAAGTCAAAAAGTCTCTAGGTTATTATTTTAGGTATGACTTATAAGTTTTTTTTTTTTTTAATTTATTTATTACAAAAATCTGTGCAGAAAAATAGAGAAATGATGTGATCTAAATAAGTCAATAAATTAATTTTTTTAAATGTTGTCAAAAGAGAAACAAAAAAGTTTAAAAAATCTTATAAAAAAAATTAAAGATTCTTTTAATTTTCTCTCTATTTTGGGCATGTTTTTTCCCTAAAAATTTTAAAAAATCATTCCCAAACACTTCACTTTTTTGCACTTCATATTTTAGCAAAAAAAAAGTTACTTCCCAAATAAATCCTTAAATACAAAAAGAAAATGTTTTATTTTTATTTTTATTTTTAACAAGAAGAAGAAAATGTTCAAGAACCACAAAAAAAACTCTTACAATAATACCCATATGATGCAGTATCATATGTGTTAACTTTTATTTTGTTACACATTTAATGATATAAAATTTAACTCTCTTTGTCACAGTGTTATAGATGAATTTGTAGATCTAAAAGTGTGACTTCTAGCATTGTTTAATACAAAATAGCTTACATGATTTTCTGGGATAATGGGGTGTTTTAGCAAGCGTGTTCTTTTTTTTTTTGGGTTGTTGGTGGGGTGGGGGGGAGGGAGTTTATTTTCGTCTTTAATGAATTTTTTCTAAAATTTTTCAAATAGTTTCAAGTCTCTAAATTCAGGTTGACAAGTTTTTTTTGAAAAAATTGGTAATAAATCTAATTTATAAGTTGTCTAAGGCATGAGGTCTAGTGTATTTTTTTATTGGTGAGAGATTCACCATTTGTGAAATAGTTTGGTGATAGGTTCTTTTACTTGTTTTGAAGGACATTTTGTTTCTAATCTTACCTCTTATTTTATTTGTTGATTTTTTTATCTGTTGACTTTTTT
Source organism: Camellia granthamiana (assembly GCA_036172215.1). Lineage (NCBI taxonomy): Eukaryota > Viridiplantae > Streptophyta > Magnoliopsida > Ericales > Theaceae > Camellia > Camellia granthamiana. The sequence continues at coordinate 144,861,114 of CM069908.1, read as the reverse complement.
TGACTACCTGTTCAAATTATTTTCTATCTGTTTAAATTTTTCATCTATCTGTTCAAATTATTTTTTACCTTTTCAATTTTTTTGTTTATCTGTTCAATTTTTTTTGTACAAATTTTTTATCTGTCCAGTGTATTTTTTTATTGGTGAGAGATTCACTATTTGTAAAATAGTTTGGTGATAAGTTCTTTTACTTGTTTTGAAGGACATTTTGTTTATAATCTTACCCCTTATTTTGTCTGTTGATTTTTTTATCTGTTGACTTTTTTTGACTATCTGTTCAAATTATTTTCTATCTGTTTAAATTTTTCATCTATCTGTTCAAATTATTTTTTACCTTTTCAATTTTTTTGTTTATCTGTTCAATTTTTTTGTACAAATTTTTTATCTGTTCGATATTTTTATGTATACAAATTTTCTATCCATTTTTTTTTTGTGACTTTTTCTTCTTTCTCTCTCTATTTGTCAGTACCAATCTCAACCTTCAACCTCTACAATTCCTTCATCAAAACCACACAGCATATCAAAATTTGAATAGCACAGAGAGAGAGAGAGAGAGAGAGAGAGAGAGAGAGAGAGAGAAGAAAGTGAGAGTATCTGTTCAAATTCTCAAATTTTTTTCTTGTTTAAAACAAAGTTCCATTAGCTTGCATCTGTTGTCTCTTCCAAACATCAAACTCTTTATCTCTCACAACACACCATCTCACCATCAAAACCTAGAATGAAAAGATCAGAATACATGTAAATGGACAAAAATAACAACAAAAGCAACAGATAATTTCATTTGATCCATTCATTTTTTTTTATTTTTCTTTTTTCTCTTTTCTTTTTCATATTCTTAGCAACCAAACAGAGGTAAAACATAAAGTAAAAAGTTAGAGATCATCACATTACATTTTTTTCCTTATATTTTATCAGTAATAAAACAAATTCTAGGGGTGAGCATTGTCCGGATTGGATCGGATTGGGGTAAAATCATGACCAATCCGTTATCTACGGTTCCTGAAAAATTGGAACCAATCTAATCCATTTAAATCGTGGAACCAATCCATTTAAACACGGATTGGATCGTTTTAGGACCATGGATTTATATAATTAAATAATAAAAAAATATATATAACACTTTAATTTCATAAAAATATAAATATAACACCATATTAATTTCATAATAGTAACATGTCTTTTCATAATAGCGACATATTGTTCTAGAATTTAAACAACCATAAGAAAACTGGTTCTACCATAAGTATTTAGACTATTACAAATTAACACTAAAAACTAGCAAACAAAAGTAATAAAAGAAGATACTATACGAGTTTAGGTTTGGATTTAAGTTTTATATAAATAAGAGAAGATACTATGTAGGAACGTGTATAATAAAAACATAAAATATTTGTATACGGTTCGGATCGGTTCCAATCCGGAACTAATCTGTAAATTACGGATTTTTAATTTTTCAATCCAGAATCGAAACACGGATTCAAAAAACCAATTCAAACCTACTGGATTGGATTGGACTGGATCGGATTACGGATTTCATGGATTCCTTGCTCAGCCCTAACAAATCCAAGACCTCCATAAACAAGAGAGAGAGAGAGAGAGGTCAATGTCAGAGATTTTGTATTTTTCTAGTGAGTTGGGGACAGAGAAACCTGAAAATGAGCAAAGATTATTGATACATTATAAATATACATATACAGAGGAGAAAGTAGAGTGAATCTGATGATGACCTCTAATCATCCAATGAAAAACTCACAACACTATCATCAAATCCACTGATGTTCACTCTAATCAAAACTCGAACAAAAAAAATTAGGGATACATATCGTGTAACCGTGTTGTTCCGGAATAGCCACATATATATATATATATACATTTTTAATAAAAGAAAAAAAGAAAAAGAAAAAAATCAGACCACTACAAAAAGCATTGCAGAGAGTCCAACGACTGAATCAACATTTCATTACTCAATAGTTCTCTCTCTTATTCACAATGTTTGACAAGAAGAAAAATTTTGTTGAGGGTTTTGACTCCTAGAGAGAGAAAAAATATTGAATAACATATCCATTATAGGCTATTTGGATGTGAGAGGTTTGTGTTTCTAAGATTTGAGATGACAGATCGTAGAAGATGGAAGATTGGCGACACAAATATGGCGGATCGTCGAAGATGGCAGATCGACGACTTAGATGTGTTTCAGATCTTAGATTGTCGAAGAGAAATCGTTGAAGATGGTGAATTGGCGGCACAAAGGATTACATCAAATGTGTTTCAGATCTTAGATCGTTGAAGATGGCGAATCGTCGAAAATGAGGAGGGAGATCGTCAGAGAGAAAGGAGAGAGAAAATGGAGGTTGAGTTTGGTTTTATCCATATTCCACGGTGTATACTACATATATATATATATATACACACACTAACGGGTGGCATACGCAATGCATGTACAATTCAGATAACTAATAATAAAAACAAATAATAAAGAATTTAATATCATAATATGTATATTGTTTAAGTGATAAGTATGTTCTTAATGAAACCCAAAGTTTTGGATTCAAAACTTACTTACGTTGTGTATAATAATTTTTTTTTTTTATTTTAGCATATATAAAGTTGTCACGTAGCATGAGGAGAAAAATGTTTCACTAAACCAATTTAGACCTTTACTTCATAATAGTATACATATAGATATAAATAGATAGATATATAAGGATAGTGTAATCATTTTGTACGAAAGTTGTCCTTATGAACATAGGCCATGTTTGTTTGGGCGAACATGTGCTTGGAATTGAACTAATAGTCCAATAAAATTATTAATCTAATGTTTGGTTAAAAAATTGAAATACTGACTAATAATCTATCTAGATATGGTATCCCACATATGATGGACTATTCAATTCCACATAGAGGGTGAAATATAAATTGGGGGACTGAGTCAAAATCTGGACTAACTTATCAAATGATCATAATAGAGGTATTATGGTCAATATATTAGATGTCCCATGTTCTATCCATTCCAATCCCCTTAAACAAATATCGGATTGAATAATATTTTATTAATTTTTTCTTATAATTTTTACTCAATCCAAATATAAAATAGGATATACAATCTAAAGAATTCATAATCCTAAAATTATTCAATGTGCTTGGTTACTAGTTTTCCAAAACACTTTTCAGAAAATTCTACTTTCTTATTTTCCGTGTTTTTTTGTTTTTACTGAATTTTTTTAATATTTTAAACAATTTTTTTACTTTTTAAACACACCTAACATAAATACACCTAAAAAGTAAAAAAATTGTAAAAAAAATCTTTTAAAAATTCACTAAATACCAAAAATATAAAAAAAAATACAAGAATTCAGTACATTTTTTTGTATTTCTATGTATTTATTAATTTTTTAAAATATTTTTTCACAAATTTTTTACTTTTTAGATACCTCTAACTAAGGTGCATCTAAAAAAGTAAAAAAAATGTTTAAAATTTAAAAAATATTCACTAAAAACAAAAGAACACGAAAACTTAAAAAACTCAATTTTTAAAAAATTTAATATAAAAAACTCAAACCAAACATATTGATTAGTTATGAAAATGTTAAACTAAGCTAATTCAGTTCGCCAAAAGAATCATAGTCATGGTGTTTTAAAGCATGGTATAGAAAATTTAAAAATAAATTTATCACCGACTACTTTTTTTTTATTATTTTTAATGGGCCAATTTCTCGGTCCAACTCGAACGCATTACAGCTCTCGAGTACGGATGTAGAACGGTTCGTCACCGTAGAAAATACCTATATATACTCTCACATGCCCAGAACTGTCGTGTTGCGCCATTCCTGCGCATTCTATAGAGAGAGTCAAGAGAGATAAGAGCTGAAGGAAATTGGTTAGACTCCTCCTACTACTACTACTACTACTACTGCACAATCACACCTTTCTCGCTCCAATCTCTCTCTCTAGAGATCAGTTTCTCTCAAATCCGATTCGCAACCTCACGATGCCTTCCCGAAGAAGAACGCTTCTCAAGGTCATAATCCTCGGCGACAGCGGGTGAGTTATACATGCGCGACTGTATATATATACTCCTGTATGTATGTGCTACCTTCGATCTTCAATTCTAGGGTTTCCAGACGTATATATATAAATTAGATCTTTTGCTGTATAGATTCAATCGGAGAGCTCTTCAAAGTTTTCTTCCACTTCTTCAATTGGAACTCGATCTAATTATATGTTTTGTTTCTGCATTGCAGGGTCGGAAAGACCTCTTTGATGAATCAGTATCCTTCGTAGATTGTTTTAGTAGATTTTTATTTTTATTTCTATGGATTTGGTGTTGTTTGCCTTGAATACTTGCTTTTAGATATGTGAATAAGAAGTTTAGCAATCAATACAAGGCAACAATTGGAGCTGATTTCTTGACTAAAGAAATGCAGTTTGAAGATAGGCTCTTTACTTTACAGGTTAGTGATAATGTTCTATTTTTTTGTTATTGAATTCATTTTTATGTTTTTGTATGCTCAAATGTTGATTCTTTGTAGTTGTTGAATAACTTCAGTGTTGGCTTGTTATTATATTTGAATTGGTTGTTGAGAAAACAGTGGAATGAATGATAAATTAAGATGAACTGATAGGTGATCTAGTCTTTCTCACAGGTCCATGACCAGAATAAGTAAAGATTCACTTTCTAGGTCTGGTCTACCTTGAATTTGATGTTGATATGTATACTATTTGATCAATTATTTTATTGGTCAATTATTTTTTAAAACAACTGCTGGCTGGGAATTTGTGTTAAATGGTAAAGTAGTGACCAGTTGACTATACTCTGTTGTCTGGTTTGCTTGTGCGATTAATGGAAAGCAGCTTCTTGATTTTTTTTTTATGATAATCATTAATTCTCTCTGTGATTTTATTTGTTTTATTCTTTTTCCAACCTCCATTTACTGCAAGTAGAAGGGTGAAATTGTTGTGAAAATGTATTCATTTTGTAATGATTGGCTGCCTTCATTAGCAGGATAAGGTGTGTTTTCTTTTATATTGTTAGATGTCAGTTAAATGCTTTATGTTTCTTCATCTTTGCAGTCTATCATGTTATATGGTAATATTTTTTAAAAGACTTCACAAAATCAATTCTTTTGCTGTTATATGGACTATATGGATGGAAGCAATTTAAGTGTATAACTTAAGATTAAAATGGCCATTCATTTGATGGTTATAGCATTGTAACTTGTAAGGTTAATTCTGCATCATTCTCAATGAATGATTCCATTGGTATAGTTAAACTCCCCTTCCCCTGTCATTTATCCAAAAAAAAAAAAAAACTCCCCTTCCCCTGTCAGAAGGTCTTGGGGCTGTTCTATTTATGTGCTCAGTCTTTTTATAGCAATGCAGACAAAATTTAGCGGCATTCGAAATTTTAAAAGTGACACAACATACACACCACTTGATTATCTAGCTAATGTGCTACTTGAAATTAGATTCCAATCCGTAGTTATTGTGGCATCATTATATTAGATGCAACTTGATTTTGAGTAATAGGAACAGTTAACATGAACTTTACTATGAATTGGTGATTGGGAATGATTAGACCTGAATTGAATTTAAGGAAGTTGTCCTAGCAAAGAAGATAAAATTAATTTGGCAAAGATGGTGCGCTTTATCAATCCCTCCTCGACTGTGAGTAAAAATGAATTGTGGATTGGTGTTTTCTCAAGTTCAACTTTAGATTGTTGCTTCTAACTCCTTTTTGTCAATATCCGAAGGTTTGTGAAAGTTGTCAATAGTATTGTTGCTATCAAAAAGTCTAGATGATTTATCGAGTTGTCTTTACACTCAATATGTGTACTACTGATGGTTTTAGGGTGACATTTTTCAAGACTTGAAAATCTCATGCTAGTTGTTTACTTTACTTTGTCACTGTAAGAAATCATTGCTTTTCCAATTTGACAGAGGTCTGGTTGTGTTAATGTCACATGAAGCATGCTGTCTTTCTTGCAATGAACTGCTTGCTAACTCTGATTAACGTTTGCTCATCAAAGAGATTCTGTAAAATGCTAAATTTTATGTTTCTATCATCTAGTGAGAATACGGAAGTAAACTGTCATGTCAACCATTTCATAAAATGTGATGATATGACTTTTATTTACTAGTATGTGTTCTTTATTTTTTTATGGGACTGCAAGACTAACTGCCATTAATATAATTGTTTTATGAATTATTTTGTTTGGCATGCCTTTTCTGTTGTATGGCAAAAGCAGAGTCTCTCTTGTTTATCAAATTATTACTTCTAGTTTGTTCTAAAGTGCCCCAATGCTATTCATTATTCTGCTTTCATGTTTACAGCCAAGTTCTTTTGCCGTGCCATTTCTATCATTAGATTTCTAGTGTATGTACTGGGTTTCTTAAACATGTGGTTAACTGATTGATTTGCGACTTACATTGTATTCACCTTTTGCTTTGGCAGATATGGGATACAGCTGGCCAGGAAAGATTTCAAAGTCTAGGTGTCGCTTTCTACCGAGGTGCTGATTGTTGTGTTCTTGTGTATGATGTAAATGTAATGAAGTCATTTGACAATCTAAACAATTGGAGGGAAGAATTCCTTATTCAGGTATTGATTGATGTTGTACTCATTGGGGATATTTGATATTTTTACATGATTCTTTGGGGACTTTAATAGTAACTAATAAATCAAAATTCTCATTTTCTTTTTGGAATTTTTTTTCTGTGTCTTGTTTGAAATTCTATATTTTTGTGGTATAAAAATAAATATCTCATTCTTTTTCTCCCTTGTTTTCATTCGTCCTTTACCAAGAACATGACTGCATGCTGAGCTGATTAGAGAAGAGAATGCTGCTTAGGCCAACTTTAAGTTGTTGACTTTGATGCTTTGTTCATTTGAGTTTCCTTTTTGGCTTTTCATTTCTATTAACAAGGACAACAATACACTATATTGCAGCATTGGTGTATTGAGCTTAATTTATTAGCATGTATTAAAAAGCTTTTTCATTGTGGTTCTGTAAAATCTAGCATTATGAGTTAGATGAAAACATGGATATAAGCTGATGGTTTGAGAACTGTCATGCAGGCAAGCCCTTCGGATCCAGAAAATTTCCCATTTGTTGTTATAGGAAACAAGATTGATGTGGATGGTGGAAGTAGTAGAGTGGTTGGTATCAATTTGAATTATAGCATTTGTTTTTTCCAAAATGATATTATTTTCTCTCAATGTAGCTATGAAGCTCCTTCTTTTCATGATTTTCTACAGGTTTCTGAGAAAAAGGCTCGGGCATGGTGTGCCTCGAAAGGGAATATTCCATACTTCGAGACCTCAGCCAAGGAGGGCATCAATGTTGAAGAAGCTTTCCAGTGCATAGCAAAGAATGCCCTAAAGAGTGGGGAAGAGGAAGAAATGTGAGTAAATAAAAAAAAATTGATGTAACTTTTTTTTTTCTTCCCCAGCAAAATAAAAGTAGCTTTTTGCATGCAACCCATTATAAATTTTTGAGTGTAGATGAAAAATAAAAAGATTAGGACACTTGACTGTGTCCAGTAAAGCATTAAACATTTTAATTCACTGCAGGCAGAAACACATATGAGATGCACAATTTTTTTTTTTTTTTTAAATTTAAATTTCCATAGAAATCAGCCGACTGAAAATTTTGGACTCTCTTTTGTTTGGTGAGTGGGTGTGTTATTCTCTTCGGGTATGTGTCCAAGTGTATGATTCATCTCATCACATGTCTTTCTTAATAATAAATTTCTAGGGTAAAATAGTGTACACAAGGTGTCAGAGATCATGTCATGTATAATGTGGGAGTTTTGTGCATAGTTTTATTTTATGGTTGAATAACTAAATATGTTTACAACTACACATGTTGGGCACATATCTTGTACCCCTACTCAAGTGTCCAACACGGGTACTTCATACCATGAAACATAGGCTTTTCTCGGTGATCTCACCTTGATTGATAATTTTCATTGATGAAATAGTGTATCCGTTTGCTGAAATTATTGTGAGAGCTTTTTATATTGATAAAAAATTTCAAGTTCTCAATACAATTCACCAAACTCAACTTTCAAGTTTGTAGCATGCATTTTGACCTATGTATATCATTTTTGAAGTGTGTTGCAAACCTTGTCTTATGCTTTTCCACGGTTTACATATCATTTTCTTTAATTTATTATTTGGTGGGTGCATGTGTTGTTATTCCACTTGAACAAAGCTTATTCATCTTAGGCTGTATTTGGATCATGGATTTGGAAAAGGGAAGGAAAAAGTTAAGTAAAATGTCAATGAAATATAGCTACATTTCACCGACCCTTTCCCCTTCTTTTTCCAAATGGCTATCTAAATCCATGAGCCAAATACATTTTTTGCATCACAAATGGTTGCTAACTCCCCATTTTCGCCATTTCCTATTCTTCTCGCTTCGATGGGAACACTTATGCTATGAAGATATCTTCCGGACACCATTGATGTTGCAAGCAGCAGTCAGCAGAGGTCAACTGGTTGTGAGTGCTAAACGTACTATCTGTATTTTTATTTTTTGGGGCAACAACAAAGATCCGGGGGGGAAAACTGTACAACAATATGGCTAGTGTTTATCTTCTACATTGCTTTATGAAGCTACTACACCTGTACATTATTAATGTTTGCATGAGATGAACAAATTGGTCTCTTTTGAGTGCCTCTGGTTGAACTTGGTTGTATGCGCTGCTTGATTTGTTAGTATTGGATCACTGTCCAGTTATTTGGTTGAAGTCAAATGTGTTGATATGGTTTTCCCAGTATAACTCCATATTTTGCTTCATATGCTTAAAATCGTGAGCCGGGAGCTTGATCATGGTTTGCTATATTCTGGAGTCAGATTGAGATGATGCATTTTCTTTCTTCTAGTGTTTGTATTGGATGATTGATTGTTGTTCTCACTGTTATGGTCAATCAAAGTGATTATAAGCTAAGATTGCTGTATATGAATGGAAAATGACAGAATATATTAAATTTAACTTGTTAAAACAAACAAGTCAGATATTTTGCTGTGATGTGAAATGCGGAGTCTGAACTGATTCCCTAATAATAAATACAATTCGAAGAGAACAAGAAGAAAAAGAGACATTTGTTGTGATGTGACCACCAATTTCCAATCCCAATAATGGAGCAAAAATCTCCAAATTTTATCCTCTCTACGAAACTCCTGTTATTTTGAAATAAATTTTTTTAAATGCTAAATTGTTTTATTGTATATTTATATACACATATCAGATAAGTACAAGCAATGTAGATAGATAGATACAATAGTTACAATAGATAGATAGTAACACGATCTGTATGGAATACAGATAAGGCTTGTCTCAACAACATGAGTTTAAAAAAATGAGGAATTACGCATCAGTGATTTTCAAAATAAATATTTACAACAAAATGTTAAACATTATAAATATTAATATTTAAATTCATAATGTTTTCCACTAATAATTTTTGAAACCCAACTCTGAACGGTAATTTTGCTAAAAAATAAATGAAAACAACTTCTACTAAAATATTTTGTTTCGAAACTGCATGGGTTTAATTAATAACTCTAGCATGCTACTTTCACATGGAGGAAAAAAAGTATTCACAATTTTACTCAGAATTCAAACATGTAGGCAAGATTTATTCTATTTACGACTCACAAACACACCAAGTTCAAATCTACACCGTACATTTTAATTTCATGATAGAATTATGGGTAATATTTCATGGTTCCTAGAATTATTGTTATATACCTATAAAAAAATTTGCTAAAAAATTTAAAAATAAATAACCAAAAAGAGAATATAAAGATAAAAAAAATAAAAAGAAAAAGATGAAGGCACTGCAAAAAAATTGGGACTCAGAGAGTGCAAACTTATAAGATCCAATCGCTCAGAAAAGAAAAACAAAAATAATTACAGAAGTATACGTCGCAGTGGATACGAGCAGCTCTCAAGGGACCTTGACCGACAACATGAATACTCAAAACTGCAGTCCCTTACATTCGAAGAAAACAATGTTCCAGAATAACAACTTTGTGGTTTGTGACCACACTAGCTGCTAAAAGCAAATAACACTTTTCCCCCCCTCAATTAGTTCATATACCATGTAAAACAAAACCCAGTAATTCAATTTAAGAATATCAAATATTCCTTAGCTAAGCACACAATAATCAATCATGCCACAACACAAAATATAGAAAAAACAAAACAAAATAAATAAATAAATGCAACCATCAGAATGCAACATGAATAGGAACCCAAGAGTGCAACATGAATGAGAGCTTGTCTGATTAAAATTGGATGCTTTCCCCCATATATATACTGTTTACCACCTAAGGATAAGACGGTTGGAAAGACTCTTTCAACTATCCAAAAAAAATATATATATATATCAGAAGTTGCAATGAGTAGTGGTGCAATAACATCCAATTTTCTCAGGGTTTTATCAACTCAGTTCAAAATCATCATCAAGAAATCAACTTCAAAAATAAAAACAAAAAAAATCTAGACTAATATAAAAACCTTTAAATTCCTACATAGCAAACCAGCATGTTCAGAAAATTTTCAATGCCTAGTCCTCAGCTCTATGTTCAAAAATTACATTTCAAGCAATTTTGGACCAAATTCTACAGGCAGAATTTCAAGTTTCCCAAACAACACATCAAGATGGTGGCAATTTACAACTACATAAATAACGATATACTCACTCTGGTAAAAATTGGTTGAGATAAACCAGTAAGCATGAATGAAGTTGTATCTGCACGATGAGTTACGGTTTTACTTTGTTACTACTGAAGAAAATTTGTCCTCGTTGGTAGGCTTAACAGGATTTCCTGCTGCTGTAGTAGATACAAATGCTTTTGAAGTAGGAGGAGCCAATGTCATCATAGATCTCGAAGCTGGTGGCCTTTGAGAGGTCATGCTCATCGGTGGCCTTGTTGCTGAATTTGCATAACCCATTGCAACTCTATTGATAGGTAATGATTGTTGTTGCATGGGTCTACCAGATGATGAAGCTGGTAAGCCAAGCCGGGTTGCAATTATCTGTGCTCGCTCTTGGTAAAGCCTCTGCTTTGACCTTTCCATTTGCTCCCTAACCCTCATTACCACACTTTCCATCTCAGTAAAGAAAGCTAATTTAGTTTCCAACTTGTGTAACTGCAATTAATGAAAACTCTGAAAATATATAACTTTCACAACTAAAAAATAGACTACATGAATGAGAGGAACATAAGGAACATAAGCTCTTTTGAAAATATTGATAATTCAAATTTTTGCCCGAAAGGGACTGTTCTAGTTTTTTTGTGGAAAAAAGTTACTTTTGTGGCACTTTCACTTTTTTTAATAAGTTCTTTACTTGTATAAAAAAGGGTAAATTGCATAGACCTACATTGAGGTTTAAAGAAAAAACATTGAGCCCCACAAGTTTGGCATTACATTGACCTCCCCAAAGTTTATAATTCACATAACACTAAGCTCCCTTAGCTCTCTTTTTTTTATTATCAATAATTCATTAGTCATATGAAAAGAAAAACGAGGTTTCATCTTTTTACACTTAATGCAAATTTTACCTTGTTTATCCTTGTATCTACACACCATCAGCATTAGTTTCAATCACTTTAGGCTTCCTTAAAGGGAGGTCGGTGCAATTATGCCAAACTTGTGGGGTTCAATGTATTTTCTTCAAACTTCAGGGGTAATCAGTGTAATTTACCCTATAAAAAAGGACTACACAAATGAAAGCCTGATTGACAATGACAATACCTGTTTGTCAATCAACAATGTCGCAAGCTGTCGAATTTGATCTTCTTCCTGGTCCGCAAGAAGCTTTGCTTTCACTGCTGCAGCAGAGATCGCAGTAACAGCAGCACGCTTCATCTTATGAATGTTGTGGTAATCTTTGGTCTTTTTAGTGTCTTGTTTCTCATTATTACAGTCTTTTGTTTCTTCCTCACCTGCATGAAGCAAACAAAAGGGGAAATCCAATAAAAAAAAAAGCAGGTTTTCTTGCCAATTAACAATTCTATTCTACTACATTCCTGACCACAAAAACAATTCCAAAATAATGGTGACAAACTCCAACCAATTTTTTATCAGTCTGTTGCCTATAATCAAAAAATTCAAAAATCATGGCCTGAATCTGTTCCTTTAAAAAAAATTAATAAAAACTGTTTAGCAAAATAGGCTTATATTTCTCTATAAGACACGACAATGCTTCTTCCCCACCCATTCCCACAAGAATATTTATTCTCTAGGTTTGATGTCAGTGATTCCCAAATGTCTGCCTCAAATGTCCATAGATTCACTATTTAAACTATATTACCAAATTGCAACCAAATAACTGAATTATACTTTGAAATCCACAACCAACTTCCAAAAGTAGAACCTGTATTTCTTTCATTTTCAGTAGTTGAATTTGTCTTGATCAGCTGCTCAGACTGTTTCTTTTTTGAGGGAACAGAATCAGGAACCACAACAGCATCCTTTGCTGCCTCTGTAGATTGAGAAGCCCCTTCTTCCGAAGCTCCATCACCTGGCTCCTTTGCAGAACCTGAAGGAATCTCTTCTTTGGGTGTCGAGTCATCTGATTCCTTTGCAGATTTTGCCGCCACGTCTTTAGGAATGTCTGGGTTATCCGATTCATTCAAAGAAATGAGTGTTTCCTCACGAGTTTGATCACCCGGCTCCTTTCCAGAACTCGTATGAATATCTGCTTTGGGTGTTAAATCATCTGATTCTTTTACATCTCCAATCTCTAGATCTTTTGGAAAATCAGGGTTATCTGATTTATTTGACTGTTCAGTGCATCTGTCATCACGAGAAATCGGTAGTTCCTTCTCTTCTCTAGCCGAAACTTTGTCTTTTTCACTCTTGTGATCATTTGGTAAATCACCACCGTCCAATACAGAATTAGACTTTTCCACTTTCCCATTTTCCTCATTCTGCTTCTCATTCTTCTGAGCATCCCCCTCAATTGTTTCAGCAACAGCTCTGCATAGCTTATATGTTAACGTCAGACATAATACTTCTAGGCTTTTTCAAATTAAAGCCACAAATAAGCTTACAAACCTCTCAGAATCAGCTGATTTCTTCTTGTCACCTGGCGGATCTTCCAGAAGAAAACTGTGCCTTGCAGCCAGCTGCATGCTGGAAGAGTTGCCTGAAATGGATTTTAAAGAACTACGGACCAAGGCAGTAGCCTTATTGGGTTCCACCACTCTTACCAGGAATGCTGCCTGTGGAAGAGAAAATCAGCATGCATCACATCAAACATGGATGCAAATTCGAATAATATTCAATGCCATCTTTAAAATATATATTTATAAACTCCAAAGGTAACAAGACTCGCTATGAGAATTTGCATTATGCTATTTTAAATATCTAGCTAAAAACCATGGAATTGTTTTATGTTATATGGAACCTGCTATAGGAACTCATACAAAAGGTGTAGAAGACACATTATTTAGTACTTGTTGGGACTCTAAACATCAGCACAGACTAAAATCATTGCATTGTTCCATACCAAGAATTTTAGTTCATTCTAGTAAGTTCAGGGTGCCATTTCATTAAATCGATTTTATTCATTTTTCAGCATGTAAGCCCCAACTAACCAATGCCATGACGGGATTTCCAGCTTCAGCAAACGAAAACTGGCCTCCAGCCATAGGAAAAGAACCCACAGCTTCAAATGCTTCCTTCAGTGCCTTCAGTGCAAAGTTTTCATCAGCTTTCTGATCAGCTTTCAGTTCACTGGCATCTTCTGGCTTTGGAATTTCCATTGGGGAAGACTCAGGTTGATTTTCATCTGTACCAGTCCTACTCTCTGGTATTTCAGGTGTTTCTTTAGGTGCAGAAGAATCATTATCGGCCATAGCTGTATCTGCATTTTCTTTGACACTAGCATCCTTTTCATCATCACAGTCCATAAAAGTATCCTCAATTGGCATTTGAACAAAATGCAAAATACATTGAGCTTTTGTTTTTGTAGCAACATGCTCAGCAATCTCATTCCAGTTCTCATTATAAAGTTCCAATGCTTCAAGGAGGAGAAGGGTCTCCTGATCTGTCCACTTCCCACCACTTACACCAGCAGCCTCAGCAGGCTCCATGAGAATGAAATCCGTCGGGCACAATCCAGAGTCAAGCTTCCCATTATTGAAGCATTCAGTACATAAATCATAATCTGCCTGTGCAACAAGAACAGAATCAGCAGACAAAATACCTTTCAACTTTCAAGAAGAAACTAAGGCAAAGCAATAAAAATCAATGAACTATCACAGCAAAGCCCAGCACTTGAATATTGTTTCAGATGACATGTGCAAAACGGATATGGAAGCAATGGGCCACCTTATTCATATCCATTCTTTGATAGCATATGGATTCTATTTTGCCTTGCAAAAATTGATAGACCCTCCTTGCTCCAGAAGCAAAGGTTTAAATTTCATTTTTGGTTACACTTCAATCCACAATGTTTAATTTTTTTTTAGATAGGGTCCACAATGTTTAATTAGACTTGCGAATTTCTGAAGTCTACTTTAGCTAGAGCAATAGTTCAACCCAAGCAAACCACAACTCCCAAGTCACAATTCAGTCATTAGAAGACGTACTTGAGAAACATATATGGAATTTTTAAAGCTTCAAAACATGTCAATATCTGGGGAAAAGGAGAGCCAAATACATACATACATACAATAAATTAATAAAATAAAAGCTTGGAGGTGAAGGAACATGAAATGTAGAAAAAACAAGAAGAAAATAATTTAATGAGTTTACGAAAGTGCCTTCAAAGGAGGTTAATAGATATACAGTTTGTTCAAGAACTTTGCTATGATCATGGAATAAAATATTGAATCATATAGCACTACATTGCAAGAGATTTTGACATATGAGATATGACAAGTTAATAAGGTTAGAAAATCACAAAACGTCACGACATATCACACAATAAAAGCCAAAGGGTGAAGGATAATAGTTAAAATCATTTGTTTTCCATTTTAAGCCATCAATTTCTTTAATCCTTTTACACACTTATGACACCACCAATTCCATTCTATATTCAAGTCTGACATCAAAATTGGATGAAATTCAAAATAGCGCAAACAGGAAATAGAATTAAATATACCTCCCCAGTGTCATTACCAATTAAAAAGAAAAATCAATTATGACTTTTAACAAAATGAAAACCATGAAATTCAATTAAGCTCAAACACGATATGACAAAAATCAGATTGACAATGAATTTTCATAAGGTAAAAAGAAAGAGATTAGAAAATTAATATATAGTTTCCCATACCTGTCACAACAAACCACATTCACAGAATCCATATCACTTAATTAAGATGATCAATTCCCACTCTCCTATTGATCGCAATACAAGTATAGTGTGGACTACGGCCAACAATGAAGCATAGACACAGACACAGACACAGACACAGACACAGACACAGACACAACACGACAAATTCCAAAAATGTAGGACACAGACACAATTCGGACAAGCCACAAATAATTATATATTGATATTATATAATTTATATGATCTAAGAACATATAATATTATGTGCATAATATATACAAAATTGAATATTTATATATTTATGTCAAACTTTCAAAGCTTGAAAATCATACCTTAGCAAGTGTCCAAGAAGTGTTGGTCTCATATTTATATTTTAGGAATAGACATGACCAACAAGTGATGGACACATCGCAAAATGAGTGTCGGACATGTATCCAAAATTAAGATTTTTATTTTTAATTATGGACACATAAAAAATAGTATAGGACACATGTTTAAGAGTACCTGAGGAGTTTCAGTGCCTAAAATGGACACGCCATCTTCTTAGAAGTGTTTGTGCTTCTTAGGCGGTAAGCCTTTTCTTGTTTTTCTTTTTTTGAAAGGATGCTTGCTAGTTATAAAATTTTTAAAAGTAAATGAAAAGCAAAGAAGAAATATGAAAGAATACTTGCACGCAAAGAGAGAAGTTGGTCAACTACAAACCACTAAAGTTAAGCAGCCATGGAAGATGCTTCTCTTTTGAAAAATATTCAATGGTTGAGTTTTTCCCCTTTTTAATTGGTTCTTATTTGTTCATTCTCTTAAGTAGACTCAGCCTAACGTGTACAGTTCGTTACTTTTGACATGATCAGTAATTATCTTTTTCTTGGTAAAATTAATTCACATCTCTATACAAATTTCATACAATTGCATATTCATCTCGATGAAAAGAAATTAGTAGGATGGTTACAGGATTGCATATACAGCCAAACATGAAGTCCTTAATAAGAAGCAGGATCTTAGTTCTAACCACCTCCATCCAAACGTTACAAATTATCTGCTTGTGAATAACTCATGAACCTTTTTGGTATTAACGAGTTCCAAAACTCCTAGAATGCTAGGTCAGTCCTTGTTGATAGCTGAAGCCGCAGAAGAATTCATAGTGCATACCTTAAATGTTATAATTTCCTAAATTTTCTTCATTTACACATATACTCTATTCCACAAAGGTTTTAGTCAAAATTAAACGAACAAAAAAATGGAATTAGCAAGACAAGTCCATCCATAAATGCACATTTAGAATTTAGAATTTAATGTTCCTTCATAAATTTTCTCAAGGACCAATCAGAGAGAAGAGAATCTTCTAATTTCAAGATTCTACTCAAGTTTCCAAACTTCTTTCGGTCCTTTTTGACATGTTTCTATGTTTCCACTAACTTTCAAATTTATTTCTAATATTTGCTACCATCTCATATAATCCAACATTAAATAACAAACTTCTAGGAAACAACAAACCTGCTTCTGACAATGGTAGCGCGTGCGAGAGCAATCAGCTGAGCAAGAATTGCAATGGTATTCGACAGACGGTCCTTCCTGCCTCACCAACTCTTCAGCAACAGCAGACTCCGGAAACAAACCAGATGGCACAGCTGGTGTTATCACATTAGTTCTAGAAACCTCTGAAGCACACAATTGTTCTGTTTCAAACCGATACAGCTTTTCAACCAAAGAATTTATCTTTGGTAACCCATCTCCACCATTAGCGTTCGCCATGGCAGGATCACTCTCTGGAAATGGGTGGTAATTGATTAAACCCCAATGGTCCAAAAACTCCATCACCTCTTGCCTGGCATCCAATTCCCCAACCGAAAGCTCCGACAAAACTTTCAATTCGATCTGTGTATTGGGGTTTTCATGAAATTTTCGCATAATCCAGTTCCTTATCTCCATGTATATTTCAGGAGTCCTACTCTTTGACTTGCCATTGAAGAACGAAGGCAATGTTCGTTCCTCCAAGGGATGAACTTTTGTCCACGAAAACCAACCTGCAAAGAAGAATTTTCTGAATTTTTGTATCGAAACCCTAAAAATTTCTCTACTTTCTGAAGAATTCCAGAAACTAACAAGCTTCTAAGAAAGAAAGGGTGTTCTGTTTGTTTGTTTTGAATAAACGCCTAATTTATTTATTTTTTTGCATCGAACAAGCAAATTCCAAGAAATCAACAATCTATCGAAGCAAAAATTCGATTTCATAAATAGAAAATCAATAAAATGCACAAAAACTAGGGTTTGGCGAAGTGCATTTGAACTCACCAGCAGGAATTGGAACCACATGAGCATTAACATCGCGTGATCTAATAACTTGATATTCAGCTTCAATCTTCGCCTCCAACGCCTCCAAATCCTCTTCCATCACACTCGTTTCCTCCGCCGCCTTCACCACTTCTCCGAACCCCGGCGGCACCTCCGCCGCCACCACTCCCTCCGCTTCCGCCTCCTTTTTCACAACTGCCGCCGCCGACGGACCAGACGCCGTCGTGGCAGTGGTGCTCGGGGACTGGCGAGCTCTGGTGCACGGACCGTTGTGGATCGGAGTTTGAGAGATCGCCGAGGGCTTCTCGCGAGCTTGGCGCTTCGACGACGAAGGGGTCGATGCGTTGCCACCACCACCGCTGCCTTTTCTCTTCTGGCCACCGCCTCTCCGCCGCGAAGACGGTGGCTCCACCGCCGGCGCCGCATCGGGAATCTTTGTCGGCGCACCGGCGGCGGCGGAACTAGCCGCCGGTTGTTTCCCTGTGTCGTTGCGCATCTCCTCCATCTAAGGGCTTGTTTGGAGACTCATGTCGTGTGTTCTTCGAAGATATACACCATTTCTGTATCTCACTTGCTATTCCTGTGTACCCGCGGACTATATCTGTTATCATGGACACGCACGGGCTTTTAATCGAAGCTGTTAAATTGGTCGATAATAGCAGAATGAAATTCAGATTGTAAGTTTGTGTAACCGCGTGATGGTGTATATATAAAACTCAGGTAATCATGAGAAAAATGATATTACCAAGGAAATCTTATTTGTGGACTATGTGTTCGGTAATTCTTCTATTTTTAGTTTTTAATTTATATTTATAAAAATTAAAAAAATTATCATAAAAATTTATTTGATAATTTTTTTTAGTTTATAAATGATTATTTCATAAAAATATAAACTCAAAAAATAAATTTACTTTGGTTTTTAAACAGAAATTTAAAAATTTAACTAATAATTTTGTTTCAATTAATTTTTTTTCCAATTATAATGTATATGATCTTATTGTCATAAATAATAAAAAATAAATATAAATATTTTAGACCTCAACAAACATATTTTTTAATTTATGTTTTTAAAATTTTTTTAAACATTTTATTCAAACCAAACACGTTTGTACTTTATGTTTTTTTAAAAATAAACAAAAATCAATTTATAAAATTTTTATAAATATAAACAAAAAAACATAAACGTTATTAATCACATAAATTTTAATAATTATAACAATAGCAACTTTAATAGTGTAATATCCTCCCTCCATAGTTAAAATGTGTCAACAATTTTTCCTAATTTAATTTCAAATTATAGGAATGTTGAATTTGACACGAAAAATTGGCCAAAGTTATTTCATAATTGCCAAAACTATTTCATAATTATATATCACTTGTGATGAGACATACAAATAATATTTACATATATTTTTTTTTGGTTAAAATATAGAATAAATGATTGGCTTGAGGAGCTAATATTTGCGTAATCCCAATCTTTCATCCCGTCAAAAAACATTACATAAATTTGAATGAGTGTCGACGAGATTATTGTTAATTTTGATTTTTTGGCATTATAATATGATGCCAATGGGCACCCTAGAGGGCCCAACTCATGGATCAGGGCCCAGTTCACATCCCAATGATCAAAGCCTAATAACTCTAAGAAATCAACATTAGGCCAGGACCAATAACATTCAAACACCTGTCAAGCAGAGGCCTAGTCACGTAAGCAGACAAAGATCATGCAAAGTTATTACACCACGCATCAGCCATTAATGAGACTCTCATAGCATTAAATACGACAACCCCTTCACATCGGAGGGAAACAGACTCCCTATGAACAATGCGAGCTAGAATATAGACTTTCGGCCAACACGATAGTTTGAATGGACAAGGAAATGATGAGCAAATGATATAAGGAAGTTTCCGATATATGTTAAAGGTTAATTTTTTCATCCCCCTTTTCTCTCTCGACACAATCAATCTACTCTATCTTAACTCGATTGTCGGAGTGTCCGCTGACAGATTACCTCCCATCTTGGACGTTTTTGCAAGAACGCTCCGTGGACTTCAAGGCCAGCAGACCTGTTAGAGGCATGGATAAGCCTGACCTATCCTTTGTTGGAACAACAGCATCATCATAATATATTAAATTTTAGTTTTAACGTTACTATTTTAACAAACGATAACCCTTGAAGGTACTATAAACAACTATAAGAACTAAAAGCTGCTTTAGGCGGAAAAGTTTATACAATTCAATAGCATTGTTAAGTGATAAGGTTTATATAACAAATGCAAATTTAAATATGGTAGATTTTATATGTAAATATTTATTAAGTGAAAGTATCACTAATTGACAACTCAAACTTCAAAGAGGTAAAAAAATTACACAAGTCTTAGGCCACAGATTGAATTTAACTAAATTAATATGATGGACTCAGCCCAACTAAGTGACTCCACTAATAACTTAGGAAGAGACTTCTCTTCAGTTCATTATTGTTGGGTTTGTGGAGCTCATCACGAGTTTCGTTTCGATAATTCAAACCGTTCAATGTATAGAGCTCGTCGAATACTTTATACCTGCAAAAAATCACATTGATCGGATATCCGTAACTCCTTGATTGAAACACATTTTCTCAAAATTATTCGACAAATTCTACACATTAAACGGTTCGGATATTCAAAATGGGACCTATGATAGGCCCCATAGGCTCAATAATACGCTCCAGTCTACATAGGGCCAAACTTAGCTAGCATTTGCGCAACTTAGTGGGCCAAACATCTACCATATAAAATAAAAGACAAACAGTAATACTACATACACAGAGAAAACCAAACACAATAATTGTTTATCCGGATGACTGACTAGATGACCGGGTAGTCGATTGGTCAGAGTTTGTCAACTGCGGTTATCATCTTGTCAACTGCAGTTGTCATCTAGTCGACTGCGACTGTCATTTTGTCATTCGGTCGACCACCTAGTCATCTAGTTGATTGTCCGGATGAATAGTTTTTGTGCTTGGTCCTCTATATAAGCTAGTATTATTGAAAAGACAAACCTTAAATGGAAACTATGCCATCATATAATAATGGTTGTGTTTGGGAAGAAAGTTAGACTAAAATGACCTACTAAAAGACAAAATAGGTTAAAATAATCAATAAAACACAATGTTACATTCAATCCAAAATCATTTCACTTTTTTGCTCACAACCATCAAATCAACTACTACAAAAAAGAAAAAGAAAAAAAGAAGATAACTAACTTCTCAAATACAATTATTTTAATCAGACTAAATAATTAAAAAGTCAAAATAATCAATTTCTCAAACAAGGCCAATATATAATCTCTTGTTTTTTTCATTTTTGTATTGTGGTGGTCTAACTTGGTGGTCTGAGTAATCCCGGCCAATCACTGGTTGACCCCTAATAGTGATTTATTTTGTAGATTTTGAACATGCAGTGGCTTCGATCATCTTTCTAACTCAAACACTAATAAGGGTAGTGATAGAGAGCTCTAAAATTAAAGTTCTAATATGAGCTCTAATGATGTGACAAATAAAAAATAATAATAATACACAAGTCAAAATATCACATCATCATGTGGGACTCACAATTAGAGTTCTCAAACATTATACCACTAATAAATAACAAATATCATTTTCCAATTTTCAACTTCCAACCAACTTTCTATTTTAAAAAATTAAGTCTTCCATTGTGACCTCTAATTTGGTACAAATACATTCAATGTGAAAGTCTATTTGCCACCAAATAATAAAGATCAAATGATGATCACCTTGGAACACTCAAATAATGGTATACCATATTTTTCACTATAGTATTTTTTTATTAAACAAACACACAACCTACGTGAAATGGTAATCTGAGAAAACATAATAATTACTTACTAATTAGAGATTTTATGAGTTATTTTATAAAGGGATAATCAACCATTGAATCGATTACAGAAAATATATGTGATTATACTCAATAGGTGGCATAATTCTAAAAAATCGTTGGTACGTAACATACAGGCTGATATATATCGAAAAATTATGACCCTGTTACGAATGCCTACTGGTATACTAGTGTGAATGAAAATTGTCAAGGAACTGGCCAGTTTCTGTTACATAACGTGGTGTAACCGTTACACAAGTCGCGACGGGCCAATACTCACTGCGATGGGAAAGAAAGTGTTGAAAATGTTTAAGAAATTTCACGGTCGCAACACCGATTCTCGATACATACCGGCTAATACTACCGATACTGATATTCTACGATCGATATTGTTACGTTATCCGATGCCGTAATTTAGAACCGTGTTAGGCAGTAGAACCCATCGGAGAGTTTGCTCAATGTCACGACCTAAATCTGTCCCTATAAGTTTAGCATCGTAACCGGCCAGTAATCCTTGGATTACCAAAGGCCTTTTAACAAAATAACATATAACTAGGGGTTGCGGAAGCAAATATACAAAATATTCATAGTCCATAGAGCTGTGCAGACATACATAGGACAGAAATTTAAAACCTTATAAAATATACACATATAATGTCACACCCACATAAGCCTGGCAATGCTGTACAAGCTTTATAAAAGGGACTTAGCCCAGATTACAGAAAAACAAAACAAGACAAAACATAAATGTTCTTAGCGTAATACACAAAATAACCCTTGACATGGTCCAGAAAACTTGACTTTTATACACGGGAACCTCCCCGGAAGACACGATGGATGGCTTGACAAAACATAACTTAGGCCCTCGATTCTGGGCCTGATCACACGCCTGGTCACCTACATACATAAATAATTATAGTGAGCTGGTGCACAGTGAATAATAACAAAGTAAATGTTTTAATGAATGATGACCGTAACAGATTTAGATTTCAAATCTCTTATCAAAACAGAATCATAGGCATGTTCGTATTAGAAACCAAGTCATAGTCATAATCAAATTCAATTCATGTGTGGAATATCTATTAGCATTAACATATCTCTTTGGTCAAGCATATTAAGTTCCATAATGGAACCTCTGGTATTGGGTAACATATCTCATACATGGGCCACGGTATTATTTCCCCCGAGCAAGGGCCTGGCCACGGTATTATTCCCCCAGGCGAGGGCCTCATGACCATAAGCCACAGTACTATTTCTCCTGGGCGAGGGCCTCTGCTAAGGATACCACAAATACATTTCAGAAACATGGACCATCATTCATGGGCAGAATATAACATTTCATAAAATAGAGCATTTCTTGTCATATCATATCATATAAGAAATTACTTAACGTAAATATAGCTTTACAAAGTTATTACTCATAGATGGTTCCAAAGTAGATAGACAAAACATATAACCGGATAGCCTACGGTGCGTAACCTACACAAACACATAACAAATATACGTTTGAAACACACACTTGAATAGTACGTAACTTATTTCACTTTGCGCTTTGTGTGTTTTTAAGTCTTATCCCCATTATTGTGTCTTAATCTTGGCCTAGGAATGCCTAGGATGCAATGAGAATTCTAAAATGCACTTGAACGCATTTTATAAAACTTGCTAAAAATAGGGGCCTTGCTCAAGCACAACTTTTTTCACTCGAGTGGACATGCAAAATGTGAGTGGTCGCTCGAGCGCAACTTTTGTCGCTCGAGCGGTCTGCAAACTTCTGCAAAAGTACTGGTTACTTGATTTCCCTACTCGACGGTCGCTCGAGCGTGAGATTCAGGTTCTCGCTCGAGCGCAACTCTTGTCGCTTGAGCGGTCTGTAAAACATGTGAACTTCTAAGAGCTTGCATTTCACCCTCGAGCTAGCTTTTAGTTGCTCGAGCGGAAGCGCAAGATCACAGAGTGGTTGCTCAAGCGGAGGGTGCGAATTCTAGAATTTCTAGATTGCATTTCCACATCCAAAACTCGAATTCAATGCCTTCAAACTTAACCTTTGGGCTCCAAAACTTGAGAAAACATGTCTAAACTTGGAAAACATTGGGAATTCTAAATCATTTCGCAAAATCAAGGCCTAAAAGCGTGTCATTTGCTCAAAATCAAACTTAAATTGCATGTATGCAAAACATGCATGAGTTGTCATGAATTCAACCTTCCAAAACATGATCAAACAAGGTAAAATGGTGTGAAACTTAATGAATTTCCAAAACAAAGGTGAGATAAACACATACAAGAGAGACTTCTTGAAATCTAACTTAAAAATGTGATGTAAGTGCATGCATGAATGAATGATCAATTTTTCTCCATTTTTAGCTTAATTCTCCCATTACTCATCTTGAGTCTCTTGAATTCATGGTTTAGACATCATAATTCATAAGCCAAGGGTTGAATCCTTACCTTTACTCCTCAATTAGGTTCTAAATGGTGAATTCACTAAGGTGTCAAGCCAATTCTCTTGAGTTTCTAGCAATTCCTCCCATTTTCCTTCTTGACCTCACTCTCTCCCTAAGCTCTCTCTCTCCCTCACATTTTGTTTGTTTGAGTAGGCTCAAAGATGTGTAAAAAGAGGAGTTAATGCAAATACTAGCCTTACATAGGCTTGGTTAGGGAGTTTAATTAATTATGCTTTCTACTAATTAAATGGGTACAATTTATTCTAATTAATTCGTTCTGAATCGAATTTCAATTGAGCCTACCATAAATTCCTAAAAATTCCAAACAACACATATATCAAGTTAATTTCGTGATTGGATGCCGATAAGGCCTTCAATTCGCAGAACAAAACATAAACATGAACAAATCTTCCTATGACAAACAGATAGAATTACAAATAATGCAACACACATCACTACAGGAAATGCCACTTTTGGCGACCAAAATATTGGTCGCCAAAAGCCCCATTTTTGGTCGCCGAAACAAATTAGCGACTAATATTTTTTGTCGCCAAAGTCGTCGCCTATAGCCTGTCGGCGATAGTATTGGCGACTAAATTATTTTTGGTCGCTGAAAGTGAACGTTTTGGCTACTAAACTCTGGTTAGTCGACAAAGGTTATCTTTTGGCGACTAAAATATTAGTCGCCAAAAGTGAACATTCGGCTACCAAACTCTGAGTAGTCGGGAAAGGGTATATTTTGGCGACTAAATATTTAGTCGCCAAAAGTGTTCAAATAAAATAAATTAAATTTTCAGCGACTAAAACTTTTTGTTGGGAATAAGTTTTAGTCACAACATTACTACATTTAGGGACTAAAGAATTTAGTCGCCAAAAATATTATTTTTCATTTTATTAAACTTTTGGCTACTAACCATTTGGTAGCCGAAAGTCTTCATTTATTTTTAGCTACTAAATTTTTAGTCACCAAAAATCTTTGGATTCTTTATGGCTACCAAATATTTAGTCACTAAAAATATTGATTTCCTTTTTGGCTACCAATTGGTTAGTCACTAACAAATTCACTTCTTTTTTTTTTTTTTTTCCGCTACTAAACATTTAATTGCCAAAAACTTTATTTAGTGTTTTTTTTTATTATAATTAATTTCTTCACAACCTGTATTTATTTCGTGCAACCTGCACCCTATATTTAAACAATAATTATACATATATCTATTTCTATTTCGTTTCAACAATACAAAAATTTGATCAATTAACATCAAATTCTATACAAATCAAATACAATCCATCCCAAAATATTAATTCCATACAAACACAAAATCATACAAAAAAGATGTCCTCTGTACAAAAAATTATACATCAAATGTCATTTACAGAATATTTTGAAGGTGTAAACATGATGGGAAAATTAAATTTATTTACTAAAACACTTGTTTAATTTAACAATGAAGCCATTGATCTAAAGGCTTCTCATCCTTCAAGCTTGCTTCATATAGTTTGGTACCTTTCTTTCTGAAGACACCAACTGCAAAATAATAATCAACCTCCCAATCAGCGGAAGCATTTAGCAAATAAGTATAGATAATTAAACAACTTAAATAGAAAGATAATTAAATTGATGATTGGAAAGCTCTTGGAACGAGTGGATCAAAATTTCCAAGTAATATCAACAAATTTTTTTTTTTGCTAGAACGAGATCCGCAAAGGCAAAAAGAAGATAAAAAATGAGAGATCCTGAGGTCAAATCCAAAATTTAATTCTTCTCAAGTTTGCAGTTACTTACATTTTTACTGATCCATAGATTTTCACTTCCATTACAAGTTAAATCATGAGTTATTAGAACTTGACAGGGAATGAGAATAGTGCCAGAGAAAAGGATCTATGCACTTCAAATTTCAGACTAGTGTTAAAATTTCTTCCCATAACATCTTAACTAAAATTTCTTCCCGTAACATCTTACACCAAGTTCTTCCCATAAAATGTCTTAACATAACATCTTCAATTGTCCTATATTTGTTAGTTATTTCGTCTTTATTATTTTGGAAATAGTACACATCGCAATGTAGTCAAAAGATTCACCAATTTGAGCTATAAATTTCTAGTTAATGCCAGCTACACCATCTAACAACATACCTCTCCAGCATAATGGCAAATACCAAAAGCTCCACCTCTTTCTCCTTTAAAGCAAGGATTACCACTCAAGTGTTGCTTAAGCTTATTAGCAAAGGTCAAATCAGTGGCCTTGGGGAAATTTGAATCTTCATCCAACAAAGATATTAGCCCAATAGGTTTCTGCAAAATGCATAGCAGTGAAGCCATTAACACACAATCTACCACACATGAATGAGTGAATTTAAATATGAAAACCTATAATTAGGTTTCATATAACATGGTATGATCAAAAAGATGAGAACTGGGTGTATAATTATGCTTAGGAAGCAATATATTCAATCTTTTATTTTCTTTACAACTTCAGTTTATAAGAAACAATATTACAATAAGAACATGGTTTGAATTATGCATGAAAGGCTAACAAAAATAGTCAGAGACCTAGGACGACCTATGTGGTATGGCATCATATGTATATCAAATATAGTCCAATGCTCACATAGATCAGCACAAGGAACTCTGAAAAACTCGACAATGAACATGTGAGTGTGTGTGCGTGTGTGTTTGTGTTAAAAACAGAACTACCTTCTCAAAGAGATCCAAACACTCTTGGTTGTCTTCAAAATCTACTTTTGTCCAATCAATTCCATCTAATTCATACTCCTAAAAACAAAATAAACAAGTTGCAACATTAATATACTGAGACATTCAGTTGTCCTCATCCAAACACTGTTCATAACAGATGCAATTAAATTGGAACCTTTATTTATTAAGGTCATTAATCACAAATGCAAATGAAAAACAGGGGAAAAGAAATTAAGGAAAACCTGAACAGATGCAAATGAACTACAAATAATAATAATAACAATAATTGACTAACCATGAAAGAGATTATACAAAGCAATTCAAAATAACTATACCAATGCCATGACCCATGAGCATAACAATTCAGCTAAGTAAATACATTTCAAAACAATTCAGCTAAGTAAATACATGCCATGACCCAACCCCAGCCACACTATCCCCATCCCACCAATACCTCTTCTTCCCTCACCAAGGCAGAGTTCTCATCCATAAGGCAGGGTAGAACCTCCATAGTTTAAACCTTGGTACTGAAACAAGCAAATTACATGAAACTCTTCTACAACTAAAATCTATATTGATTACATCTTCGTGTCAATGACTAGCCATTGCGAAAATTAATGAAAAGAATAGAGAACACATGCATGTACCATACATAGAAAGAAAGAGAAAGAAAGCAACTTTCACTTACTTTTCACAAGCACCCTTCCTAAACTTTTCAGCCTGACAAATTTTTGCACCTCTGTCACACCCTTTCTAAATGTAAATTTAACAATTCAAATTAAAAAAAAAAAAAGGAAAAAAAAAGGAAAAAACTAGCAAAATTAATGTCCCCTATTTATTGTGTTTTCAACATTATAAATTGAATGAATCAAGATATGAACAGGATATATAAGATATTGAATGAATCAACACTATAGATATATATATATAGAGAGAGAGAGAGCAGTACCAGTATATATGTATATAGAAAGAACAAAGAGAGAGTGAAATTTCTACCTTGGCCCCTCCTAAGTATAATTTCTAATTCCACCCTTGATTCTGCCCTATGCGAAGGTATAGATGGAGTGTAGTAACTCTTCAATTCAATTCAGGTGCTCACAAGTTGTCATGACTTAAATTTTAAAATGTTAAGTGAAATCTAATTAACCTAAGCTTTAATTTTTTTATTATTAAAAACTCCAATTTTCATTCTTATTCATTTAATTCCATTACTAGAGTCAAATGTCAACTGAGGTAATATTTTATAACCTAATTCAATACTAAAAATTAAATGCATTAAGTAAAAATCAATTAAATCCATTTGATAAAATATGAAAGATTATTAGTTCGACCGAAAAGTTAAAGGTTAAGTTGGCAGAAAAGTCTTTCTAGATTAACCCAAGAAAATTGACAAAATCAATTGGATGACATAACACAAATAAGTTTCTTAACACTATGTATCTTGGATTTGTTAAGGGAAAAAAATGAAACAAAATTACTTATACCCAATTTCTTCTTTTTTTATATAAGGGGTACCTAGGCATAAAATTTAAAAATTAAAAAAAATAAAAAATAAAAAAAGAATTTTCAAACAAATGCTTATTCAATTTCTTGTAATTTTCTCAGCCACCCAAACAAAAGTAAGAAATTAGCTTCTCTCATTTCATTTCCTTTTCCTTTCTTTTCCCCTTACTTTTCCTTCCCCTTATAACAAATTCAAGATCCAAGTTTTTAGCAAAAGGAAAGCCACCAAAACTACAATTCATCATTATAACAAATGCACAATTATTCAATCACTCTAATTGCATAAAGCAAATGAGCCAAAACCCCCCAATAATCTACTTCCCCAAGCGCCCCTCCCCACCCACCCACCCACCCACCCACACACACACACACAAAAGCAAATTCAATACATTATCATCAAGAAGCCTAAACATGAATTCAAAACTGAAATAACCCTGTAAAACTCAACATAATCAAATACCACTTTAGTCTACAATTAAGAAACAAGCAAACCCACAAATAAAATACCTTCTTCATCCGAGTCTTGACCTCGGATTTCCGAGCTTTGTTGTAGACACGCCTCTTCTCTGCTTGACGAGCTCTCTTCGCAGCCGAATCGGCCTTCTTATTCGGAGCAGCCTCGCAAATAATCGAGTGACGAGTGGGCCTCACAACAGGGCTCATTGAAATCAAACCTGGAAATATTACCAAAAAACAATTTTTTAAAACTATTTAAGAACAAGGGCTTTGTGATTTGAGCTGAGAAAAGGCAAATACAGAGAAATGGGTTTTTGAGTAGTACCTGTGGAGAAGACATTGTGAGAAGTGGTGGAAGAGAAGCTTAGAGACCTGAGTGATGAAGTGGGTTTGGGGTGAGTAGAAGAATAAGGGTAATTGAGGGATAGGGTAATTGACGACGCTGCTCCGACGCCGCCCGCCGTCGATCGCGATAGAGAGAGAGAGAGAGAGAGAGAGGGGTGGGTAAGTAGAGATTGGGGATTTTTGGGTTTGAGATTGGGGATTTTTTTGGCGGGAATGGGAAAAAGAGGAGGGGGGAGGGGGGGTAGGGAGTGGGAATGGGAAAAAAAAGGGGGAGGAATAAAATTTTTTATTTTTATTTTTTTAGTCACAAATGAAATTTAAATAACAAAATAATGCCATTTAATTTTTTTTTTTTTTTTTTTGCTGCAGGGGTTGACATCGTCAAAAAATTTTATTTTTTGTTAAAATATATATTTTTTTTGTAGTTAATAAATTTTGTTAAAAAAATTGCTTTTTTTTTTTTTAGTTACTAAGATTGCAAATTTATTTGTTTCATTTTTATTTTAATGAAAAAAAATATTATTATTTTTTATTTGGTAGAAGTAGGGGTAATATTTTAATGAAAAATATTTTCCACTAAAATAAAAGTTAATTTTCTGTAGTCAATGAAAAATATTTTTCTGAGGCCTATTTTTTTTGGTTACTAAAAATCATGAACTAATTTTTTGTGGTAGAGGAAAGGGAGCGGCAGTAGTGGTGAAGATGGTGGATAAGAGATGATGGTGGTGGTGATGGGGATGGCGAAAGAGATTAGTGGTGAAGTTGTGGTAGTGATAGTGTAAATGGAGTGGCAGGGGTGAAAGAGAGGTAATGGTAGTAGTAGTGGTAGTGGTGGTAGTGAAGTGGTGGTGATGATAGTAGTAATACTAGTCGTAGAGGTGAAGTGGTGATAGTGGAAGTAGTGATGGGGGTGGAATGGCGTTTGTAGTAGTGGTGAAGGTGGTAGTGGAGATGGGTGGTGAGAGAGAGAAATGAGTGAGAGACATATAGAGGAGAGAGAGAGAGAGAGAGAGAGAGAGAGAGAGAGAGAGTGATGAGCGAGAGAGAGACAAAGTGGTCGCTAAAAGTGCATTTTCTTGTAGTGGATCGATAAATCAAGAGGGAGCTCAGTAAATAGAGAGGATGAGAGTGAGAGAGTGAGCAACGCAAACACAGTGGGAGAGAGAGAGAGAGAGAGATAGAGAGTGAGAGTGAGAGACAGAAAAGAGACATAGAGAGAAGAGAGATGGACGAGAGAGACAGAGAGATAGAGAGAAGAGAGATGAGCGAGAGAGACATAAAGAGAAGAGAGATGAACGAGAGAGACAGAAATAAAGATAGAGAGAAGAGAGATAAAAGATGAGAAAGATAGAGAGATGAGAGATGAGCGAGAGAGATAAAGAGAAGAGAGATGAGCGAAAGAGACAGAGAGAGAAAAGAGATGAGAGAAGAAATAGATAAGTGAGAGAGAGAATGAGAGAGAGAGACAGATAGATAGATAGACAGACAGAAAGAGAAGAGTGATGAGTGAGAGAGAGAAAGAGAAGAGAGAAAGGAAGATGAAAAAATGAATGAAAAGATATAGACAAAAAGAGAGAGAGAGAGAGCGAAAAGAGATAGACGAGAGAGAGACAGAGAGAGATGAGCGAGAGAGATAAAGAGAAGACAGACAGAGAGAGAAGAGAGATGAGAGATGAGAGAGATAAAGAGAAGAAAGATGGACGAGAGACATAGAGAGAGAGAGAGAGAGAGAGAGAGAGACAGACAGACAGATAGAGAAAAGTGATGAGTGATGAGTGAGAGAGAGAAAGAGAAGAGAGACAGAGACATAGAGAGAAAGAAAGAGACAGACAGACAAAGAAGAGTGATGAGTGAGAAAGAGAGAGACAAGAGAGACAGAGACACATAGAGAAAGAGAGAGACAGACAGACAGAGAAGAGTTATGAGTGAGAGAGAGAAAGAGAAGAGAGACAGAGACAGAGAGATAGAAAGATGAAAAAATTGGTGAAAAGAGAAATGTTCGAAAGAGTAAAACAACGTCGTTTTTATTTTTTTATTTATTTTTTGTAACAAAAAAATACTGTTACATTTATTTAAACCATTTTATGACCATATATATATGAAGCTGTCTTAAAGCCACAATATATATATATATTTTTGGCAACGATACGTATTACAATCGCAAAAAACTCTTTTTTTTTTTTTTTTTTTTACGACTGCAGTTGGTACCGTCGCAAATACTCTTTTTTTTTTTTTTTTTGCGACAGCAATTTCTGCCGTCGCAAATACTCTATTTTTTGCGACGGCAAGTTGTGCCGTCTCAAAAAGTCACATTTTTTGAGACGGCAAGTTGTGCCGTCGCAAAAAGTCATTTTTTGCGACGGCAAATGTGCCGTCGCAAAAAGTTCCGTCTCATAAGCTCACTTTTCTTGTAGTGAGAGAGTGAGAAAGGAGAGAGAGAGAGAGAGTCAGAGAGTGAGAGACAGAAAAACGAAATCTGAAATCTGTCCTAATATTTGTCCTAAAATTATAAATTAAAAATATTAAAAATATTAAATTATCTTAAATATTTGTCCTAATATTTTTTTTACTGAAAGATATTATAATATATTTTAAAATTTTATATTCTTATATTCTTATATTATATATATATATATATATATAAAATAAGAAAGAAAAGAAAGAAAGAAAATTAAAAAAAAAGAAGGAAATTTTTTTAAAAAAAAATTTTGAGCCAGCTCAACCCGTGTTTTTTTAGTCGCCAATTACTTTTATAAATCCCTCAAATTTAAATTAGAAATGTCTCCCTCCAAATTTAAATTAACAATAGTGTTTGATTATTGTTAACCGTGTATAACGTAAAAATAATTTTAAAAAGTTGAAAAAATTAATTATTAAAAATTAAGAAAAATTTTAAAATTTGAAATAATATCAATATGTCTTACAAATCAGATTTATTTACTCATAAGTCATGAGTGAATTTTTTTTACACACTTAGCCCTCGTTTTGATAACGAAATTTTTTTAAAATTTTTTAAATATATGTTTTGTGTCTGTGAAATGATTATTTCATTAGTACTGATAATAATATTGAAAAATTTATTAAAATGATAAATAATTGGGATATTTTGTCTTTTATTTGTGAATTTTGATTTATTCTTAATTTATTAGTGTTATTGAAATATGATGATGTAAAAAGTATAAATAGTTTAATTGTACTTTTTAAAAATAATAAATTTATTATTAAAAATTAAATTCATCAGACTGACCTATAACTATGCCTTTAAATTTTTGCAATGTAAAACTATCGACAAACAGACAATAACAAGTTGCCTATTTTAGAATTTAATTTCTTTTTATAATACAATTATTACATTTTAAAAATATTAATTTATCAAAATTACCTTTTGATAGTATATATTTTTAGAAATATCAATTGTCATAATTGTACTTTTTGTATTATTAATGGATTTAAAAAAAGGACAAAATAAGAAATTCATATTATTTTAATAATTAATTTTTTTAAAAAATTAATATTTTGAGATAATAAAAAATAAAATAAGATATTAATATTTTTGGATGGTGGGTGTACAACCTCTTCATAAAAATAAAAATAAAAATAAAATAAAATAAAATAAAACAACTATTTTGTTTAGTCAAATTTTCAAGTGGAGACTAATGGTATTGTTGTTAATAAAATAAAATACTATTTTGTTAATTTTTTTTATTTTCATTCGGCTTAGTAGCCAAAAGTAGGTCTACAGCGACTAAAATTTGCTTAAAATATTTAAAAAAGTTGAAAAAATTAATTATTAAAAAATTAAGAAAAATTTTAAAATATGAAATAATATCAATAAGTCTTACATTTTACGCACTTAGACCTCGTTTTGATAATGATATTGAAAAATTGAAAAATTTATTTAAATGATAAATTATTACATTTTAAAAATATTCATTACATTTTAATAATATTACATTTTAATAATATTAATTTTTCATTACAACCCTCCAGAAATTACCATTACCAAAAGGAACACTTTACCATTATTAAACAATCGGCTACCAAACTATTTAGTAGCCAAAAGTAGGCCTTTGGCGACTAAAAAGTAATTTAGTCGGTGAATCCCCTGTTTTTGGCGACCAAAATTTTGGTCGCCAAAAGTATTTTATAATTTTTTTATTTTCATTCGGCTACCAAACTATTTAGTAGCCAAAAGTAGGCCTTTGGCGACTAAAAAGTAATTTAGTCGGTGAATCCCCTGTTTTTGGCGACCAAAATTTTGGTCGCCAAAGGTATTTTATAATTTTTTTATTTTCATTCGGCTACCAAATTATTTAGTAGCCAAAAGTAGGCCTTTGGCGATTAAAAAGTAATTTAGTCGGTGAATCCCCTGTTTTTGGCGACCAAAATTTTGGTCGCCAAAGGTATTTTATAATTTTTTTATTTTCATTCGGCTACCAAACTATTTAGTAGCCAAAAGTAGGTCTTTGGCGACTAAAAATTCTTTTGGTCGCCAATTGTGATATGTTTAGCTACTAAAAAATTTTTTAGTCGCCAATTGTATTTTTTTTAGCTACTAAATTTTTTTTAGTCGCCAATAATCAACATTCCCCTACTAAAAAAAATTAGTAGCTAAAAGGTTGACTTTTGCCGACTAAAATTAATTTTGGTAGCCAATTCCCACACTTTTGGCGACTAAATTTGTTTTGGTAGCCAAAAATGGTCGGCAAAAATGTGTTTTCTTGTAGTGCATGCACTTAACTCACAATTTCATTTTAATTACTCATTAGATATATTAAATCATGGCGTAATCATGGTTTATCAGTTAGTCATGGGTTAGGGTTGTTACACTCAACTCACTGTAAAATCCCACCATCTGATATGTATGACATCTACATGTATTTTTCTATAATCAATTTTGTGTCCGTAAAATTATTGGGACTAACAAATTTGTAATCATTTGTAAATACTTTTTGAAGTAAAATACACACAACTTTACTACTATTATTCAATCACCAATACAACAAGCTTTTTATTTAGAGTACACCACACAAGCCTACAACATTTGTTTCTTAATTATTTAGATTCAACCATATATATAGATATATCTCACATAATTTACTTCCAAGTTCCTATGTAAGCTTGTGATTGTCCTTCAATGTTGATAAGCAGTAGCATCTGGTCTCAGCTCAAAGTCTTTCACAAAAGCCTTCTTCTCTGCAGAACCATTGACAAGTTGATCGTTGTTTGCTGCTTTTTCTGTTGTCGTACGACAGCCGATTTTCTTGTCGGAGAGAGGTGATAACACCGAGCCCCAATAGATAATGAGGCCTTCAATTGCTTCCGACATGGGTTAATCTTTCATGATGACTTGCCAGTATTCTCCTTGGTCTGTTCTTGCATTAACACTGCTGGCAACAAGCTGCTCAATAAAGAGACACACAAAGAGTTACAACTTATTTGATTTTTGGTATCAAAATGCTAATTTCTTTTATAAACACTCAAAATTGTATAAGGCCTAATGAGATCTTTATGAAGTTTGGGATGCCAAGTTAAAATTATTTAGATTTCGAAGGGGCTAAAATAAAATTATATAGTGATAGTTCTTAAACCCCCTGGGGTTTGGAGGTTTCACCTAACATTCAGATTAACGCACAATTATATGACAAAACCAACACTTCAAACCCAAAAAGCGAAATTTCACACTTTTTAAACTCTGAAATGTTATAGTTTCTAAAATTTCAGTGTTAAAACTGTGAAATTCCATATTTAAGGGTGCAAATTTGGCCTGCGGCCCAAAGTTCACCCGCAGCCCAGGGTGGGCCCGACTCGGTTTGGCTCGGGCCAAAGCCTAACCCGGAACCTTGAGCCTTAGCCATCATTTTGAAGTTCGGCCCGTAGCCCAACCCATCGACCCATTTAAGGCCCACTCATAGCCCGCTCCACTCGAGGCCCAATGTCATTTTTAGTGAAAAATAATAAAATTTAAATAAAAAAATAGAAAAAATAAAAAAAATTGTTTAGGCCCGCCCAGGGCCGACCCAAGTCTGAGCTAGGCCTAGACCCAGGCCTTGACCCGCCTAAGGCCTGAACACTCCTTGGGCCTAGGCCTAATTTTCTGGCCTGTGGACCAGCCCGGATTTTGCCAGGAACCTAGACAGCCCAACATGGGCCGGGCCGGGCCGGGCCTAATTTGCACCCCTATCCATAATGGATTTGTAGAGTGACAGACACATGATTCTAATCTTAGGAACGGACTTGTATAATTGAAAAATATTTTCGACTAATAATAATATAATAAGAGCAATTTTCGAAACCTAGAAAGGTGTTTGCTTTTGTAGGGGGTTCGAGGTTAGGAAAGTGATTAGAGAGGCAAAAACTATGCTAATAGTCCAACAATGGTGGAATGACTGGAGAATGAGTAGCAGCAACTGTCTGGGAGGTTGGAGAGTGAGCAGTTGGGTGAGGGCAAAACAGGTAGCTCAAGAAGAAATGTATAGCAGTGCACAAATGGACAACATCTCTTCCAAATCCCAAAAATTCCTCTCTTGGACCTTGGGAAATGGGTCCCATTTATAGGCTTTTCCTTGGTTCCAAGAGGACACCAAGTGGCCAAATAGAGAGAAGACAGGTGTCTTTAAGGATCACACAAAATATTTTGCCTTGAGCCACCAGGCTGAAGGTGCCACGTGTCCCTCTGCATGTACTGTGTACTATATCTGTTTGCCTCCGCAACTACCTTTTTGGGCCTCAGAAAATGTAGTTGCGACAAGAGTGTTTGGCGCTATAACTCCCTTTTGAGCCTAAGCAAGTGCAGTTGCGGTGGGAGTGTTTGCCGCTGCACTTGCCGTCTCAGCCCGAACCTCAGCAAGTGCACTTGCAATAGTAAACCTTGTCATTGTACTTGCCTTCTCAGTTCTATTTGGCCAGTACATGCGTTCTTAGGACGCCATTAGCCTGCTATCGGCTATGTTCGTGTTCACCTTAGCGAAACCTCTACCCTTAGCCACCTAACCACAAACTCCCCAGTTTCCCAGGGCAAAGGCCACAACCAAGCCTGCTATCAGCCATGTTGTGCCTTAGTACCAAGCCCAAGGGGACTTCCTTAGCCCTGCATGTACGACTAAGGCAGGTCCATGACTTGGGTAATGGAAATGGAGCCCCTTATACTTGGGCTACCCTGCTCCCATCTTCGCGGGATTGCCGCGGTAAACTGGTATCTCTAGGCTTGTTATCAGCTCCAACTAGTAAGTCTTGGGGCTTGCTATCAGCGCCAAGTTAATGAACTTTGGGGCCTGCTATCAGCGCCAAGTTAATGAACTTTGGGGCCTGCTATCAGCCTTGGGCTAGTAATGCCTTGGGGCCTACTATCAGCGCCAAGCATTAGCCTCAACTTGCAGAGGGGGAGCTTTTCTCAAAGGCTATTGTCACCTTGGCAGGATGTTCTCTCTGCACGTTAGTTGCGGCGGCTGTAGTTGCTGCGACAGTCATTTCCCGCGGCAAGTTCAAATGGCAGAACCGACAATATTAGAGATGGTGGCGTCGACAAAATGCCTCCACAACTTGGGCGCTACAAGTACTACCTTTGCAACTTAGTTGCTTCGGTTTTCTCCCTTCCTTAGTAACTCCAAATGGCAACGACACCAATAATACTTGGAATGGCAGCGGTACCGACAATACTTGAAATGGTGGCATTGAGTCAAAGTGCCTCCACAACTTGGGTGCTGCAAGTGTTGCCTCTGCAATTTATTTGCGTCGGCTTTCTCTTTTCCTTCAGTAACTTTAGATGACGGCGGAATCGATAATATTTTGAATGGCAGCGCTGAGGCAAAGTACCTCTGCAACTTGACTATCGCAAGTGTTGCCTCTACAACTTGATTGTTGCATATGTTGCCTCTGCAACATTGCATGTGTTCTCTCTGTAACTTCATTTAAGCATTTTCTTTCATGGAGTCTGTTCGGACCCAAGGCGGGTCGGACCTATTTCGGCCCACTGTTGGCCTATTTCCCTTAGGCTTTAGCTCATACTCTTTTAGTCATTCTTGGTCGCCTTGATGTGGCGAGGCGACCTCAGCACTTGGGTCCACACTTAATTTGGGGTTTAATTTCTAACCCTCTGCATTTATCCCCTGCGCGCGTGGGGGACACGCTCTATGTTTCCCGCACGTGCATGACGTCAGCAAGTAACCCAGGGGTTGTTTGGGGTTTAATTTCTAACCCTCTACATTTATCCCCTGCACGCGTGGGGGGACACGCTCTATGTTTCCCACACGTGCATGATGTCAGCAAGTAACCCAGGGGTTATGTCGGTTAGGTCAGAAGTTGTGTCAGTTTTCTGTAGGCTTATGATGACTCTGAAAATGTGCCTTTGAATGACGAGTCATAATGGTCCTGGGGAAGTGTGTTGGCGCTTTTTCGTTGATTTCTCTATAAATAGTGCCTCTTGGGTCCACTGGTCCCCCATTTCCGCCACAACACACTTTCTTGTCTCATTGTCTTCTTCTCTCTCTGGCCCCTACCTTCTAAAGTTTTCTTCTCTTTCTTTATTCTTCTTCATGGCTACTACCAGGCTTCGACCCGACAGGGCTGTTCCACCTAGTACTGAGTGGAGGAGGGCCCCATACTTAGAAAATCTTCTGTATTTTTCCATACTTCCCTGGGCTTTTATATTTATCTTAAAAGTCATATGATCTTTTCCATTTTTTAGGGCTTACTGGTTTTAGAGTGCAGTACTGTTTCGGCTGTACCACCATCGGGCCCCGAGGGGCCCTCAACTACCATCGGAATTTCTTTAGATTCAGATGACGACAACGACCTTCCCATTGCTTCAAGGGTCACTAGACTTAGAAATTGCAAATGGTACTTCCAGATGTTGAAGAAGAACCAAGTGATGAGGCCGACCCAACTGCTGAGGCTGAGCTAGTTGCTAAGGTTGAGCCAGTTGCTGAGACTGAGCTAGTCGCTGAGGTTATAGATATACAAGGAGGTCATGATGCCCCTTTTGTTGAAAGCGAATGAGTTTTCCCTGCTGTAGAAGTTGCGGAGGGTGGTACAGCTATTGAGGGCGCTGAGCGCCCAAACCTTGCTGATTCTGTTCATTCTGATCGTTCCTCTATTGGTGGGGAGGATTTTGTTCCTGAGACTCCAAGAGAAGAGTGTGGCGTAAGAGAGCCACTCGAAGTCGCACCACCCCCTTTGGAAGTTGTATCTAGGGGTTCTATCCAGTCCACTGAGTTTCCACCGGTTCAACTTGTGGAAGCAACTATCAACCTGGCCACTCATGGTACTACTGGTATTGCTGATGCTTCTAACTTAGTTGCCTAGCAACTTCTGAGCAACTCACTGACCTGTACCCCACTCACTTCCCTGAAGTGCCAGCTAATCTTAGGGGATCATGAGACTTTTATGTGGGCATGGACACCACTATTGTGCCATATTTGAATGTTGAGGACTACTATATAGACAACCTCTTTTCGGAGTGACATGATGGTACAAGCAGCTTTGATCTTTCTTGCGAGGTTAGTTCGCCCGGTCGCCACCTAGTATCTACCCATTCCAATGTCGCTGGGCAGTCATCTTTAGGGGAAGTACGTCGCCCTTAAACCTTTGGTCGCTCTGCCAGTCTCCTTTCAGTAATTGAAGCTAGTGGTAGTGTAAGAGAGTTCCCTCAGTCCTCAGGAAAAGTTTCTTTTCTAAGTTATTAGGCCTCCTCCGAATCTGCTCCCACTCTTGTCCGCATCCAGGCGCTACACCTTGGCACCTTTACTACTTTTAACATTCCGAGCTTAATAGTGCAGACAACGTTGTTAGAGTCACTTGCCAGTTTCATTCTCGACCTTGCTACAAAGAAGATTCTGGCAACCCCTGGCAAATTTGTGGAGAATGCTGAGGCTAATCTGAGCAGCTTTGAGAGGAATGGTTCGGACCTATCGTGGATGAGAGCTAGGTTTCAGGCAGTCGATGGCTTCCTTAAGCATGTAGATAATGTGGCGATGATTGCATCTTTAGAGGAGACTATCAAAGAGTGTGAGGGTGCCTTGGAGTAGCACCGACGGAACCTAGCTCGGTTCAAGGAAAAGGACTCCGCGCTCGTTGCTTAGTTGCTCTGGATGTGACCCTGATGGACTCCCTCATGAAGGGGTTGATTTGATGTATTGTGACTTTGTTGTGGCTCTTTTTCTTTGTACTTTTGCTATCTTTTTCTTTGAACATTGTAATGATGTTGTGGAAAACTTCGATGTTTATGAGAAACAAAGATATTGAGTCTTACTTTATTGCTTTCCTTTCATTGTTTTTTTTTTTACATGGCTTCTAAAGACAAGCAAAAATCTTGCCATGAACAAAACTTTTCCATGACTAAGTTTTTGTAAGGATAAAATTTCACTAAGTTCGAAAAAAAATTTCCTCACACTAAGTGTTTACAAGAGTAACAGGTTTACTAAGTATATGACACTTTCTTACACTTTGCTTTGGAAGTATTAACAAAGAAACTTTATAACTCTTTTTCTGAACAAAAGAAATTAAGGAAAATACTCATTTACATACTTAGTGTTGATAGGGCCAGTTCTGAACCCATCATCTACTCTTGTCAACTTGTAATACTCGCTACTACTTGCCTTAACAACTTTGCAGGGGCCTTCCCATCTTGGTGAGAACTTGGGGATTGGTTGCCCTTGCATGATTGCATCAACTATTTTCCATACCAAGT
This sequence comes from Camellia granthamiana, assembly GCA_036172215.1. NCBI lineage: Eukaryota > Viridiplantae > Streptophyta > Magnoliopsida > Ericales > Theaceae > Camellia > Camellia granthamiana. Next base: position 144,821,519 of record CM069908.1, on the reverse strand, counting down.
CCCCCTCATTGAACTTCCTATGTTGAACAGATTGATTGCAGGCGTGGGCTATAGACTGATGATACTTCTTTATTGCCCGCGAGGCTCGATCTTTTCTTTTTTCGGCTGCCTCTATGCCGTTCTTCTTGCTGTCTGGAGCTAAGTGTGCTGACATAGCCATTCTTGCTGAGGGTACTGCCAACTCAACTGGTAACGCAGCTTCGGACCCATATACTAGAGAAAATGGGTTGCCTGAGTTGGCTTCGTTTTTGACGTTTTATATGCCCAAAGTGCTACGGGGAGTTGTTCGGACCATGTGCCCCTTGCTTTATCCATTATTTTACTCAATATTTGGATGAGGATTTTGCTGGTTGCCTCAGCTTGTCCGTTCCCGTGAGGATAACATGGAGTGGACTTGTGGTGCTTGATTTGGTAGGTGTTCAACAATCTTTCCACATGGCGGTTCACAAAGGGGGTCCCATTATCAGACAACATCACCTCGGGTATGCCAAACCTACAGATTGTGCTTTCCTTGATGAAGTTGGCCACTCCTGCCCCATATGCCTTCCTCATCGGTATAGCCTCTACCCACTTAGTACTAACTTTAGTTGTTGCAAGTATCCATCTGTGGCCTTTGGATTGCTGTGCTATAGGACCTACTAGGTCAAATGACCAAGTATGAAATGGGTAAGGAGTCTTGATGTTGTGCAGTTCAACCGCGGGTGGGTGTATCAAGTTCCTAAACTTCTGGCAAGACTGGCACCTTTTTACAAAGTTTTTTGTATCCTCCTCCATTGTCGGCCAATAGTAGCCGAGGTGGATAAGGTATCCATATAGTCGCTGAACTCCTTGATACTCTATCTTGTGGGCTTCCCTTAACATTTCATTTGCCTCATCCTTTGATAAACACACCAAAGGTGTCCTTTCAAAGCTTCTTCGGTACAACTTGCCTTGGTCAAGGAAGAAGCGGAGGGCCCACCTCTTAACTCTAATTGCATCGGCTTTGTTCTCAGGCAGTGTGCCGTTTCCAAGATAATCAATATACGGCTGCCTCCATTCCTCACTGCTTAAGAAATGGGCTTCCTCTTCTTTAGGATGGGACTAACATTTCGCACATTGCCTCTGCAACTCAGTACTTTCCTTTTCCATTTTTAGCCAGTAGTACCCTTGCCTCTGCATTCGTCAATATAGACTGATATCTCCATCTCCGCAAGACTTAGTATGGATCTGCTTAAGTCTGTAAGTTGCTTTTTGTCTATCAACGCACCTTGCTAGCAGGTTATTGGGACTAAGAAAATACAACTTTCCTTTGAGGAGTAGGAATGATGTAAGTTCTGTTGGTCTGATTGTTTCCTAGCCTGTTTTCAGCTATTGGATTATATCTGCTCTCTATCCCTCAGCATCTTGCTTTGTATGTTCTTCGGCTAATATTGCTGGTGTTGTTATTTTCTCAATGATGATGGTTATACTGTCATCTGGTATATCCACCTTTGCCCTTAGTGTAGCCAAGGCATCGGAAAAACGGTTGTGTGTTCAAGGGGTGTGTAGGATTTGGACATCATCAAACTGAGTGAGCAACTTTTGAACTGTGGTGCGGTACAGGGCCAGCAGAGGCTCTTTCAAGGCGAAATCACCTATTGTTTGCTTAACAACTAGCTTGGAGTCACCCCAAATTTTCAACTTGCGGAGGCTTTTCTTTTGAGCAGCAATTAGACCCAGTATCAATGCCTAATTTTCAACCTCGTTGTTTGAACATTCAAAGTCAAGCTTATATGACAAATAAAACTTCTCTCCCTCTTGACTAATGAATGTTATGCCAGCTCTACCTTTCCCAGCTCTAGAGGCTTCATCAAATTTTAAATCCCAATAAGTCTCAACTGTTGCTGCTGAGACATGGACCTCACCAAGTAGGGGTACCTTTGCAGGTTCGTGTTCACCAGATGGGAATTGTGCTAGCAAGTCTACAAGTTCTTGGCTCTTGATAGCCTTAGGAGTAACACATGTTATGTCATATTCTGCAAGAGCCAAAAGCCATCTCGCAATTCTTCCGGTCAGAGCGGGCTTGCTTACTAAGTAGTAGACTGGATCACTCCTGGTCACAACTTGGATCGGGTGTGCCAAAAAATAATGGCGCAACTTCTGCGCAGTGAAGATTAAGGCTAAACAATGTCTCTCAATTGGGGTATACTGTGATTTGGCACCATTGACTTTACGGCTAATATAATAGATTGGCTTCTCAATGTTGTCTATGTCTTGGACAAGTAGAGCTCTAATAGATTGAGGTGTAGAGGTAAAGTGCAGCAGCAGAGGTTTTTTAGGTTGTGGGGCAATCATTGTAAGGGGAGAGGTAATTGCTTGCTTCACCATATCGAATGCCTGTTGGTGTTCTTGCAACCATTCAAACTTGTGATTTCCTTTTAGCAGTGTCCCAAAGGAAAAAGGTTATCTTAGCAAGGGCTGGGATGAACCTCCTAAGGTATGACACTTTGCCTAGGAATTTCTTCAAGGCTTTTTGAGAGTGTGGCGGTGGCATCTCCATGATTGACTTGATCTTATCCCCATCTACTTCAATCCCTCATTGGTGTACCAGAAAGCCAAGGAACTTGCCTGCGGTAACTCCGAAAGCACACTTGAGAGGGTTCATCTTTAAGCGTAATTTTCGACAACATTGAAATTTTTTTTCCAAGTTGCAGAGGTGGCGGTTTGCCTCAGTAGATTTTACTACCAGATCATCCACATACACTTCCACTTCATGACGTAACATGTCACGGAACACTGCAGTCATAACCCGTTGATAGGTTGCCCCCGCATTTTTCAAATCGAAGGGCATCACTATATAGAAAAAATTTCCCAAGGATGTTCTGAAAGCTGTTTTTTCTGTATCTTCTGGTGCCATTTTGATCTGGTTACAACCACTGAACCCGTTCATGAATGAGAACATCTGATGGCCTACGGTAGAATTGGCAAGTGTGTCAACATGGGGGCAATAAAAACTCATTTTTTGGGCAGGCCTTGTTCAGGTCGCGAAAGTCTACGCAGACCCTGATTTGGCCATTCTTCTTTTTCATAGGCACAATATTTGCTAGCCAAGTTGGGTACTATATAGGCTCAATGAACTTGGCCCTCTGTAACTTTTCTACCTCTTCCTTAATCTTCGCCTCAAGGTCAGGGCGATACTTTCAAGCATGTTGCTTTATGGGCTTAGGGTTGGGAAAAGTGTCAAGGTGATAGGTGACAAAAGATGGGTCAAGACCAGGCATCTCGTCGTATGTCCAAGCAAAGACGTCACTGTACCATTTCAGTAGTGTTATCAATTCTGCCTTAGCTATTGGAGCCATTGTATCGTTGATAAACATGAGCTTGCTCTGCCCTAGTAAGTCGCTGAGGTTTACCTCAGCAAGTACTTTCTGCTGCGGTTTGGGCCTGTCTTGTATGCACTCAGGAGCGGGCTTAGGGGTCTCCACCAACCCTTCTTGGGATTTTTAACCATCACATTTATTTGCCTTGGGGCCATCCTCCCAAGGTATGAAGTCTGGCCCCCAAGACCGTTATAGGTAACAAATTGTCTTGTCGTCCTCGCGCACCTTAACAATCTTGGGCGGAGGACTTGTGGACTTGCTGCTCCTCTTGTGCCCACTACTTTCTGGAGCAGCTTCTGCATCTCGAATGTCTTCCCACTTCGGCAACTTTACCCCTGCAACTTTACCAGTCTTTGGAGTTTCATCCGTTGACAGTTCAGTAAAGAAAACTGCATCAGAATAGTGTGCCTCCTCTACTCCAAATGGCTTGTCAAACGCATTTATGGTCACTGTGCGCTTGCCCAACTTTGCATTATGTGTTGGTGATAACTCGATTGGATAGCCCTATATCGGTGCATCCAAGCTCTGCTAAATATCATATGGTAATTTGTGTCCACTTCAATCACATGAAACTTAGTTGCGGAGTGGATCTCGCCAACTACTAAGCCCACTACAACATGGCCCTTAGTAACTTTTTTCTCACCACCAAAACACGTCACAATAATGGGTTGGCGGACCATCCTGGACTTTGGGATACCAGCCTTTGCAAGGTGTCAGTAGTGATGATGTTTATGGACGCCCCACCATCAAAGAAAACACACTTGAACTCTACATCATTGATGTGAGCTGTGACAAAAAAGAGGATGGTTATGAGGAAATGGGTATGCTCTGTCTCTTTTTAAAAAAGTAATGGCTCCATAATCTTCTTGGATGTGCCGAGGCACATACTCCTTAGCCTCAACAACTTCAGTATGGTGCACTTCAGAGATGTTGATGAGGGCCCTTGTTGCTTCTAACTTGGCGGCTTGGCTTAGCCCCAGTTGGTCAAAGAAGGTGTGAAACTTAATAGAGTTTTGCAAGGCTTGAGCATGAGTATCCTTTGTGGACTTTGCCTCTACAGGTACCGTCTGAGGGAGCTGGCTAGTTGTGATTTCTTCTAACTTATCATAGTAGGACGCCATGTGCACTTGATCACGCACATGCCCAAGATACCCAATCATGTGTACATTATTCCCATTCTCATTGTGGTTAGGATAAGGGTCTTTCCTTACATCACGATTACCGACATCTTTGAACTTTAGCTCATTTGCAGTAACTTTTTTCTTAAAGATACTTTTCAAAGTCCAACAGTCCTTAGTAGGGTGTTTAGTGGCTCTGTGATAGATACAATAATCTGGGCTTTCTTTGTCTTTCTTGATTGGAGGAACGTCAACCGGAGGTTAAGTAAGTTCACCATCGGCTACCCATTCTTTAACCAAGGCTTTAACATTCTCAAGGCTACAAGGACATGGATTTTTGTCCTCATAACTCTTCCTCTTTCGAGAGGATGATGCCTTCCCTTGCGAGCGGCTCCCTCCTACGGAGGTTATTGCAGCAACTCTGCTACTACAGGAGTAGCAGTGATTGTCATGAGATCTATGCAAAGGACCGGTGGTATTGAGGTTCCCAGCTGCCTCAATCAAGGCTGAAAAGGTAGGCAGATTATGGTTCACCAAGAAGATTTTATAGTCGTGTATGGCACCCTCAACACATATGCTGACTAGATAGGCCTCATCCACTAGCTCATGACAGTCAATAGCCTTATCTTGGAACCGCTTGACATAGTCTAGTATATTTTTACCTTCTTTTTGGACATCTCACCCAAGTGTGAGGGTTGTAACTTTCTCTTGGATTTGGAAGAACTTTGTGTGGAACTTGTTCACTATCTTCTCCCAACTCTTGATCGAGTTGGGGGCCAAGTTCACATACTAGCTGTAAGCCCTTTCAGTAAGTGATTTGGAAAACTCCGGAAGGCGCAGAGAGTGGTCACTTCCATGGACACCAAGAGTTTCAATGAACTTCACCACATGTTCTCTGGCATTGCCTTGCTTCCCATCAAACTTGATAAATTGGACACTGTATACCCAGTTGGGTATGGCATGGTCAATATCTTTTGAGAATATGAGAGCTTCATATCCGGGTCAAGGAGAGATGGTAATTGTTTCTTGCTATGCTCTTGCTCGAGCATAGCTTGTACATCGGCTAGAGTGACGAAGTGAGTAGGTTGGAATGGACCAGTCTGCTCCTGGGTAGCTGAACCAGCGGCCGTACTGTTCGCCTGAGGTACCACTGGAGGCACCTGGATCGGAGCCCGAACGTCAGGGAACATGTTAGGCACTGGGATTGGGACTGCTACAAGCAGAGGAGCCTGCGCTGGAGCTGGCCTGGATGCCATGGCCATAATAAACTCGGTGAGAGTTTGCAGAGCTGCCAGGATCTCCCTCTGCGTATCCTGGGGTGACTAGATTACCTCAACCATAACACTGTGATCATGGTCCTCAGCATGTGCTCCTCTGCTATTGGAAAAGCCTTGCTGTCGTGGGCGTTGTTAAACTTCATCATCTGCCATTTTTTCCAATGAAGTGTGTAAGCCACTGCGGGTATGAACCATTAATAAAGCAGCCTCCCCAGTAGAGTCGCCAGAAATGTAGGGGGGTTCGAGGTTAGAAAAGTGATTATAGAGGCAAAACTATGTTAATGGTCCAACAATGGTGGAATGACTAGAGAATGAGCAATAACAACTGTTTGGGAGGTTGAAGAGTGAGCAACTGGGTAAGGGTGAAGTAGGTAGCTTAAGAAGAAATGTATGGCAGTGCACAAATGGGCAACATCTTCTCCAAATCCCAAAAATTCCTCTCTTGGACCTTGGGAAATGGGTCCTATTTATAGGCTTTTCCTTAGTACCAAAAGGATACCAAGTGGCCAAATAGAGAGAAGACAGGTGTCCCCTAAGGATCACACAGAATATTTTGCCTTAAGCCACCAGGCTGAAGGTGCCACGTGTCCCTCTGCATGTACTGTGTACTAACTGTTTGCCTCCGCAACTACTTTTTTGGGCCTCAACAAGTGTAGTTGCGACGGGAGTATTTGGCGTTGCAACTCCCTTTTGAGCCTTAGCAAGTGCAATTGCAGCGGGAGTGTTTGTCGCTGCACTTACCTTCTCAGCCCGAACCTCAGCAAGTGCACTTGCAGCAGTAAACCTTGTGCTACACTTTCCTTCTCAGTTCTATTTGGCCAGTACATATGTTCAGGACTTCATTAGCTTGCTATCGGCTATGTTCGTGTTCACCTTATCGAAACCTCCACCCTTAGCTACCTAACCACAAACTCCCTAACTTCCTAGGGTGAAGGCCACAACCAAGCCTGCTATCAGCCATGTTGTGCCTTAGTACCAAGCCCAAGGGGGCTTCCTTAGCCCTGCTTGTGCGACTAAGGCAGGTCCATAACCTTTGTAATGGAAAGGGAGTCCCTTATACTCAAGCTACCCTGGTAAACTGGTATCTTTGGGCCTGCTATCAGTTCCAACCAGTAAGTCTTGGGGCCTGTTATCAGTGCCAAGTTAATGAACTTTTGGGCCTGTTATCAGCCTTGGGCTAGTAATGCCTTGGGGCCTGCTATCAGCGCCGAGCATTAGTCTCAACTTGCAAAGGGGGAGCTTCTCCCAAAAGTTACTGTCACCTTGGCAGGATGTTCCCTTCGCATGTTAGTTGTTGCGGCTGTAGTTGCTGCGGCTGTCATTTCTTGCGGCAAGTTCAAATGGCAAAACCGACAATATTAGAGATGGCGGCGCCGACAAAATGCCTTCGCAACTTGGGCACTACAAGTACTACCTCTACAACTTAGTTGTTTTTGCTTTCTCCCTTCCTCAGAAACTACAAATGGCTGCGGCACCGACAATTCTTGGAATGGCGGCGGTAACGACAATACTTGAAATGGCGGTACTGAGACAAAGTGCCTCCGTAACTTGGGTGCTGCAAGGGTCGCCTTTGCAACTTAGTTGCATCGGCTTTTGCTTTTCCTTCAGCAACTTTAGATGATGACGGAATCGACAATATTGTGAATGGTGGCACTAAGGCAAAGTGCCTCTGCAACTTGACCGTCGCAAGTGTTACCTTTACAACTTGACCGTTGCATGTGTTGCCTCTGCAACTTGATTGCTGTATGTGTTGCCTCTGCAACCTGACCGCTGCATGTGTTCCCTCTGCAACTTCACTTAAGCATTTTCTTTCATGGAGTCTGTTTGGACCCAAGGCGGGTTGAACTTGCTTCAGTCCACTGTTGGCCAATTTCTCTTAGGCTTTAGCCCATACTCTTTTAGTCATTCCTGGTCGCATTAATGGGGTGACCTTAGCACTTGGGTCTACACTTAATTTGGGGTTTACTTTCTGAGCCTCTACAGTTTCTAACTACCTTTTCAGTCCATCTCTATATATGTGTAGAGGGTTAGAAATTAAGCCCCAAACTAAGTATGGGCCTAAACACTAAGGTCGCCCCAAAGAGGCGACCAGGAATAAAAAAGAAGCATGGGTAAAAGCCGGCCAACAATGAGCCGAAGCAAGTTCGACCCACTAGGGGTCTAAATGGACTCCATGAAGGAAAATGCCTAAGTCAAGTTGCAGAGGCAACACCTGCAATGGTGAAGTTGCGGACGGAACATGTGCAGCGGGAAAGTTGCTAAGGCACTTTGCCTCAGCGCCGCCATTCCTAATATCTTCGGTTTCGCCGCCATCTGAAGTTGTTGAGGAAAAGAGAAAACTGAAGCAACTAAGTTACAGAGGCAACACTTGCGACGGCCAACTTGTGGAGGCACTTTGTCTCAGCGCCGCCATTCTAAGTATCTTCGATAGCGCCGCCATTCCAAGTATTGTCAGCTCTGCCGCCATCTAAAGTTGCTGAGGGAAAGATAAAACTAAAGCAACTAAGTTACAGAGGCAACACTTGTAGCGACCAAGTTGCAGAGGCATTTTGTCGGCGCCGCCAACTCCAATATTGTCAGTTCTGCCATTTGAACTTGCTGCGGGAAATGGATACCACAGTAACTACGACCGCATCAACTAAGTTGCAGAGAGAATATCCTGCCAAGGTGATAGCAGCCTTTGAGAGAGGCTTCCCTCTGCAAATAGAGGCTAATGTTTGGCGCTAATAGCTGACCCCAAGGCATTACTAGCCTAAGGCTGATAGCAGGCCCCCTCTCTCTCCAAATTTCATTTAACTTGGCGCTGATAGCAGGCCCCAAGACTTACTGGTTGGAGCTGATAGCAGGCCCAGAGATACCAATTTACCGCGATAGTCCCGCGAAGATAGGAGCAGGGTAGCCCGAGCATAAGGGACTCCTTTTCCATTACCCAAGTCATGGACCTACCTTAGTCGCATAGGCAAGACTAAGGAAGCCCCCTTGGGCTTAGTACTAAGGCACAGCATGACTGATAGCACTTGGCTGTGGCCTTCGTCTTGGAAAGCTGGGGAGTTTATGGTTAGGTGGCTAAGGGTGGAGGCTTTACTAAGGTGAACACAAACGTAGTCGATGGCAAACTATTGGAGTCCTGAGAATGCATGTATTGGCCAAATAGAACTGAGAAGGCAAGTGCATCGGCAAGGTTCACCGCTGCAAGTGCATTTGTTAAGGTTCAAGCTGAAAGGCAAGTGCAGAGGCAAACACTTCCGTTGCAACTACACTTGCTGAGGCTCAAAAGGGAGTTGCAGCGCCAAACACTCTCGTCGCAACTACACTTGCTGAGGCTCAAAAAGGTAGTTGCAGACGCAAACAGATAGTACACAGTACATGCAGAGGGACACGTGACACCTTCAGCTTGGTGGCTCAAGGCAGAATATTCTATGTGATCCTTTGGGACACATGCCTTCTCTCTATTTCACCACTTGGTGTCCTCTTGGTACCAAGGAAAAGCGTATAAATAGAACCCATTTCCCAAGGTTCAACAAGAGGAATTTTGAGGATTTGGGGGAGATGCTGCCCATTTTGGCACTACCATACACTTCTTCTTGAGCTACTTGCTTCACCCTCACCCAGCTACATACTCTCCAACTCTCATACTGTTGCTGCTACTCATTCTCCAGCCACTTCCACTATTGTTGGACCATTAGCATAGTTTTACCTTTCTAATCACCTCTCTAACCTTGAACCCCCCTACAATATGTACTACTTTGCCTTGCGGGAATGCTTATCCTTACCAAGACCAAGGAGAAGAGAGTGCAGAAAGCACAAGATGATCCCATGTCTTCAATCACTAATTAGAATTACTCTCAAGTCCTCTCAATTCTGCATGGTGGCTCTATGACCACTCTATTTGTAGGATTGATTAAGAAATATAAAAAACCGTTAGATTTGTGTTGGTGAAAAAAAGAAAAACAAAATGAAAAACCTATAAGATTTACGTTGATGATAATAATGGATAATAATGCATTATTATCGATCAATTTGATGTGAGTGCTCTCTTTGTTAATGATTGATTAGTATAATACTTAGCTCTCTTGATTAGCAATAATGAGCTAGAATCCAAGAGGAAATGGAGTTCGTATTATTGCTATTTTTTTTTTAATTAGAAAAGCAGTTTTCTTGTGGATTAGGTTTTGTTTGGATGCGGGTTGGTTTTTTTGATTTTTTTGGCTTTTTAATTATTTTAATTTGGGCTAAAAAGTTTTGTTTGTGATAGATTTTTTGACTTTTTTAAGAGAAAAAATGAAATGATTATAATTTGAATATGTCATTTTATCTTAGTCTATTTTATCTTGGGCCACTTAGCAGTAAGTCCCATATACAAAGTTTAAAATCTACTAGTCCCAAAACAAAACACTTGCACCAATTAGTCCTACATATCTTTAATTGTTACCAAAAAATCTTTTTTTTTTTTTTTTTTTTAAAACTTTAAAAATGCTGCTACATTCCACTACTGCCGGACTTCCGTCAGACGATCATTGGAGACTCGCCGGAATATTCAAAATCACTGGAAAGTCACCGGAGTATCACCGAAAGTTCACCGGAGTATCGCTGGAGTGTTCTGAACATCACTAGAAGTCGCCGTAATGTCCAAAATGTTTGTTGAATGTCAAAAATTTCATTAGAGACTCACCGAAATGTCTAGAATATTGCTAGAAATAAAAAAAAGAATAAATGAAAAATTATAGTGAAAAAATATAGCAAAATGTGCTAAATATTGATAAATTAAAAGAAAAAAAATAATTAAATAATAATAATAATAATGATAATAACAACAACAAACAACAATGGAAAAAAAGTATATATTATTTTTCAATTTTTGTGGGGTTTGAACAAATAATCTCCAATATTGATCAAACTGAAAAGTAAGCTTTAAAATTCTAAAATGTTATAGTTTTAAAATATGATTCTATTAAGCATTTATCTTTATTAATCAAACTGGAAAATATGTTATGAAACTGCAAATTTTACAGTTCAAAATAATGTTATGAAATTGTAAAATTTTACAATTTTAAAGCATAATTTATTTCAACACGAAAAAAATTGAAACTGTAAAATTTTACAGATTTCATCATTTGTAACTAAAACTTAAAAATAACTTGTTCAGAATTTGAAAATTCTCCATTAAAACATGAAAATAGAAGTGTGTAACAGAGAAAAGGTAGAAAAATTGAGAAATCGAAGGAAAGAAACAAATATAGAGAGAATATTGTACTTCGACAACTATTTTTGGTTTAGATCTAGTCGGATCTCATGTAAATTTACTCAGATTTACATCAGATCTGAGTAAATCTACTCATCTTCTTTGCTGGAAACTCGTCTCTTTCGCCGTCGGTGATGGTGAAGTTAGGAGTCAATGATCGGTGATTGTCGGTAAACCCCAAGCAATGGTAGTCGTCGGTGACTATACATTAGAAAGAGAAAGAGAAAAAGTAAGGAATGGTCGTCGGTCATCGAAAATCAGGAAGGAAAAGAGAGAGAGAAGAATGAAAGCACATGAAGAATGAAGAAAAAAAAATAGGTAGTAGACTTTTGAGAGTATTTAAAAGACTGCGGGACTAAATAGATTTATCCTATTTTAAATACAACTTCTAAATAATTTGTTCCTTTATCTTTTCATAATTATTTTAACTAAAAAATTCAAAAAATCTCATATGCCAAACCAACTCTCAATATCTTGTCTATATTTGGTGACATGTCGATGTCAAGATTAATTTTCGAAATATAACAAGAGTACCAGATATGGATAAGATATCAATCTGCATGAAAATTGCATTTTTTAGTTAAAAAAAGAAAAATGCTTTGGAGCTCTAATTCTTGAGCTCTAAAGCCAGCTCTAATGAGTTGGCAGTGGACCCCATCCATTGTGATGTGATGTTTTGGTCTTGGTTTGTTTGTTTGTTTTAATTTTTTTTAATTTTTTTCTCCTTACCATATCATTAGTGCTTCATTAGAACACCAAAACTAGTGTTCTGAATCATTGCTGTTAAAAAAAATAGCAACAATAGGAACTCCATTTCCTCGTGGATTCTAGCTCATTACTGCTGATCAAGGGAGCTAAGTATTATAGTAATCAATCATTAACAAAGAGAGCACTCACATTTAATTGATCAATAATAATGCATTATTATCGTCAACGTGAATCTTATGCAGTGATGGAGTTATGAAGGGATTATGGGGCACATGTCTCCCTCAAATTTTTTTTTTCTGTTTTTTTGCATGTAAGGAAAATAATTAATAAATAAAAACTTTATATAGAAATAACATTTAGAATGATTTCTTAATGATATTTTTCAAATTACAAAAATAATGATAGTTGTTTTTATTGAAAATGAAAAAACTACAACAAATTACATTATTGTGTATAAAAAATTTATAAAAAAAAAAAATCAGTGTAACGGTAATACTAAATCATCATTTACATGTAAATATAGTTAATCCTACTATGAAAATATGAAATTATTGAATTGTTAATTATATTTGACAAGTGAGATTAACCTTCTCTGTGTTATTTTACTATTGGCTGGTGAAGCTATCTATCGATGATGATGTGGTATCACTATTATTTATATATTATTATAGAATCTATCATATGATATACAAGACTCTTTTGCATTGCCTATAATACATTAGTTATAAGTAACACCATATTTCTAATTTTGATTTTTCACAACGTTAATTGTAAAAACAAAAGTTTAAAAACTTTAGTATTAAATATTTAAGATTTTGTGCTTAATATTAATTTTAAAATTATTATCTATTGTTATTGATTATGAGAAGAAAAAAATTGAAATTTTAATTAATAAGTGTCCCTCTGAACTATTTTTCTGGTTCTGCCACTGAAAGAGAGTGTCTGCTCCATTTGGCAATATTCATCTTCAACCTAGGAAATGCTTCTGCTTTGAACTTGATTTTTGAAATTAAAATCCAGAATGTTATAGAACATACGTGGAAATTTATCCCAACTATTTTGAGATATTTTGAACTTATGCATTGTTTGTTTTAGCATAAAACACTTTCTATGTGAAATATTTTTCGAAAACATCTTCCACATAAAATGATTTTTGTGATTAGTTGGGACCTTGGAACTGATGAGCTAGTGATGGTGGTGGTAGGGTGGTGATGATGGTGTTGATAGTATTGGTGGCATTGTTAAGACTCAAGAAAATATTTCCATGTTTTGAATACAAAAATCTATTTTCTACCTAAAAATAAAAAATAAAACTTGTTTTTTCATTGATCATGAAAAAAAAAACTTGTAATTGTCATCTAATAATCAAGTTCAAGTGATGATCTTCTTGGAACATTCAAATAATGGTATACCATATTTACTCTTATTGGACAAACACACAACCAACATAATATGAAATTTTGAAAAGACATGATAATTACTTACAAATTAAAGATCTGATGAGCTATTTTATAGACAAATAATCAATCACATAACCGGCTACAGAAAATACATGTGATCATCCTCATTAGACGGTAAAGCTTATCATTAGAAAGTCTGCTCAACTCAAGGTAGAATCCCACCATCTAACGTGTATGACATTTATCTGTATTTTTCTGTAGTCAATTTTGTATCCGTAAAATTATTGAGACTTTAACAAACTTGCAATCATTTGTAAATACTTCTTGACGTAAAAAAAACACAAAACTTTATTACTATTATTCAATCACCATCACAAGCTTTTCTTATTTTGAGTAATTAAACATAATCACTCACTTCAAACTACAACTACAAACCAGTACACCACACAAACATACAACATTTGCTTCTTAATTATTTAGATTCAACCATACATATAGATATATCTCACATAATCCACTTCCAAGTTCCTATGCATGTTTGTGATTGTCCTTCAATGTTCATAAGGACTAACGTCTGGCCTCAGCACAGAATCTTTAACAAATGACTTGCCTTTCAGATCAACTTCATCGTCATGATAAGCACTAACATCTGGCCTCGGCTCAAAATCTTTAACAAATGGCTTGCCTTTCAGATCAACTTCATCCTCATGATAAGAACTAACATTTGGCCTCGGCTCAAAGTCTTTCACAAAAGCCTTCTTCTCTGCAGAATCATTGACAAGTTGATTGTTGTTTGCTGCTGCTTCTGTTGTCGTGTGACAGTCAGTTTTCTTGTCGGAGAGAGGTGATGACACCGAGCCCCGGTGGATGATGAGGCCTTCAATTGCTTCCGGCATGGGTTGATCTTTCATGATGACTTGCCAGTATTCTCCTTGGTCTTTTCTTGCGTCAACACTGCTAGCAACAAGCTGCTCAATAAAGAAACACACAAAGAGTTACAACTTATTTGATTTTTGTGATTAAAATGCTAATTTTTTTTTATTTATAAATACTCAAAATTGTATCGGACCTAACGAGATCTTTATGAAGTTTAAAATTAGGGAAAATTATGCAAATAGTCCCTGTATTTTACACAATGTGTCAATTTGGTCCATGTAGTTTCAATTTGCTTGATTTTGCCCCTTAATTTAACGGATTGTGTCATTTTAGTCCAATAAATAACGGTTGTCAAGTTAATTTAACGGAAAGCCAAACAATATGTCAATTTAGTCCTTGTATTTTTCACAATGTGATAATTTAGTTCCTGTCAAAATCAAGAAAATTGAAACTACAGAGACCAAATTGACACATTGTGTAAAGTACAGGGACCAAATTGACACATTGTTTGACCTTCCGTTAAATTAACTTAACAACCGTTATTTATTAGACTAAAATGACACAATCCGTTAAATTAAGGGACAAAATTGAACAAATTAAAACTACATGGACCAAATTGACACATCATGTAAACTACAAGGATTATTTGCATAATTTACCCTTAAAATTATTTAGATTTCGAAGAGGGTAAAATATATAAGATTATATGGCCTTGTTTGGGAAAGGCTAAAAATTGGCTTTTTGGGCAAAAATTCACAAAAAGATAAAATAGGCTAAAATAGCCAATAAGACAAAATGTTACCTCAAACCCATAACCATTTCACTTTTTCTTTTACAAACATCATATCCAATCCAACCATCTTCCCAAACACACAAATTTTAACCTATTAAAATAGTCAAAAACTAAAATAGCCTACTAAAATAGCTAACTTCCCAAATAAGGCCACAGTGTTGATAGTTCTTAAACCCTTGGGGTTTGGAGGTTTCACCTAATATTCAGATTAATGCACAATTATGCGACAAAACCAACCCTTCAAACCCAAAAAGTGAAATTTCACACTTTTCAAACTGTGAAATTTTAAAGTTTATAAAATTTCAGTGTTAAAATTGTGAAATTCCATAATGGATTTGTACACAGACATGTTTCTAATCTCAGGGACGGACTTATACAACTGAAAAATATTTTTAACTAATACTAATACAATAAGGGCGGTTTTCGACACCTCAAAAGCTGGTTGTTTCCAACCGTCCCTTCAGTCCATCCTATATATTACGTACCACTTTGCCCTGGGTGAATGCTTATCCTTACCAGGACCAATGAGAAGAGAGTGAAGAAAGCACAAGCTGATCCCATGTCTTCAATCACTAAGAAGAACTACTCTCGAGTCCTCTAAATTCTGCATGGTGGCTCTATGACCACTAACTATTTATAAAGATTTAATAAGAAATATAAAAAAACCATAAGCTACGTATGAAGCACAAACACATATACGGATACGGTAATTTCAAAAAAAATGGAGATACATCGGGGGACAAGGCAAATTAGTATTATTTTTATTATATATATTTGCTATGTCGATTAAATATTATGTTACTAAATAATCAAAATTAATAAAAACTAACATCAATTCAATATATATGTATATAAATCACTACATTTAAAAAAATTAATAGACCATCCATATTTAAACACGCATGTCCCCGCCATGTTTCTTGCACACACAAAAAAAATTAAATGGACAAGCCAATTGGAATGCGTGTTCCTATTGTATCCCAGCCGTGTCCCTTTTGTGTCCCCTACAAAAAAATAATAAAATTAAGGGGACACACTATTTAGCGTGTCCCGTACGTGTCCCAGCATGTCGCCGTGTCCGACACCGGTACGGCACCTATTTTGAAGTATCCATACTTCATAAACCATAAGATTCATTTTGGTGAAAAGACAAAAAAAAAAAAAAAAAAAAAAACCCATACGATTCACGTTGATGATGATAATGGATAATAATGCATTGTTATTGACGGATTAGATGCCAGTGCTCTCTCTGTTTATGATTGCTATAATATTGAGCTCTCTTTATCAGCCATAATGAGGTAGAATCCAAGAGGAAATCGAGTTTGTATTGCAGATATTTTTTTAAACTAAAAAAGTTGTTTTCGTGTGGATTTGATATCTTATCTATGTTTGGTGACATGTCGATTTCAAGATTAATTTTTGGAATATGACAAGAGTATGGGCCATGGATAATCAATCATCAAAGACTGTTTGCTTGAATTGGCAATATTCATCTTCAACCTGTGAAATGCTTCTGCTTTGAACTTGGTTTTTCAAATTAAAATCCAAATTTATGTGGAAATTTATCCTAACTAGTTTTGAGATGTTTTGAACTTTTGCACTGTTCGTTTTAGCAGAAAACACTTTCTATGTGAAATATTTTTCAAAAAACGTCATCCACATAAAATGATTTTTGTGATTAGTTGCAGCCTTGAAACTCATGAGCTGCTGGTAGTGGGGGCTGTAGGGTGGTGGTGTTAAGACTTCTGTTTGGAAAATATTTTTCACATTTAGAAAAAACAATCTTTTTTCTACCTTAGAAAAAAACTTGTTTTTTCATTACCACGGAAAATATTTTTTGTTTACTTCAATTTTTTTTGTTGTACTGAATGTCAAAAAATATGTAAAACATTTTTCTACTGAAAAAGGGAGACAAACAGAAACAGAAAGGGACAGAACAAGGAAAAATGCATTATATATATAACAATTTTCAGATAACATGTTCTCAAATGTAGTAAGAAAATGAAAGGATAAAGAAATCAGGATAGTGGATTTATAAAAGTATTTTCTAATTTTTAAATTTTTTCTTCAATAATCAAGAAGATCTCCTTGGATTTTATAATAAAAAAAATCTCCTTGATGGAGACGGCCTTTTGCGAATTGGATCTGCATGCTTTATCCATATTGAATTAGCTGACTTCCTAATACTCTGTTTGTAGAAGAAGAAACTGAGAAGAGCTTAAGGGAAAGAAGAAAAGATGGCCATTGGATACACTTCTTGGAGCGTCTTGCTTTATCTACTTCTTGTGATGGTAATATCTAAGCTATAGATGTCTACTTCTTGTGCAGTAGTAGTATCATGTAGTAGTTGTTGTTGACTCTTTTTTTTTTTAATCTTTTACACTGTCAGTTCCAAGCCCGGATGAGGAAGAAGGTTGTGTGTTAAGTAGCCTGATAGCACGTAAAAATTCTCATAAAACCCTTGTGAACATAAATCCTAATAAAAATATGTGAGTATGGTTTGACGAGGTAATTGTTGTTGTCGTCGTCGTCGTCGTCGTCATTATTTGTGTTCTTGTTCTCGCTCTTCTTGGTATTTTGGTCGAAATTTTCATGTGAAAGTTGGGATTCCTTTTGCCTTCATGAAAGGAAATGATAATAGTAGCGGTAGTTGTTGTTGCTGTTCAATCCGTAGTATTTTATCTTTTATACCAAGCCTGGATAAGGAGGGTTGTGTGTTTCGTAGCTGGACAAGAAGTAAAATTCCAGTCAGATCTTTTATGAACGTAATCTTGATATGAAGATGCATGTATGATTTGGTTTAGTAGTTGCTATTTCTGTTGTTAGAGGGATTTCAGAACACATGGAAGTTTAAATTATTTCATTACATTAAGAATTTACACTACTTATTTTCAGTTTATCATCAAAGTTTGAAGAAACATTCTAGCATTGGATGTTTTCTTTACCTCTTTCCATACCATGCTTACGCAGAACTTTAACAAAATGCTAGTTCTTATTTTTGCAGAGTTCTCATGGAATTGGAGCCATGAAGATGATTCCCAAAGATGATTTGGTCCATGATCTTCATCACAATGTGATGAATGCTTTAAAATATCCCATGATTGATAACCAAGACGATCATGCTCATGCTCATAATGAGATACATACAGATCATATTCATGATCATTCATCATCACACATGGATCACATAGACCCTTCACTAATTGTGTTCTTCTTTTTGGAAGACCTAAAGGTAGGAAAAAGAATTCCCATTTACTTCCCAAAGAGAGACCCTTCTTCCTCTCCTCATTTCCTACCCAAAGAGGAATCCGATTCCATTCCTTTCTCACTAGAACAACTTCCAAATCTTCTTCGAATCTTTTCCTTCCCTCAAGGCTCTCCACAAGCCCAAGCCATGGAAAGCACACTTAGACGATGCGAGGTCAAACCCATCAAAGGAGAGTCAAAAACATGTGCCACATCATTAGAATCCATGCTTGATTTCGTACGTGTCATGCTCGGATTAGAGAGCGAATTCAAAGTTGTATCAACTATCCACTTCACAGAATCAACCACCATTCTTCAAAATTACACTATCCTAGAAGATCCTCTAGAAATTTCTGGTCCCAAGATGGTGGCATGTCATACCATGCCTTACCCATATGCGATTTTCTATTGTCATTACCAAGAGAGCGAAAGCAAGGTCTTTAAGGTCTTTTTGGGGGGTGAAAATGGAGACAGGCTTGAAGCGGTTGCTGTTTGTCACATGGATACCTCTCAGTGGAGCCCTGGTCATGTGTCATTTCGAGTACTAGGAATTGAGCCAGGGTCCTCCCCGGTTTGCCATTTCTTCCCATCTGATAATCTTGTGTGGATTGCATCATCTACTTTAATTAGTCATATGTAGTTTGCATGTAATCACTGAGATCCTTGCACTTTGATTTACAATCTTACTTGTATGCATGTCAAGTGAAACAAAGATCGTGTGTTATGCAGGTGTTTTATGATTTAAGAATGTAGTAATAACATAATTGGGACCAAAGACAGCTATTTCTGCTTCTATTTTTCTAGTTTGTTGCAGTTTCTTATGGGCATGTTTGGTTGTATTTTCGTTTTTTGTATGTGTTGTCATTTTCTGAAAAACTGTTTTTGATTTTTAATTTTGTTGAAAAAACTCAATTTTCAGGGACAGACATTTTGCACACAAAAAAGAAAGTAATGGGTGCTTTTGAACTTTTTATGTTTACGAGAACATAAAATCAACTCACTTTTAATTTTTTTAAAAATATTTTTAGATGTCTTTAGAAATCATCACTTAATGTTATGCTGTGTTTTAGACCTCAATTTGGAACCTGCAATTCCCCTAATTGTTGGCAGATGAGGATGACTGGTTCATATTCTTCATTTTATAAGTTTTCAGAAAAAGGCCGAGCCTCGAAGTAAGTTGTCATTTGAAGACTAAAAGAACCAACTCAACAATTTCAAAAAAGACAGATGAAAACCAATTAGGGGAATTGCATGTGATCACGAAAAAGAAAAATACTGAAAATAGGAAATATGATTTGCGCATGTAAGTTGCTCTACCTGTCACATTGTTGCTGCAAAGTACTCCCTCATGACTGGTTTGAAGATTAATTTCCCAACATAATCAATCTGATTATTGAACTGAATGTAAGTTAAAAATGATGTTTTGATGTTATTGGACTTCACTTTCCACATGAGTGTAGGCAAAATTAAATGGTTATATAGTCATCCATTTGAGTTGAATATTTCTATATCTAGCCAAAACTATCACTATAAGAAATTGCACTTTTGCCAATAAAAAATTTAGTCGGCAAAAAACAATTTTTAGTCGGCAAAAATTTTCTGCAACTAAATTTTTTGGTCGCCATTTTGGTGCCAATGGAGGGTCGGGAAAAGTAAGTAGCAAGTAAAAAAAATTTTAGTCAGGAAAAAGGTTTTCATTTGCCGACCAAATTTTTGGTAGCTAATTAAATATTTACAGCGACTAAACCATTTTGTAGCTAAAACAGTTTAGTCGCCAATTGTTACATTCTACAACGAAACATATTAGTCGCTAAAAGTCACATACCACGACCAAACATGTTAGTCTCCAAAAGCAATGTTTGCACAACCATTACTTTATTTGGCAATAGATCTATTAGCGACCAAACCCTTTGGTAGTCAAAATTAATAATTTTACCGACTAATTATGTAGTCGCCAAATGTACCCTCTCGCCTACCAACGTTTTGGTCACCAAATGTGAGTGTCTATACATCGACTACCTTATTTAGTCGGCAAATTGTTTACTAATATTTCCCGACTAATCACTTGGTCACCAAAAGAGGAAAAACAAAACCAAAACCAAAATTTAGTCACCAACATCCAACAAAATCAACTTGTAACTTATAATAATCCATCCAATCCATTCAATATAATCTGTAATTTGCAATAATCATTCAAACCAACAAAATCAACTGGATCATGAACATTCAATAAAATACATAAATCATCCAATCCTGAACTTATTTAATTAAAACCATCAACTTTTATAAGTTTTCATCCACAAGTAATTTCAAACTACATATTCCTCCAATTAAAAATCCACTTGTAATCTATATGATCATCCAAGTCACATCTATCTAGCATAAAAATTTAAAACATAACAAGTACTTGTTATTATGTTTTAAATTTTTATCCATGCGCATCTATCAAAAAATATAACTAGTAATCTACCCAAATATTTTCCATACACATCCATCCAAAAATATAACTACTAGTCTACCCACATATTTTCCATACATATCTATCCAAAAATATATAATTCTTCAAAAAAATATAACAAGTGCCAACTAGTCCTGTACAATTTAGCTTTGTGCACGAGTTCATCCATCTGTACCAAAAAAAAAGAGAAATAATGTCCGGTAATTTTTTCATGAAAATATTTGCACATCAAATTTTTTTCTCACATTTTTTTGTCTAAACTTCTAACAAGATTTCAATTTTGAGCCTGTTACCAAAAAAAAAAAAAAAAAAACAAAAAAAAATTCTATATTAGAGTCCTCATATTGTCAACATTTTCCCCCTTGTTTTATGTTCTTTAATGAACACTAAAGTGACAAAAAATATTAGAGTTCTCATATTGTCAACATTTTAAATCATGCATTAGGATTGGAGATGCTCTATCTAACCGGGTATAAAGTTCTTTAACCAATAAATTTCTAACCACAAACAAAACCTAGCATTTATATTCAATTTAAACTAGAATTTATATACAAAACATAGCAAAACATTTTTCCGTTGACTCACTATATCCATATCTAACCTCTGAATCCAAGCCATGACACTCATCATACTTTTTTTTTTTTCCAAAGTTGCCTTGCAGTGTCAAGAAGAGATTCACATGCATCAAATGCACTCTTAAGTATCTCAAACCAAATGACAGTGCATGATAAAACTACTAGACTTACTCCTCATCCACCCACATACCACCACAATTACTGTATACACCTGCAAGTGAAAAAAAAAAAAAAAAACCCAAAGTAATAGATAACATTTAGGTGCTTTGATAACACAGTAAATTAAAACATATGATATGCTAGTTCAAATAGCAACCATAACAAACTATCAAATAAAAAGGCAACCATAACAAGAACATACTGGTTGATAACAAGTAACAGAGCCACTTGAGGTTTCCAACCATTAGCCTACTTTTCAAAAGTTCTTCATGTTGCAGAATCTGAATAATATATATAAGAACATAAGCGGGCTAGGTAGCATGGGGAGAGAACCCATCACAAAAATAAATATTTAAAATCAGAAACAATTTTCAAAATTCAAAAATGCACATTAATTTTTTACCGGATCACCACTACCAAGGGGAGGGGCGGAGACGAGGAGATGAGTGTGATGGTTCAAAACATTTAGGACTACTAGTCTGAAATAAAAACTCAACAACATAGGTGCCAAGAACAAAGCAAATAACACAAATTGATGAATCTAGCAATTACCCACACTCACACCAACACCCACACACACACACACACAAAAAACCCCTTATAATATTGACCAATGTATTTACATAACCCATGAGATCGCGAAAATCAAACAAACCTGATGAATCTAGCAATACACACCAAAAAAAAAAAAAAAAAAAAAAACCCTTCAAATATTGACCAATGTCTTCACATAACCTATGAGATTCAAATAAACCCAACACAAAATCTTATATTTTGGACAATTTGCATAGAAGTATGGCATGAAGGATCACCATAACAATCAAACCAAGAAACTCACTCTGGTTATTTGCATCGAAAAAGTAAATATCAAATCCCATTCTACTCATGTTTAGAAGAATCAGGCATTTTCTTAAGTTCAAAAAATTTCAATTGTAACTTAAGTAATCTCATTTTTTTTGGGTTAAATAAGTTGAAAAAAATCAAAGAGTCTATAATCTAGAATTGTAATCAAACACCATTAATTGACCTTTTCTTAATCAAATAATCGAATTAACTCAAAGATTTATCTAAAAAAAATCAAACCCATTAAGAAATGAATAGAACAAATACAAATTCCATATAAATACACACATGCATTTGGGTCATCGATCATCACGAAGCACACATTTTTGGCACAAAATGTTAGCTTACTAATTCAAACAACATGGTCTTAAATGAAATCAAATATACAACATGTTAAACATTTTTGTTTTTGAAAAAATAAAAATTCAAACTGGATATAATCATTTAAGTAATCCCCAAAGTAAAGGAAATTTTCAAACACCTTTTATAGCCAAAGGCAGGAGTATTAGACCAGAGAGGAGAGCAAAGCAGATCACATAGTAAATCCCGCAAAACCAATAACATATATGAGATAGAAAAATCCAAGAATAAAAAGAAGAAAAAAAGCATTATTCAATTTCTTCTACTGTATGAATTTAAAGGAGATCAAATATCCCGATCTAACCCAAACCCCTCAATTTTCTTCTAATCAACATGCGGACATACAAAATAAAAATTAAACAAGACAACAAACAATTATTTGAATTGGGTTTTCCTTATAAATCAGAATACAATAATAGTAAGAATCTAGAGATTTGAAATGGTACCCTTCAATTTGACTCAACACAACATAAAATCAAAGAAAAAACAAGAATCTCGTTCAAGCAAAAAAAAAAAAAAAAAAAAACAAGAATCAAAATTGGGTTTCCCTTACAAAATCATAATAGTAGACATTTGAAATGGTACCCTTTAATTTGAGTCAACACAACATAAAATCAAGGGGGGGGGGGGGGGGGGGGGGGAGAGAGAGAATTAACCAGAAACAACAAACCAATAGTAATCAGAATTGGGCTTCCCTTATAAATCAGAACCTAATTAATAATAGAAAGAATCTAGAGATTTGAATGGTACCCTTCAATTTGACTTAACAAAACAACATCGGGAGAGAGGTGAGTAGTAGCTTAATCGAGGGTTTAATAGTGCGATGATCGGAGATATCGAGGGGTATCTAGGAGAGAGAGATGTATATAAGCGGAGAGAGAGAGAGAGAGAGAGAGAGAGAGAGTAGTACCTTCTTCGCTTTGCTGCCCGCTTCGACTCTCCCTTTCTCTGCGATGAGACGATTCAGACCCTTGCCTTCTCCCGCGGTTTTGCTCCTTCGCACCCTCCTCTTCTGGGTCTGTCCCCAACCCTTTGCTGATTGGAGGAGATGGAAAGAAAAAAAAAAACAGAAAACTGGCCAATCACAGCCAAAGGATCGTGGGTGCCTCTCCTGCCAGGGTCTAAATCATTTTTGTTGATGTGTTTGTTTTTTTTCCTAATATATGTATATTTTTTTTCTGGTGTTGGGTGCCAAAGTATTTTATTTTGGTGCCTTATTTTGTTCAGTTATATTATTCACGATTAAAATTGTCAGTTATATTATTCACGACAAAAATTGTGTATCGTGCGAAGTAAAATATGTTTAATGGCTAATACACGTGTGCCGTGTATATTTAATATATTAATAGCATGCTATATGTATGTTATAGAAAATTTTATAATTTACAGCTAACATTACAAGTCATAAAAAAAATTATCAATATTACCATTAATGGCAAAAGCAATTGACAATTTACGACATACCAAAAAAAAAATGTCATAAAATTGAAAAATTAGCTTGCATTTATTTATTATATACCGTTGATGTGATACTATAAAATTCAATTTTATTATAGGGGTGGTGATTGATTGTGTGTGAGAGAGAAAAAGTGTTTTGTATTCCTACACAGGGCATAGCTTTTTATTTTCCCACTCAAATGTTGGCACCTTTGGCAACTAATGTCAAATTTTGTCGGCACAAAATTTAGTATAGTCAAACCAACTCTAATAGTGACTAAAATGTTCGTCGCCAAAAGTAGACATTTGGCGACTAATTTTTCTTTTGTTGGAAAAAAATGAATGTACCACGACTAAATTTTTTTAGTCCCGAAAACTTTATATTTGCCGACTAATTTTTTAGTCGCCAAAGAGTAACAGTAATATCATGGCTATATTTGCTGATTGAATTTATTTTAGTCGGCAAAAATTAGCATACCACGACTAAAACAGACTTTAGTAGCCTAAAAACTAGACTAGCGTAGACAAAAAAAAGTATTGGTCGCCTATTATGGCATATTTAGCGACTAAAATTTTTTTAGTCGCCAATGAATATTATACCCAACTAAAAAAATTTAGTATTTAAATCCTAAACCAACACCGACCAATACATTTTTCAGTCACCAAAAATTGTACTTTTGGCGACTAAATTCCTTTTAGTCGTTAAATGTGGTTGGCAAAAATGTAAATTGTTGTAGTGCATATTCCAAACTGCTCTTTTTTTTTTTTTTTTTTTTTTTGTGCTAATAGATCGATAATGGCTGGCGTGGTGCTTATGCAAACTGGTTCTTGTATACATATTACAGACTGGTTGGCCTTTTGCTTTGTTAATGCTGATATAGTGTAAAATATATTCACATCCATTAAAAATAGTTTGGTTGCCAATTAATTGCTATTTTTGTAAAAAGTTGTCGCCTCTCTCTTTCTTTCTCTCTATGTGCACACACGTAGACGCCCAAACACAGGGATAAGATAGGAGGGGAGAAAAACAATGAAATCATAATTGCCTCAAAACATTTTTCTAATATCTTTTCGTTAAATCTCTATGAACATCTTTTTTTTAAACAACAATGAATATCAAAAGCAACAATCTTAACTACCTCTTTGCATACAGAGGCAAAACTGCTTATATCTGACCCTTTCTAGGCCCTATAGTGGCGGGAGGTTCATACGTTGGGCTGCCCCTGTGAAAAATATTTGCCATTGACAATTCTCACTAGCTCATTCTTGCTATCAATCATTAACAAAGAGAGCACTCACATCTAATTGATCAATAATAATGCATTATTATCATCAACATGAATTTTATGCAGTGACGGAACTATGAAGGAATTAGGGGGCACATGTCCCCCACTCATTTTTTCTTTTTCTTTTTTTTTGCATATAAGGAAAATAATTAATAAATAGAAAATTTATATAGAAATAACATTTAGAATGATTTCTTAAAGATGTTTTTCAAATTACAAAAATAATGATGATGGTTTTGATTGAAAATGAAGAAATTACGAAAAATCGCATTATTATGTATGAAAATTATATTAAAAAAATCCAGTGTAACAGTGATACTAAATCATCACTTACATGTAAATATAGTTAACCCCAATATGAAAATGTAAAATTATTGAATTGTTAGTTATATTTAACAAATGGGATTAGCCATCCATGCATTATTTTACTATTGGTTAGTGATACCATATATCGATGATGATGTGGTATCACTATTATTTATATATTATATAATCTATCATAAGATATACAATACTCTTTTGCATTGCCTATAATACATTAGTTATAAGTAACACCATATTTCTAATTCTGGTTTTTTACAAGGGCAATTGTAAAAACAAAAATTTTAAAACTTTTGTATTAAATATTTAAGATTTTGTGCTTAATATTAATTTTAAAAATTATTATCTATTGTTATTGATTATGAGATTAAAAAAAATTGAAATTTTAATTAATACACTACAGGAATTCGCAATTTTGCCGACTAAAAATTTAGTCGGCAAAAGTCCATTTTTAGTCGGCAAAAGTTATCCATGACTAATTTTTTTAGTCTCCACTTTGGTCTCCAATTGAGGGTCGCGGAAAGCAATTAGCGACTAAAAAAAAATTTTGTCGGGAAAAAGTTATATTTGCCGACTAATTTTTGGTCGTTGAATGTTACATTACCGTGACTAAACCATTTTGTTGCTAAAACACTTTAGTCACCAAAAGTGATCTTTTCCCGACTAAATATGTTAGTCGCCAATTGTCACGTTTCCCAACCAAAAGTGTTAGTTGCCAAAAGTAATGTTTGAGCAACTAAAACTTTAGTCGGCAATAGACCTATTCGCGACCAAACACTTTGGTTGCTAAAATTAATAGTTTTACTGACTAATTATTAGTTGCCAAATGTACCCTTTCGCCTACCAACATTTTGGTTGCCAAATCTGAATAGTGAACCACCGACTAATCACTTGGTCACCAAAAGAGGAAAAACCAAACCAAATTTTGATCGTCAATTCAATTCTTTTTGTTGATGAAAATAAAAATAAAATATAAAAAGAATTCCATTTGATCTGTATGATATTTAATAATCCGTCTAAACCATTCAATATAACCTGTAATTTACAAGAATCATTCAAACCAATAAAATCAATTAAAAAATGGTCATGTAATCTATATAAGTTTTCATCCACAAGTAATTCCAAACTACATAATTGTTCAATTAAAGTGGTCATGTAATCTATATAATTATCCAATTCACATCCATCTAGTATAAAAATTTAAAACATAACAAGTAGTTGTTATGTTTTAAATTTTTATCCATAAGTATTTATCCAAAAATATAACTAGTAGTCTATCCAAATACTTTCCATACACTTCTAGCCAAAAATATATAATCCTTCAAAAAATGTAACAAGTGCCAAATAGTCCTATACAATTCAGCTTCATGCACGAGTTCATCCATCTTTACAACAGAAAAACAAAAATAATGTCAGGTAATTTTTTTTATGCTTCATGTGAACTTATATTAGCACATTGAAACAGGAAAACAAGGGATTGCTGGCTGTTGTCTGATTGTGTTTTGATTTTGCCTAAACTAGAATGACAGTTGAGGTAGGGCAAGGTAGAGTCAATTTAAGGTTAGTGCATGAGATTGACAGTGAGAAGCCTTAAGTCTCTGAAAGCTCCAATCAAAGCCAAAAACAAGAGTGATGTTTTCAGTGGATATGTCCTACCAGATCTTGGGTATCATTCTTCACGACAACCTACTCAAGAATTTATATCATTTCCCCCTTTTTCATTTTTAAGTACAGAGCTTTGGGGGGATGCATGATTTCTGTGTTGTCATTCCACTATAAACCATCATTCATCTTTTAAATTGCCACATTTCAAATATCTTCTTGTCACATCCAGTTAAGTTCATATCAAAATTTTCATTTTTGAGTCTTCTAAAATTTATGCTTGGGATAATTTGTCAATGGCAAAGCCATTCATATATTGGGTACAGACCTCAACGATCCCCTCAATTTTCCATACTTCATCAACTATTTAAGTTTGCTGTGAGTAGTCAGTCCATTGCTCCCTTAGCAATTATCAAGAAGAACATATTCAGCTCAGTTTCTTAACCATTTTTTTTTTATTGGACAAAACTAAACTTCATAAACAACTGCTATCTTGTTTATTTTTTAGTCGCTGAAAATAAATGTTTGCCAACCAAACTTTTGGTTGCAAAAAAAAAAAACAAAAAAAATTTATTTTTTATTGGGCGACTAAATAATTTTAGTAGCCAAAACTAACTATACAGCGACTAAAATATTTTTTAGTTGCTGAAATAAATTTTTGTAGACCAAACTTTTGGTCGCCACAAAAAACTGTAAAATTTTGTTTTTCATTCGGCGACTAAATAATTTTAGTAGCCAAAACTAATAATATAGCAACTAAATGGTGACCAAACTTTTGGTCGCCAAAGATAAAAAGAAAATTTTTGTTTTTCATTTCGGCGACTAAATAATTTTTAGTAGCCAAAACTATCTATATAGCAACTAAAATATGTTTTAGTCGTTGAAAATAAATATTTGCCGACCAAAACTTTTGGTCGGCAAAGAAAAAAAATAAATTTTTGTTTTTCATTTGGCGACTAAATAGTTGTAGTAGCCAAAACTATTTGTACAGTGACTAAAATATCTTTTAGTCGCTGAAAATAAATATTTGCCGACCAAACTTTTGGTCGCCAAAGAAAAAAAGTAAATTTTTGTTTTTCATTCGGCGACTAAATAATTTTGGTAGTCAAAAACTAACTATACAACGACTACAATATTTGTTTAGTTGCCAATTGTGGCAAATTTAGCGACTAAATTTTTTTAGTCGCCAATTGTGGATTTTTAGCTACTAAATTTTTTTTAGTCGCCAATAATCAATATACCCCGACTAAAAAAATTTAGTAGCTAAATATTGTACTTTTGCTGACGAACCCACTATTTTGGTCCCCAATTCTACAACTTTGGCCACCAAAATTTTTTTAGTCTGTGAAAATGGTCGCCAAAAGTGTATTTTCTTGTAGTGATAAGTGCCCCTTTGAACTATTTTCTTGGCTTCGCCATTGAAAGAGAGTGTCTGCTCCATTTGGGCAATGTTCATCTTCAACCTAGGAAATGCTTCTGCTTTGAACTTGGTTTTTTAAATTAAAATCCATAATGTTATAGTACAGATTTACGTGGAAATTTATCCCAACTATTTTGAGATATTTTGAAATTATGCATTGTTTGTTTTAGCATAAAACACTTTCTATGTGAAATATTTTTCGAAAACATCTTCCACATAAAATGATTTTTGTGATTAGTTGAGATCTTGAAACCGATGAGCTATTGATGGTGGTGGTAGAGTGGTGATGATGGTGTTGATAGTATTGGTGGCATTGTTAAGACTCTAGAAAATATTTCCACTTTTTGAATACAAAAATCTATTTCCTACCTAAAAATTTAAAAAAAAAAAAAAACTTGTTTTTTCATTGATCATGAAAAAAAAAAGAAAAAGAAAAAGAAAAAAACTTGTAATTGTCATCTAATAATCAAGTTCAAGTGATGAATTTCTTGGAGTATTCAAATAATGGTATACCATATTTCTTAGTACACAGTGTATTCTTATTGGACAAACACACAACCAACATAATATGGTATTTCGAAAAGACATGATAATTACTTACAAATTAGAGATCTAATGAGCTATTTTATAAACAATAATATTGTATTAGTATTAGTTAAAAATATTTTTCAATTATATAAGGTCCATCCCTGAGATTAGAATCATGTGTCTGCATACAAATCCATTATAGAATTTCACAATTTTAAAACTGAAATTTTAAAAACTATAAAATTTCACCGTTTGGAAAAGTGTGAAATTTCACTTTTTGGGTTTGAAGGGTTGGTTTTGTTGTATAATTGTGCATTAATCTGAATATAAACCTCCAAACCCCAAGGGGTTTAAGAACTATCACCACTATATAATCTTATATATTTTAGCCCCTTCGAAATCTAAATAATTTTAACTTGGCATCCCAAACTTCATAAAGATCTCATTGGGGCCTGATACAATTTTGAGTATTTATAAAAGAAATTAGCATTTTGATCACAAAAATCAAATAAGTTGTAACTCTTTGTGTGTCTCTTTATTGAGCAGCTTGTTGCTAGCAGTGTTGATGCAAGAACAGAGCAAGGAGAATACTGGCAAGTCATCATGAAATATCAGCCCATGTCGGAAGCAATTGAAGGCCTCACTAAATCGACATGTTACCAAAAATAGATAAGATAAGATATCGAATCCACACTAAAACAACTTTTCAATTAATCTTGAAATCGACATGTTACCAAAAATAGACAAGATAAGATATCAAATCCACACTAAAACAACTTGTAATAATGAGCTAGAATCCAAGAGGAAGAAAAGTTGTAAAAGTTGTTTTAGTGTGGATATGATATCTTATCTTGTCTATTTTTGGTAACATGTCGATTTCAAGATTAATTGAAAAGTTGTTTTAGTGTGGATTCGATATCTTATCTTATCTATTTTTGGTAACATGTCGATTTAGTGAGGCCTTCAATTGCTTCCGACATGGGTTGATATTTCATGATGACTTGCCAGTATTCTCCTTGGTCTGTTCTTGCATCAACACTGCTAGCAACAAGCTGCTCAATAAAGAGACACACAAAGAGTTACAACTTATTTGATTTTTGTGATCAAAATGCTAATTTCTTTTTATAAATACTCAAAATTGTATCAAGCCCAATGAGATCTTTATGAAGTTTGGGATGCCAAGTTAAAATTATTTAGATTTCGAAGGGGCTAAAATATATAAGATTATATAGTGTTGATAGTTCTTAAACCCCTTGGGGTTTGGAGGTTTATATTCAGATTAATGCACAATTATACAACAAAACCAACCTTTCAAACCCAAAAAGTGAAATTTCACACTTTTCAAACGGGTGAAATTTTATAGTTTTTAAATTTCAGTTTTAAAATTGTGAAATTCTATAATGGATTTTTACGCAGACACATGATTCTAAACTCAGGACTGGACTTATATAACTGAAAAATATTTTTAACTAATACTAATACAATAAGGGTGGTTTTCGAAACCTAGAAAGCTGGTTGCTTCCAAGCGTCCCTTTGGTCCATCCTATATATTATGTACTACTTTTCCCTGGGAGAATGCTTATCCTTATATACCAAGGACCAATGAGAAGAGAGTGAAGAAAGCACAAGTTGATCCCATGTCTTCAATCACTAATCAGAATTATCCTTCTCTATTCTGCATGTTGGCTTTATGACCACTTGCTATTTATAGAGATTGATTAAGAAATATATATAAAAAAAAAAACCATAAACTTTGTATGAAGCACAAACACAGACACAGATACGGTGATTTCAAAAAAAATGGTGACACATCGGGGGACACAACAAATTATAATTATTTTTATTATATATATTTGCTATGTAGATTAATATTATGAATAATCAAAATTAATACAAACTGACATCAATTCAATATATATATAAATATAAACCACTACATTTAAACAAATTAATAGATTACCTATATTTGAACACGCATGTCCTTGCCATGTCTCCTGCACAAACAAATAAATAAATAAATGGACACGCCATTTGGCATGCGTGTCCCTATTGTATTCTTGTCGTGTCCCTTCCGTGTCTCCTACAAAAAAATAATAAAATTAAGGGGACACACCATTTAGTGTGTCCCGTACGTGTCCCCAGCATGTCCCCATGTCCGACAATGCTACGATGCCTATTTTGAAGTGTCCATACTTCATAGACCATAAGATTCATTTTGGTGAGGAAAAAAAAAATCATAAGATTCAGGTTGATGACAATAATGGATAATAATGCATTGTTATTGATGAATTAGATGTTGGTGCTCTCTCTAGTGGCGGAGGGAAAGAAGGCCTAGGAGGTCACATGGCCCCCTCAGTTTTGAAATTTTTGTTGTTGTTGCTGTTGTTGTGTGTGGGTGTGTTGTTGTCATATAGAAAATGTATTTTTTTTTCTTAACATGTTTTTTGGTTAAGGGTTTATTGTATTGTTTACAACAAGTAGTTATTTGATACTTTGAGAGCACTATGTAGTATTATTTACGTAGTAGCTTAAATCAAGGGGCATTTACATATAAGTCCCATTTTATAAACTTATAATCCATTAAGTCCTATATAAAATTATTTGCTCCTTCAAGTCCCATTAATTTTTAATAGGCCAATTTACCCTTCCAAGACCCCCTCGCCAACCAGACACTCTCTCTCTCTCCTCCCCATAGACCCAGTCTCTGGTCTCCCCCGTATGACTCCTCCTTCCCCTCCGTCCAGAGCGTTGTCGGCTCCAGCGCCAACCTCGACCACGTCAACCTCACCGCCCAGAGCTTGGAGTGGCTTGATGGTTCCACCGAAAACGAACCGAAAGAAGTTCGAGAAAGCTCCGCGAGACTTGTCGGAGGATCCAGAGGCGGAAGAAGCATTGTCGTCGGAGACCTAGGGCTTTGACATCGCCGATCTTGTTGAAGATCAGGAGCAGGATCGAATCGGGCAAGAGATTGAAATGGTCGATCTCGTCCGATGATGATGAAGTGTAGGGTTCTGGGTAGACTTTGGTGGTCAGATCTGGACGAACAGAAGACATCTGAACTAATATATATATATAGATAATTATGTATACACAACTATATAGACAGAGAGAGAGAGGGAGAGTGATGGGATTTGGGATACTAATTGTGATGCAAATTGAGAACCTTCTCAATTTTAATCATGAAAAAATTGAGAAAATTCTCAAAATTGATAATTATAAATTTTTTAGTTTTGATAGTTTTGATAATGTTTTCAGTTCATACTAGAAAAAAAATTGAGAAATTTCCTAGTTGTGATTATTATAAATTGAGAACATTCTCAGTTTTGAAATTGTGAACATTCTCAGTTTTGGGATTAAAGAGTAAAACGTCTTTTTACCTATGCAGGGGACTTATTGGTTCAAAAATTGTTTGATAGGACCTAAGCTACCACCAAATGTGTAGATAGGACTTTTAGGTAATTAACTCTTAAATCAATAGTACAGCGAAAAATCTTATAGAGTGGATATAATGAACTCATTATTTTCAGGTAGTTGATAGACCACTTAGTGTGATTTGTGATTTCCCATGCTTTGAGCATCACGTAAGCAATGCTATATGGTATTCTATACTATTTAATAATTTTCATTCAAAACACATCATTTATAAGCAATGTCATTTTTTTAGTATTTTTCTATCAAATAAAAATTAAATAGATTTTATAATAATTTGTGCTATAAAGGATGTGTTTTTGTTTTCTAAAATTAGGAATTTTGATCCATAATTTTTTGTGCTAAAATTGCCAAAGTTACATCACCATTCCGCACCGAGCTATTATACACTATTATAAAATTTTAATTTGTTCCTATTAATAATGAATATGTAATTTTTTATGCTTAAATTTAACTTATAAAATTATTATTTTCTTAACGCTGATCATGATTTTTTTTAAAATAAAAATTATAATTAATAATGCCCCTCCAACATAATTTCCTGATTCCTCCACTGGTTCTTTGTGTTTATGATTATTATAATATTGAGCTCTCTTTATCGGTAATAATGAGCTAGAATCCAGGAGGAAGAAAAGTTGTTTTAGTGTGGATTTGATATCTTATCTTGTCTATTTTTGGTAACATGTCAATTTCAAGATTAATTGAAAAGTTGTTTTAGTGTGGATTCGATATCTTATCTTATCTATTTTTGGTAACATGTCGATTTCAAGATTAATTTTTGGTATATGACAATAGTCACTACAACAAATTACATTTTTGGTGATTAAATTTAGCGATTAAAAAAAAATTAGTCACCAAAAGTTGTGGAATTGGCGACCAAAAATTATATTTGTTGGCAAAAGTATAATATTTATCTACTAAGTTTTTTGAGTCAGGGTATATTGATTATTGGCGACTAAATCAGTCGCTAAAAATGTCAAAATTGGCGACTGAAAATGCCGAATGAAAATTTTTTTTTTTTTTTTATTTTTATCTTTTGGTCGCCAAAAATTTATTTTCAGTGATTAAAAAATATTTTAGTCGCTATATAGTTAGTTTTGGCTACTAAAATTATTTAGTCGCCGAATGAAAAATAATAAATTTTTTTTTTATCTTTGGTGACCAAAAGTTTGGTCGCCAAAAAATTATTTTCAACGATTAAAAAATATTTTAATCACCAAAAAGCTAAAATATTTGGAGGGAGAGCTTTCAAATTTTGGAAGAATTTATAAAATTGTGGTTGCGAATTGGGTAAAATGACCAATAAAATGACCAAAATGTTTTATTTATTTATTTATTAAATAACCTGGACCGTCGATCTCCTCACATCACAGATTCATATTAGCTTTTTTGCCCCAAACCAAAACCTAATCTCTCAGTAGCAGCCTCTCTCTTCCCACTCTCTCACTGTCTTCTGGATCGTTCTTTGATCTCTCCTCTCTCTCTGGCGATCGTTCTTTCCTCTCTTCTTCGGCAACACCTGTGGACTGGTTGCGGCTTCACACCGTATGAGGAGTCATCTCAATTTAGGAATCTCCAAGCCAGAAGAGGTTTCAGATGATACAGTGAAAGCTGTGGCTGATACTTTAATGCTGTGTTTGGTTGGGGGATTTGAAGAGGGATTTGGAAAGGGAAATGGAAAAGGTAGGTGAAATGTGAATAAAGTATGTCTATATTTCACTTAGTTTTACACACCTTTTCCCTTTCCTTTTCCAAATCCCTCCCCAAATCCCCCAACCAAACACAGCGTAAAGAATTCTAATTTTCTTAAGGTTTCTGAAGATGGTGAGTTTTTATTATTTCTATATTTCTGCCCTGTTTGGATGCTGCTGAGAAGATGTGGAAAAGAAAATTAAGAATTGTAGCTTGTGTCTGGTTTTATTTCTTTTGATATTGGGCAGAATTACATATTGTTTGTGCGTTTTAGGTAAGAAGATTGGTAGGGCTACTGAGCTTTTGCTGCCATATGAGGTCATAGAATAATCAGACAGTAGGACAATTGCTGCATTAGCCCTAGAGTATGATGTCAAGCTTGAAGATGTGGAATCCTTCTTTGGTCAGTTTGCCAAGGTATTGGTTTCACCCCCTTTCCCCTTCCTTTTCTTTTCTTTTTCTCAGTAATTTAGGTACTTTTGAGCATGCCTATCCTTTTGTAGAATCTCCTAATACTTATGTACAGAACTTAGCTGGGTAACGTAGGTTTTCTTCTTGATTGTAATGTCTTTGAAAGAAGCCTACTTTTGTTTCAACTACCCTTGTGAAATGTTCACAATGTATGTGTAGCCATTTTCTGAAAAACTATTTTTGATTTTTATTTTTGTTGAAAACAACTCAATTTTCAGGGACAGACATTTTGCACACAAAAAAGAAAGTAATGGGTGCTTTTGAACTTTTTATGTTAACGAAAACATAAAAACTACTCGCTTTTAATTTTTTAATTTTTTTTTAGATGTCTTTTGAAATCATCACTTAATGTTATGTTGTGTTTTAGACCTCAATTTGGAACCTGCAATTCCCCTGATTGTTGGCAGATGAGGATCATATTCTTCTTTTTATAAGTTTTCAGAAAAAGGCCGAGCCTCGAAGTAAGTTGTCATTTGAAGACTAAAAGAACCAACTCAACAATTTCAAAAAAGACAGATGAAAACCAATTAGGGGAATTGCATGTGATCATGAAAAAGAAAAATACTGAAAATAGGAAATATGATTTGCGCATGTAAGTTGCTCTTACCTGTCACATTGTTGCTGTAAAGTATTCCCTCATGACTGGTTTGAAGATTAATTTCCCAACATAATAAATCTGATTATTGAACTAAATGTAAGTTAAAAATGATGTTTTGATGGTATCGGACTTCACTTTCCACATGAGTGTAGACAAAATTATATGGTTATATAGTCATCCATTTGAGTAGAATATTTCTATATCTAGGCAGAACCATCACTATAGGAAATTGCACTTTTGCCGATGAAAAATTTTGTCAGCAAAAGTCCATTTTTAGTTGGCAAAAATTTTCTGCGATTAAATTTTTTGGTCACCACTTTGGCGCCAATGGAGGGTTGGGAAAAGTAAGTAGCGACTAAAATTTTTTTTAGTCGGGAAAAAGTTTCTATTTGCCGAACAAATTTTTGGTAGCTAAATAAATATTTACCGCGACTAAACCATTTGTAGCTAAAACAGTTTAGTTGTCAAAAGTGATATTTTTCCAACTAAATATGTTAGTCATCAATTGTCATATTTCATAACGAAATATGTTGGTCGCCAATTGTTACATTCTACAACGAAACATGTTAGTTGCCAAAAGTCACATGCCACGACCAAACATGTTAGCCACCAAAAGTAATGTTTGCACAACCATTACTTTAGTTGGCAATAGACCTATTAGCGACCAAACCCTTTGGTTGTCAAAATTAATAATTTTATTGAATAATTATTTAGTTGCCAAATGTACCCTCTTGCCTACCAATGTTTTGGTCGCCAAATGTGAGTGGTGATACACCGACTACCTTATTTAGTTGGCAAATTGTTTATTGATGTTTCCCGACTAATCACTTGGTCACCAAAAGAGGAAAAACAAAACCAAAATTTAGTCGCCAACATCCAACAAAATCAACCTGTAATTTATAATAATCCATCCAATCCATCCAATATAATCTGTAATTTGCAATAATCATTCAAACCAACAAAATCAACTGGATCATGAACATTCAATAAAATACATAAATTATTCAATCCTGAACTTATTTAATTAAAATCATCAACTTTTATGATTTTTCATCTACAAGTAATTCCAAACTAGATGATCCTCCAATTAAAAATCCACTTGTAATCTATATAATCATCCAAGTCACATCCATCTAGTATAAAAATATAATCATCCAAGTCATATCCATCTAGTTATGTTTTAAATTTTTATCCATGCACATCTATCAAAAAATATAACTAGTAGTCGACCTAAATATTGTCCATACACATCCATCCAAAAATATAACTACTAGTCTACCCAAATATTTTCTATACATATCTATCCAAAAATATATAATTCTTCAAAAAAATGTAACAAGTGCCAACTAGTCCTGTACAATTCAGCTTCGTGCACGAGTTCATCCATCTGTACCAAAGAAAAAGATAAATAATGTCAAGTAATTTTTTTATGAAAATATTTGCACATCAAATTTTTTTCTCACATTTTTTGCTCTAAACTTCTAACAAGATTTCAATTTTGAGCTTGTTACCAAAAATAAATAAATAAATAAATTATATATTAGAGTTCTCATATTGTCAACATTTTCCCCCTTGTTTTATGTTCTTTAATGAACACTAAAGTGACAAAAAATATTAGAGTTCTCATATTGTCAACATTTTAAATCATGCATTAGGATTGGAGATGCTCTATCTAACCGGGTATAAAATGACGATTTGATTGTCGGCGAATTTGAATTTGGCGGATCAGAATGCTTTTGAGGGGAATGCATCCACTGTGTTGTATCACTCTGGAGAGTCCTGAGATCGGAGACCAGTTGAGGATCAGCTCTGGTATACCCGTGGCGATGGTTTCTGGCAGATCTGACGGCAATGCCTCGGGATTTGTGGCCAGCTTCGCCGGTGTTCTCTACAAATGGACCAATTTCGGCAAAGGATGGAGATCGAGATGGTTTCTGCTCCATAACGGCGTCTTTTCGTATTTGAAGATTCTCATGCCGGAGACTCTGGCTTGTTTTCCGGCCGGCGAAGACGTCTGATTGATCGGCGACGTCTCCTCCGGCCACCTTTCGCGGCTCGATAGCTCCAATGGAAGACACAAAAACCACAAGACTCTTGGCATCGTTCATCTCAAGGTAAGAGCCATTTTTAGAGAGAGAGAGAGTGTGAGAGAGCAATTACAAAAAAAAAAAAAATTTCCTCAATAAAATTTACTCCATTTGTGGTCAATAAAATTTACTCCATTTTTCATTAAAAATTTACTCAAGGTAAGAGCCATTTTTGTTTAGCACTATATTTATCCCTGTGAATATGTTAAATTGTGGTGTATGCATAGGCTGCATAGTTATTATTTTATTGGTTATAAGGTAGTGTTTCGTCATTTTATTAATGGTGTTTCTTCACCTATCATCTGACAATTCTTTACCCTTTTATTTAGAGAACTGCATCTTCAGGCAGCTTTGGATCATTTGACAGCAATTCCATGTATCTCAAGTCAGTTATATATACTCCAATGTTTTCTAGGATATATACTCCCAAGGCAGTTATACACACCTAAAATAAATAACAACTAAACTTGTAGTGGGTGGCCTCCTTGTAACATGATAGTCTCCTACTTGTATACTTCTTCCTATTTCTCATATATGCCCTCAAAACTTTCACATAATTATGTTCAAATTATTTTATGTTTAAGGTTACAAAATCTAATTACGAGAATGTATGCCCTATCTTAGCAAAAATGCTATATAAAGCCTCATAATAACCATTTATATTTACTATTTGACATAATAGATCTCTTGAAAATATTGTTAGTATTTAATAATTGTATATACCACATCATATTCTAAAATTTAATGATTATTACAACGATATCAACATCAAGGTTAGCAATAGAATATAATAAGATGCTTGAGGTGGTCAATAGGATGCACTCAGTTATCACTTCTGAAAAGTTTATGGGCATTGAAAAAATGTATGTTATAACCCTTAAATATGATAATAATTAAATTTTGGTATTCCCTATTTCATATTTCTATAATTTATGTCTTGTATCAATACATTAGTCCTATATTAAATAACATTCAAAATTTTATACTTCAATTTAATCAATATAGTTAAGAATATCATATTTAGTCACTCCAACAGGCTAATTATTACAATAACTATTTTAACAAAAAATTTCAAGACTAGTTACATTTGAATAGTCTTGGAAGGCTTTTTAAATAATTTGTGTATAAATAGTAACATTGGAGTATATATAAAAAGAAATTAAAATTATCCAAGATAAAATTATCCAGCTTTGGGAGTATATATAGTAACCAGGATAAACAGTATGTAGTTTATCTCTTCTTATTTCTATTTTACATCTTCTATGCAAAATTAAAATTGTTTTGAGCATTAAAGAGTAGGTACCCCACTTTTCTGACTTTGTTTATGCAATATTTGAGAATAACTGGCAATACCTCATCAGTGGTAGGCCTGGGAGAGTGGTGGATTTTTAGTTTGCTTTCCAAAAACACAGGTATTAGTTTACTTCTTGTAGCTCATACATGCTCAAAGCCTACTCTGTATAGTATAGAGTTTGTATATTACCAATTCGAGGTGTTAACGTCCCAAAATCACCAAATAGCGTCGGAGTAGCATGAAACTTGGCACACACGACCGCCTAGGCACGAGAGACTTGTGGGAGAAGACGGGACTCAAATAAGGTTCTCGGTTTGGGAGTTAGAGTCGGATTTCACTCTTAAGAAACAAACTAGAAACTTAGAATTTGGGGCGTTAACGTCCCAAAATCACCAAACGGCGTCGGAGTAGCACGAAACTTGGCACACACGACCGCCTAGGCACGAGAGACTTGTGGGAAAAGACGGGACTCAAATTGGATTCCCGGTTTGAGAGTTAGAGCCGGATTTCACTCTAGGCAAACTAATTTTTTAAGAAACTTAGAATTCGAGGTGTTAATGCCCCAAAATCACCAAACGGCGTCGGAGTAGCACGAAACTTGGCACACAAGACCACCTAGGCACCAGAGACTTGTGGGAGAAGACGGGACTCGAAACGGGATTTCCGGTTTGGGAGTTAGAGCCGGATTTCACTCTAGGCAAACTAGTTTCTTAAGAAACTTAGAATTCGAGGTGTTAATGCCCCAAAATCACCAAACGGCATCGGAGTAGCACGAAACTTGGCACACACGACTGCCTAGGCACGAGAGACTTGTGGGAGAAGACGGGACTCTAAACGGGTTCCCGGTTTGGGAGTTAGAGCCTGATTTCACTCTAGACAAACTAGTTTCTTAAGAAACTTAGAATTCGAGGTGTTAACGCGCCAAAATTACCAAACGGCATCGGATTAGCACG
This sequence comes from Camellia granthamiana, assembly GCA_036172215.1. Classification (NCBI taxonomy): domain Eukaryota; kingdom Viridiplantae; phylum Streptophyta; class Magnoliopsida; order Ericales; family Theaceae; genus Camellia; species Camellia granthamiana. Next base: position 144,782,008 of record CM069908.1, on the reverse strand, counting down.
AAACTTGGCACACACAACCGCCTTGGCACGAGAGACTTGTGGGAGAAGACGAGACTCAAATCGGGTTTCCGGTTGGGAGTTAGAGCTGAATTCACTCTCGGCAAAACTATTTTTTTATAAAACTTAGAATTCGAGGTGTTGACACCCCAAAATCACCGAACGGCGTCGGATTAGCATGAAACCTAGCACACACGACCGCCTTGGCATGTGAGACTTGTGGGAGAAGATGGGACTCGAATCAGGTTTCCGATTTGGGAGTTAGAGCCAGATTTCACTTTAGGTAAACTAGTTCTTTAAAAAACTTAGAATTCGAGGTGTTAACGCCCCAAAATCACCAAACGGCGTTGGATTAGCACGAAACTTGGCACACACGACCGCCTAGGCATGAGAGACTTGTGGGAGAAGACGGGACTCGAAACAGATTCTCAGTTTGGGAGTTAGAGCCGGATTTCACTCTAGGCAAACTAGTTTCTTAAGAAACTTAGAATTCGAGGTGTTAATGCCCCAAAATCACCAAACGGCGTCGGAGTAGCATGAAACTTGGCACACACGACTGCCTAGGCACAAGAGACTTGTGGGAGAAGATGAGACTCTAAATGGGTTCCCGGTTTGGGAGTTAGAGCCTGATTTCACTCTAGACAAACTAGTTTCTTAAGAAACTAAGAATTCGAGGTGTTAACGCGCCAAAATTACCAAACGGCGTCGGATTAGCACGAAACTTGGTACATACGACCGCCTTGGCACGAGAGACTTGTGGGAGAAGATGGGACTCAAATCGGGTTCCCGATTTGGGAGTTAGAGCCGGATTTCACTCTCGGCAAACTAGTTTTTTAAAAAATTTAGAATTCGAGGTGTTGACACCCCAAAATCACTAAACGGCGTCGGATTAGCATGAAACTTGGTACACACGACTGCCTTGGCACAAAATACTTGTGGGAGAAGATGAGACTCAAATAAGGTTCCCAATTTGGGAGTTGGAGCCGGATTTCACTCTTAAGAAACAAACTAGTTTCTTAAGAAACTTAGAATTCGAGGTGTTAACATCCCAAAATCACCAAACGGCGTCGGAGTAGCACGAAACTTGGCACACATGACCGCCTAGGCACGAGAGACTTGTGGGAAAAGACGGGACTCGAATCGGATTCCCGGTTTAAGAGTTAGAGCTGGATTTCACTCTAGGCAAACTAGTTTTTTAAGAAACTTAGAATTCAAGGTATTAATGCCCCAAAATCACCAAATGGAGTCAGAGTAGCACGAAACTTGGCACCCACGACTGCCTAGGCACGAGAGACTTGTGGGAGAAGACGTGACTCGAAACGGATTCCCGGTTTGAGAGTTAGAGCTGGATTTCACTCTAGGCAAACTAGTTTCTTAAGAAACTTAGAATTTGAGGTGTTAATGCCCTAAAATCACCAAACGGCGTCGGAGTAGCACGAAACTTGGCACACACGACCGCCTTGGCACGAGAGACTTGTGGGAGAAGACGGAACTCGAAACAGGTTCCCGGTTTGGGAGTTAGAGCCAGATTTCACTCTAGACAAACTAGTTTCTTAAGAAACTTAGAATTCGAGGTGTTAACGCGCCAAAATTACCAAACGGCGTCGGATTAGCACGAAACTTGGCACACATGACCGCCTTGGCACGAGAGACTTGTGGGAGAAGACGGGACTCGAATTGGGTTCCCGGTTTGGGAGTTAGAGCCGGATTTCACTCTAGGCAAACTAGTTTTTTAAAAAACTTAGAATTCGAGGTGTTGACACTCCAAAATACCAAACGGCGTCAAATTAGCACGAAACTTGGCACACACGACCGCTTTGGCATGTAAGACATGTGGGAGAAGACGGGACTCGAATCGGGTTTTCGGTTTGGGAGTTAGAGCCGGATTTCACTTTAGGTAAACTAGTTCTTTAAAAAACTTAGAATTTGAGGTGTTAACGCCCCAAAATCACCAAAGGGCATTGGATTAGCATGAAACTTGGCACACACGACCGCCTTGGCACGAGAGACTTGTGGGAGAAGACAAGACTCGAATCGGGTTCCCAGTTTGGGAGTTAGAGTCGAATTTCGGTCTCGGCACAATTATTTACTTAATTATCTTTGTAATTGTATAGTAGTTAAATTTTTATGTTTTTTTTTTGTAATTAACATATTAACACATAATTATATTGTCATTAATTTTTTTATTTTTTTTTCCAGATATTTCCGGAGTAGGAGTTTGCTTCTTGTGGATTTCATGCTTGTGAAGAATGCCACTAATTTTTGTTTTTGTACCAGGGAGAATGCTGAGGAAAAATTTAATTTTGGTTTATGTTCTTTTGAATTATGAATAACATTATGTATTTAAACATTATATATGTATTATGGAACATTATATACTGGGGTAATTTTGTTGATGTATAGTTATGAATGCAAGAATATGTTTATTATGGAGAAATTGTTATTTCTATATAGGAATTTTTATATTATTATGCAATTATTGGTTTATATTTAAATTGTTTTTCATTGAATACAGGTAATTTTAATATTTTTAATCAATTTACAGTAGTTTTTTTTTTTTTTTTTTTTTTTTGCGACGGCACCTAACCGTTGCAAAAAACAGTTATTTTTTTTATTTTTATATTTTTAATAATTATTGCATTTTTTGCGACAACACCACACCGTTGCAAAAAATCAAAACCTTTTTTTGGCAACATATTCAAATATTCAATGGTGTCGTAAAAAGAAAATATGCCATCGCAAAAAAAAAAAAAAACAATTTGTGACGGCAATTTCTGCCGTCTCAAATAAAACTTTTGGCGACGATAAAACAGACCCGTTGCAAAAGGTCTCTATTTTTACACATTATTGGCGACAGTAAAATGCCATCGTAAATAATAGCATATGCCGTCGCAAAAAAAAAAGGCGACAGATGATGCCGTTACTAAAAAGTTTTTGTAACGCCCTCTATTATGACCCCCCCGTTTGCCGTCGCTAAAAGTTATTTGCCGTCACTAAAAGTTTTTTGAGACGGCATGATGAGTATTTGCGACGGTATTTTGCCGTTGCAAAAAATCAAAATTTTTGTAGTGTCAGTACCTGCTTAGGTTGTAGTCGAGGTCCCTCAAACTTATACAAACCATTTTCTTCTGAATTCTCTCACCTTGCCCCTCTTAGCTAATATCATGGGCATGTTTAGGTGGAGGGGTGACACCCCAGAGAAGCTTGAATACTTTAGGCAAGAGTTCTCCATCCCTGCCGACGTTCATCTTAGGTTGGCTGGAGAGGAGGACTCTATCATGCCCAAAGATAATTCCATGCCCTTCCCAGTAGTAGCCTTCATTGAGTGCGGAGTTAGGTTCCCTCTTGACATCCTATTCCGCCAAGTCCTTCACTACTATAAACTTAACCCGATACAATTGGCCATTAACTCTTATAGAGTCATAAACGGTATAATTGCCTTAGCCAACAAAGAGAACGCTAGGATTACTCTAGCCGACATTCAATACTGTTATATCATGTGTGGCCTGTAGTCAGAAAAGGGCTACATCTATTACTTTAAGTCGAGGTCCACAGAATACAAACTGATTGCCGACCTCCCAGACTCTAACAAGGGTGCTGGAGACGATTATTTCATCGTTTCGGGCAATTGGGAATTCCTACCAGATGATGACCTTCACCTCTACCCCTTAAGCCGAACAGTATTCAGAGAGGGAAATGGTAAGAGCGAAGTGTTACTTTACTTGCTTTCAAGCCTTTATTATTTTGATACTTTTGTATGTTCTAATATCTGTTCTTTACTTGCAATCCTTTCTCAGCCTCCCAAAGACTTTCACAAGACATTTTTCCCTAACAAAGACTTCAAGAGGCTGCTGGACTTGCCTGTTAATCAGCGCAAGGCTCCTCTGCTCCTGAACTACATCCCGACCTACAAGTCTATCCTCCCCGACGCCCCTAAGAAGAGCAAGTCTCCACCCTCAGCAACAACTCCCCCAACTACCTTATCACCAAGGCCTGACCAAGCCTCAACATCCGACCCAGTAGAATAACCATCAACTTCTGCTCCACAACTGATTCCACCTTCTCAGCGTCAACGCAGACGTCGAGCTCCACTTCTTGCCCCCGCAGGCAGAACTCGTAGCCGAAGACGCCGAAGTACTGAGGCGTCGACTTACGATCCGGCCAACCCACCAACTGCACTTCCAGCGATCCACTTCGGTACTAAAGTCACTGTCGCCGTTGCCGCCGACGAGATGAGTCACAAAAAGGCTGTTGCAGATGATCTTCTAGCCGACATTCCCAATGTCGTCACAGTCCAATCTTCGCATTCTTAGTCCTAGCCAAAATCGAAGCCAAAGAGGCTGAAGAAGGCCCAAGCAAAGGCAACGGTGACTCAGATCGATTCTAAGGACACCTTGCCGATTTCAAAATTGGCCGAGGGCGAGAAGAGTTCCTTTGCCGCTAAGAAGAGGCCTGCTGAGGACGACCTCTCCAAATCTACCAGGTCAAAGAAGCCGAGGTCAGACTCTGCAACCACCTTGGGTTCAATTAAAGCAGATGACCCTTGGGCCCCATCCATTACGATCGAGGATAAGCCAGTTAGGACTGGTGATAGTGCTGTTGACATTGAGGTCGGTGTTGCCCTCTCAACTGCATTGCTCCTTCCAAATGACCTCAATCGTATGGCCAAGGTCAGCGAATATGAAAACTTCGCTCTAAAGGTGCAGCATTCTGTACTGGTAAACTCCTAACACTTGGTACTCTCCATTTTTTATTTTTATACTCAAAGAATTTGCTAACTCTATTCTTTGCATTTCTTCTAAGCAATCCAGCATGCCCACTCCTTTGCGATGCAGGCAAAGGAAATGAAGAAAGAGCTGGTCCACAAGACCAAGGAGGTTGCTGGTTTGCTCAAGTCGCTGAACAAAGCCGAGGCCAAAATGAAATCCTTGATAGATCAGGCCAAAGTAGCTAAGCAAGCCCAAGATGAAGCCGAAGAAAAGGCTGGTGCTGTAGAGGCTATTGCTGCGGTTCTCAAGGCGGAGAAAATAGAGGCCGAAGCAAAAACCGCTGAAGCCCAGGCCGAGCTCCTAGCTGCTTTGGCCACAAAAGACGCCGAGATCAAAGCGGCGGATGAGAAAGCCTATGCTGAGAGGGCAGCCAACGTCCGCGAAGAATACAAAAAACAAGTCAGACAGGCATACAACAAGGGTTACACCCTTGGTTGGATGGCTGCTCTGAAGGAGTTGGTTGTCCCCGAGGACTCTCCTCTCAAAGATGAAGACCGACTTGTGCTGCCATTTGCTTCCACTTCAAGCCAATCTAAGGCTAAGGCTGGGGGGAAAGAAGAAGAAGAAGAAGGAGAGAAATTCGAAGACTAAGACGAAGAGGCCGAGGTGGCAGGTGACGCCGAAGTTCTTGCTGGGGCTAAGTCCCTAACTCTGAATGAGCAAGTCCTAGACTTGACTCAAGATGAGTAGGACGAGGTTTCAAAAGGTGCCTCCCCCAAGAAGACAACATCCAAGGTGCCAATCGCCGAGAAGAGTCTCGATCAAACTCTTTAAGAGATAGACGCTGAGCTCGAGGCTGAGAAGGCTGCCGAGAAGATTTCCCCGCTGTCTTCTGGGGTCGAGACACAGCCTACCATCGACGCCGAGTAGTCTGACTATAAGCTTTTTCTCTGTACTTAGTATTTTTTCTGAACAATGTTTTTAGTTTTCATATTTGGCTGACGTGCCACTTTTGTAATCTGAATAAGCAATCCCTCTTGTAGGCCGAAGTGCCCTTTTACATCTTTTGAATGCAAGTACAACTTCTTCTTTCAAGTGTTTGTATGTTTGTATGCTTTACTGTTTCCATACTTGGAAATTTTGCATGTCTTCAGTTTTATTCTTTTAGCTGTATAGTCTTATCGGACTATAACTTCCAACTTGTTTATCTCGGCCTTGCCTTAATACTTAAAAACATTGTAAAAATATTTTTACAAGTGTTTATCTAAAACTTGCCACTTCACTTATTGTCTTCTACCAAGACTTTAGTCTTCCATATTTTCCAAGTTTTGGCAACCTGGTAATCTCGGCAAGTATGTAGATACTTCTTTCAACATAACCTCGGTTTAACTTCAACTTGTAAATTTTTCTGAAAATTTCAACGAGTGTTGGGCCAACTTTAACTTGTGAATTCCAACTCCCAAGCATCATTCTCCAGCTCTCTGCCCCCCTAACGTGAACTTAAGTTCCACTTAGGTTCTCATTAAGCATGTGGCTATGACCTTGTTGCCGAAGTTATATTCAACAGAGACTAGTTGAGGTTCTCAACCTTGGTTCCTATGTTAATCTTACTCAAATGTACTTAGTTTCAATCTGTGTTTGACTCTGCTGATATGGCAAGTCCAGGTTAATTCAACTCAGTTCAACTTCATTATATGCAAGTACAATTCATTTCTGCCATATAATGAGTCTAAGTTACTCGTCATGTTTCACTTAGAAACATCACCAACTTAGTTCAACTGTATTATATGCAAGTATAATTCAACTCTGTCATATAATAAGTCTAAGTTACTCGTCATGTTTCACTTAGAAACATTACCAACTTAGTTCAACTCTATTATATGCGAGTGCAATTCAACTCTGTCATATAATAAGTCTAAGTTACTCGTCATGTTTCACTTAGAAACATTGCCAACTTAGTGCAACTCTATTATATGCAAGTACAATTCAACTCTGCCATATAATAAGTCTAAATTATTCGTCATGTTTCACTTAGAAACATCGCCAAGTGACTGGTCAGTCGTATTACACAAGTTTTGAAATTAAAAATTGAACTAAAATTTTATTTATTACTTTGGCTAATAACAAAAAACTTTAAAAAACAAAAAAATCTAATGATAAAAAAACTTCAGGTTGCAAGTATTCCAAGGTCTTGGCAACTCTTTGTCTTCACTGTCTTCAAGTCGATATGTCCCATTGCCCAGGACTGAGATGATTCTATAAGGTCCCTCCCAATTTGGCCAAAGCTTTCCCTCTCTGGGATCCTTCTTGTTGCCGATGACCTTTCTCAGGACGAGGTCCTCGACTTGAAACTCTCGTGGGTTGACCTTCTTATTGTAAGCCCTAACAAGCTGTTGCTGGTATGCCCCCAGCTGAATTGCTGCTTTATCCATTTTTTCTTCTAACAGATCCAGATCTTGGGCCAAGAATGCCTTATTGGTCCTATTTTCTACTCCTTGGGTTCTGATCCCTGGGATGTCGACTTCTAGTGGAACTGCTTCTGTGCCATAAGCCATGGCGAATGGGGACTCCCCAGTTGATCTTCTCGGCGTAGTCCGATATGCCCAGAGTACATTGGGCGATTTATCTACCCACTTCCCCTTTGCTGCTTCTAGGCTCTTCTTAATCCCATCCAAGATAGTTTTGTTGGATGCTTCTGCTTGTCCATTGCTTTGAGGGAAGCTTGGAGTGGAAGAATAGTTCTTGATTTTGTACTTTGCACAGAAGTTTTTGATTAGCTTACTGTCAAACTGTGTACCATTGTCTGCTATTATCGCCCTTGGGATCCCAAACCTGGTGATGATGTTCTTTCATATGAAGTTCTTTACATCAATGTCCCGAATCTTTGCAAGGGGTTCAGCTTCTACCCACTTGGTGAAGTAATCTGTTGCCACTAGCAGGAACTTCCTTTGTCCAGTCACTTGAGGCAGTTGTCTAACAAGATCCATGCCTCATTGAGCAAATGGCCAAGGGCTAGACACTGGGTTCAAATCCGATGCTGGTTGGTGTATTAAAGGTGCAAACCTCTGACACTTCTCACACTTTCTGACATAAGCTTCAGCATCTTTCTGCATATAGGGCCACCAGTACCCCTGAGTAATGGCCCTATGAGCAAGTCACTTGCCCCTAGTGTGGCTTCCACATACTCCTTCGTGTATTTCATATAGGAAATCTTCAACTTGTGAAGGATGTGCACACCTCAAATGGGGACTAGTAAAAGATTTTCTATAGAGATGTCTTTCTACTATCAGACTGAATCTTGCTGACTTCAGTCTGATCTTGTGTGCTTCTTTATGATCATCTGGCAGTTTCCCATCTCTAAGGAATACTATTATCGCATCCATCCAACTTGGTCCCATCTCTACACATATTACCTCATACTCTGTGTTCAGTGGTTCTATACTTGGACCTGACAAATAGTCAACCATTATTGTCCTTGTCTCTCCTGGTTTCATTGCACTAGCTAGGTTGGCCAAGGCATCAACATGGCTGTTGTCATCTCAGCTAACTTGCTGTAGTCGGCAATTTTAGAATAAGGCTACCAGTCTGCCCACCTCCTTTACATAGGCCATCATCTTTTCATCTCGGGCTGCGTATTCGTCTGTGGCCTGGTTGACGATAAGCTGAGAGTCACAGAAGACCATCACCTCATCGGCTTCCATTGCTGCTACTAACTTTAATCCTGCGATCAGTGCTTCATGCTCTGCTTCGTTGTTTGAGGCCTTAAACCCCAAATGAACGGATTGTTCCAGCATCTGCCCATCCGGCGATACTAGCACTACTCTTGTCCCCGCTCCTTGTCGGTTTGAACTTCCATCAACAAATAGGCGGAAGGAGTCGCCGACGTAAATACTGTAGGGCCTGAGTTTCTCTTCTTTCCTCTGTTCTGCTATCCCCAGCTGGGTTTCTCCTTGTTCACCTGGACATCGTATACCTCGGCTAGACGGAGCTCGATGTATAATGGCGCCTGGTGTGAAGTCAGCCACGAAGTCGGCCAAAACCTGGCCTTTGATTGCTGTTTTGGGTTTGAATTCCAGGTCGTATTGGCCCAACACCACTGCCGATCTGGCAATCCTACCTGTCAGATCCCCTTGCTGCAACAGGGACTTCAAAGGATGCTCAGTTAATAGCACAATCTTGTGGGCTTGAAAGTAGTGATTCAGTTTCTTGTAAGCTATTATTAAGGTCAGTGTCAGTTTCTCCAAGGGTAAGTATCTAGTCTCTGCATCTGCTAGGGTTTTACTCACCTAGTAAACTGCCCCTTATTCTCCATTTTCTTCTCTGATTACCACTGCACTCACTGCATGCTCTGAAACCGCCAAGTATAAGAACAGCTCCTCTCAAGGTATTGGATTTGAGAGAACTGGAGCGGTGGTCTAGTATTTTTTCAAGTCGGCCAAGGCGGCTTCGCACTCTTCTGTCTATAAGAAATCTATGGCTTTCTTCACTAAATTAAAGAAAGGTTTGTATTTGTCAGAACTTCTGCTTATGAATCTATTTACCGTTGCAGCCCTTCCAGTCAACATCTGCACTTGTTTTGCCGACGTTGGGCTCTTCAACTCCAAGATGGCCTTGATCTGATCCGGGTTTGCCTCAATGCCCTTTCTGGTGACTAAGTATCCCGGGAACTTTCCTGACCCAACTCCAAATGTGCACTTCGACGTATTGAATCAGAGCCGAAATGTCCTCAGGATATCGAAGACTGCTTTTAGGTCATCCAGATGATCCTCAGGTTCCTTGGTCTTCACGACCATGTCATCAATGTGTACCTCCACTCTTTTGCCTATTAGATGTCTGAACATCTTAGTCACCAATCTCTGGTAAGTTGCTCCTGCATTTTTCAACCCGAAAGACATCACTCTGTAGCAATACAGCCCTTTCGGGGTGATAAATGTAATCTTCTCCTCATCTGGGGGGTACATGGCTATCTGATGGTACCCTCTGTAAGCGTCCAAGAAGCTCATCCTTCTATGTCTTGAGGTGGCATCTGTAACACGCCCGCAGGGGGACCCCGCTACACGCTACAGTTCGGACTCGATTTTGTTGTCGGTTCTAAATCTGAACCAAAGAGTCCAAACCTGGCTAATCGTTTTGAGAAAACAGATTTTTGAAAAGAAGTGCCAAACATGGACTGCTTTGCCAGATACAGAGTCGCCACCTAAATATTTTTTATGGGGAAATTTAGGAAACCTTGACTCGGTGCCAAGGGCCACGTGTCCGTCATCACCAAAGTTGCCTCGGCTCGGGAACTTGGGTACGATCGGGGAAGGTCAGCTATGAGCACCCCCTCTCGCTCGGTCCGAAGACCGGCCTCTACTAACCGTGATATCCGTTTTTGAAAACGTTATGTGTTCTTATTCCGGTTATTAGCCTAGAATTACTATGTTATGCGCACAGCAAACAAGTATAGACTAGATCGCCTAATTTGGAAATAAGCATTGCATATCCGTTTGTTTTGAAAATGTTTTTGGAATTTGCTACTCGCAAGTAGGCTAAAACACGGATTTCAATGAGCTATTCCAACTCAAACAATCCAACCTTCACCCACAGGCATTCAGGCAGTTTATAGCACATAAGCATCTAGCCACATGGTAAGCATGCTATCATGTTAACATTCACACGCATGCGATATGCTAAAGCATAAAGATACTTACATTGTACTCCGTGCCAAAACAGTAAACTGGTTAGCAAACATGCGTGATCCTAGTCCATGTTAAGTGGCTAATGCATCGCATACAAAATGTCATTAAGATAGGCTCGGCTACCCCTAAAATGGCATGTGGAATACAATCGTTTGATGCACGTATTCAAGTTAGATTTGAAATACTAATGCAGTTAGCATGATGCGCCGAGCCCGGTGCATGCAAGACAGATGAATGGATGCACGCATGCATAGCATAAGGTATGCTAAAATAAACATGTCCTAATACTAACCGTCAAAACAGGTAAGTAAAAGGGAGAAAGAGGTGGGGGTTGGAAGACATGCACACACACACCCACACTTATTACAGATTGACCCTCGCTCGAAGGGACCAAATAATAATACAATTCGAATAATGAATTAACTATCCTAGCTAATTAATTATTACAGACCAAACTAAACTAATTAAGCAAATTAATTAGTCTAAGAAAGCAATAAATAGCAGCCTCGGGGAGATGGCTCGATGCAACGCATGCTCAGTCTCGCTCGGAAAGCCACTGCTATGCATAGTCTGCCTCTGTTTTCCTTGCTCTGCCCCTCCGAAGACTACCAAAGTCTCAGAGATGCTTCTCTGAACACTGGGGATCACCACCGGCTGAGGAGGATTTCCATCGGCCGCCAAATATGATCATCAGCTGCTGATTTAATTATCGGTCACTGATGGACGGCCGGTCGGCACTATGTGTTGCCGGTCGGCCAAAAATGCCTGATGAACCTGCAACTTATAGCAGCAGAGGACAAGGCATAGCATGGCAATACAATCCAAGCAATGTATGCACCAACCAAGCTCCTTATCATGTGTACAACTCAAAGGGGCATGGTCCTTGGTTCTCGGACCACCAATCGCGCATTTCAATGTGTGATGGCCCAAGAGAACCAAGTGTGCATCTTTCATTTCAAATATGATGCAATACACATAATCACATAGGAGGGCCAACCTCTATCACACTCACTTCAAGAGGCCAAGCATGCGCATTGATGCAATGCAATCCTAAACATATTAGCTAGCATGCAACATGGCATAAAAAAGAGCATGTAAACATGAAATGCACATTAGGTTCACAACCCAAGCAACAAAGCAAGCAAGCACACCATAACTATGCAAACTACTAGAGCATACAAGATGCAATCTAATCATGCAACATGCTAGCAATTTGACCAAGGGAATACATGGCACATGCAAGGGATTTCAAGCATGCAATACATGCAACCAAAGCATGCAATCATGGGATAATGTAACAACACTTGAATGGCATGCAAGGGATGAACTTACACTAATTGGACAGCCCTAAGTCAGGTCCAAAACAGTGGCCAAAAGTGCCCAAAAAGGAGGCCAAAATGCATGCAAACATGCAAGTCCACATGATCCAACACTTAGGCATATCAAAGCAACTTTTAAGCACACTTAAAAGGGACAAACATGGATATATAATCAACATGCTAGGCACTGAAAACATGCTAGAAAAGGTGCCCAAACAAACAACTCATGCAAGTAAGGCATGCTAGAGGGGTCAAAGCTTAAGGCATACAAGAGGGATCACATGGTGGCTATACAAAGCAAGGCATGAATGACTCCAATGACTTAAAACAGTCCTTTAGCACACCAAATCATGCAAATAAGCTTCACAAAGCTTGGCCAAAACACAAAAGCATGGTAGTCTAAATGCTATGCGTATATTGAGGCAAATCAAGGCATTACAAGGTAGGTATGCTAAGCAAGCATGGTGTGCCAAAACCAACTTAATACAAAGTTATATTATGGCAATATAAGCATAAAATACAGCCATGGCATAATCAACAAACATTCAAACATGATGCTCCCTCAAGAGGCCAAAATGGGTCCTTTTCAAGGACAACAAGGAGAGGGGGTGGCCCTCTCCTTCTTAGGACCTCAAGGCACCATCCTCACCTCTGAAATCTCTCAAGATTTCAGTGGTGAGGAGGCCCAAACACTAGGGTCCCGGAGCTCACACAAAATGGCACAAAACAAGGGCCAAACAAGCCTTTAGAGGGGTCAAACTTCCTCAAAGCTTAAAGCACTCTTAACAAACTATTTAGAGGCCTTAAAAACAGAACTTTTATGTATTAAACACTAAGCTTGAAAACAGTTCTAAGATGGTCAAAAGTGCAATGCAAAAGTGGGGTAAAAAGGGGCTAGTGTCTTACCCTTGTAGACCACCTTCAAAATAGTGGACCAGCAGCCCCTTGAGCTCCAAACCAGCTTCAAAGCTCCAAAAACAAACCTCAAGAACCTTAGTTCCAAGAGGATGGTGTGATGGTAGGTGTTTATGCACAAAACTAAGCCTAAAACACACACAATGGCAAGAGAGGGAGAGGTATAGATATAGGTTAGATACACTAACTTGAACCCTAAAACCAGAGTCCTCTCACTCTCTTCTCTAACTTCTCTAACCCTAAGACAAGGGGGAGAAGGCCTCCTCTTATAGAGGAGCCAATCTTGTAAAGCTTACAAGGTAAGCTAACAAGAGGGCCATCCCTCCATACATGTGTATGGAGGGGAAGAAAATGCAAGACAGCTGTGCTAAAATATCTACAAAAGCAGATGCACAGTAGTCGGCCGGCCAAAGATGTCATTTTGACAAAATTTACTGCCGACCGGCAACAAATAATGCCGACCGGCAACATACATTGCCGATGGCATAAAACCCTGGCCGATGGCCTCTAGCCACGGCCGGTGATGCGTGGGGATGCCTCACAAGGCATTCCCTGCCCCTCCAAGGCAAAGTACAAGCATTTGGTGCAAAACCAGACACAAAACAGTCGAATTCGGGGGTCCTGAGGCAAGGCGCGTAGCCGAGACCTCCGGGAACCCCAAACGAACACAAACAAGGATGATCACCGAGTGTTCAGGCGGTGACGTCCAAGTCTTGAGGATGGTCAAAAATGGGGTGTCTACAGCATCCACCAATTGGTCAATTTTGGGGAGTAGAAAACTATCTTTGGGACAAGCCTTGTTCAGGCTGGTGAAATCCACACAGACCCTCCACTTTCCATTCTTTTTCTTCACAACAACCGTGTTTGATAACCATGCTGGGTAGTTTACCTCTCGAATGGCTCTGGCCTCTAGAAGTTTATCCACTTCCTCTTCTACTGCCTCAACATGCATCAACGTAGGCCTCCTTGCTCGCTGGATGATAGGTTTGGCCGACCTGTCCTCATTCAGTCTATGGTAAGTGACCTCGGGGTCAATGCCAAACATCTCATATGGTGTCTAGGAAAACACCTCAAGGTTTGGTCTCAAGAATGCCTCTAATTCCTTTTCCTCTTCCTTGGCTAAGCCTGAGCCGAGAAGGAAGAAGCGCTCTTCATCCCCTTGCTGAACTAAGATTTTCTTCAGGGCTTCCTCACTTTTCTCAGCTGTTCTTTGCCGATGTCCTCAAGGGCCTCTATGTCCTCATCCTTAATCTCTACTGCTTCTATTTCTCATATGTTGTAGGTGGATTTCATTACTACTATGGAGCAATTCTTTGCCTGCACCTGATCCCCTTTGACCTCCTCAATTCCATGCTATGTTGGGAACCGCAACAGCTGGTGTAGTGTTGACGGAACATCCCCTATTGAATACAGTCATGGCCTTCGCAAGATAACATTGTAAGGGGAGGGGGTGTCAATTATTATGAACTCCGTGTTTACCTTCTTGGTGTCAGCCTGCACCTCTAAACTTATTGCTTCCAGGGGCCATGTTGGCGTTCCATTGAACCCAACCATTGGACTATTGGACTGCTCCAGATCATCTTTGTGAAAGCCAAGCTCCTTGTAACACCTGACATACATGATGTCACAAGAGCTGCCCTGGTCAATTAAGATGCGCTTTACCTAGCACTCTCCAATTTTGAGGGATATTACCAGGGCGTCATTGTGTGGATGCTGCACCATGTCTAGATTGTCTTCAGTAAAGGACACCATTGGTCCCTGGTACTCGTCTGCCTAGGTCTTTTCTGCCGGACCTGATACACATGTTGCAAGTGTCTTACTTTCTAAGTCTCTCCACATATCTCGTTCTCATTGACCTTCGAGTGAATCACATTGATCACTCGAGGTCCCCCTGTCTGCGGTTGTAGTGCTGGAGGGGGTGGTGCTGTTGGTGCCTGAGGCAGTCTTGCTTGTTCCTCCTTCGTCCTAGCCTCATCTACTAGGTCCCTTAAATGACCTTGTCTTACCAGCTCTTCCAGATGTGTTTTTAGGGCTCTGCACCCCTGAGTTAGATGCCCATCCTCATTATGGTAGGGGTAGTGCTTTCCCAGACTTCTTTCTATAAATTCGTCAGGAATTTTCTCTGGTGCTCTATAATAGGGCTGATTCCGGATTCTTTCCAAGACTTTGTAAACCGGAATTTGGAATACAGTTGTGACTGTCTGTGCAGCCCTTAGTCCTGTCTCTTGCTTATTGTATCCAGTGTTACCTCGGCTTCGCTTCGGCGAGCCATTTCTCTTCTTTTGTTTTGACGCCTTTGTCCCCGACGCATCTTCCTCAACTCTCGCATACTTCTCTATCCTGGCCATAAGTTCCTCCATACTTTTTGGCAGTGTCTTTGCCAGCGATTTTCAAAGCAGACAATTATCGTTCAAGCCGTTCTTGAAAGACATGACCGCCACCTCTTGGTTTCACCCTGGTATTCGGTTGAATACCTCATAATACCTCTTGGCATAAGCCCTGAGGCTTTCATGCTCGCAAATTCTCAGAGCCATCAGGGAGTCCACCCTCAACGGTTGTAGTTTGTTTGTCACAAACCTGGCCACAAACATCTCAGCCAGGCCTTCCCAGCTTTTCACAGTTCCTTTCGGCAACTTGTAAAACCAATCTGATGTGATTTCCCCAAAGGATGAGGGGAACACCTTGCAGAGCAACGACTCGTTCTCGGTGTACAATGCCATTGAATTCAAGTACAAGCCGACGTGAAAGTTGGGGTTAGACTTACCGTCGTATATCTGGAATCTCAGCATGTGGAACCTTTTCGGGGCCTCAAATTTGTCCAATTCTACCGAAAACGGCGTTCTCGGCTTGACCGGAGAGTTTACCTCGGGGTCTTGCCGCTTCCTCTGGAGGTAATCTCTTAAATCCCCCTTGGTCCGTCCAGGAGCTCGGCTGTCAACGGATTTCAGCCTTTTTGGTGCGCTACTCCCGGTGTCCTTATGAGTCCTCTTGGACCTCCTTACATTAGTCGTGTCGAAACAGAGCTCCTCCCTTGAACATGCCGATGTTCTTTGGTGTTAGCTTCTTTGGTATGATGTGTTTTCTGAGACTCTCCCTTCATTGACTCTCCTCGCCCGACCTCCCTGGAAGGCCGGCGAGAGTGTTCCTTGGTGCTGGTGTGCTGGTGGGCTGCAGGAACTGTTTTATACCCCCCTTTCTGGGCATCTTTCTTGGCCGCTGGAATCAGCGTATCTTGTAGCGGAAATGGTGGCTGCATGACGTTCTGCATCATGAAATTGACGACCGATTGTAGGTCCACCAATTTGTTCGCCATTCCCTTCATCTCGCCGTCCCTCCACAAGCATCTGTCTTTCCATACCTGGAGGTTGTCCTCGTTATAATACCCGCCTCAGTCTGCCTTCTTTGGTACGTCTCCCTCCTCGCCGACGTCTTTCTCTCCGGGATTCTGATCCTGAGTTTCTTCATTGCAATTATCCTCTTCTACGTTAGGATCAAAGTGTTTATCACTTCCAGTAGGGATGTCGTCCCCAATCTTCTCTTTCTGTCCGTCGTTGGCCATCTATTCTCCTTTCTTTCCCACAGACGGCACCAAAATGTGTGTGCTATTTTCTGACCACACTGCCAAACAAGTACTCAGTTGGAGAACACCGACATAATAGATTGTGCCCAAACGACCTGTCACAGAAAGATGAGACTCCGACAGTGGTTCGTCCACCCAGGGACACTCCGACAATCAAGTCAATACTCAATTATCTCTCAAAGATAGCAAATAGTGCTTATACTCACTAGTCAGAATGCAAAAAACGTACCTTAGACCCATGAGGGTGCTTTACTTTTATAGCCAGCACTGACCTGATCCCTATAGAAGCCTAGCTTCAATGGACTCCAGCTCAATGCTTATCTAGGACTCTCAAATAGATAAAGATAAACTCCCTAAGAGCTCTTATCCTTATCCAAACTGAGGTCCTCCCCTATTCTAAGACTCTTATAGCTTATCTGTTTATCTCAGATTCCGGTATCTGCGCAGATAACCTCGGCCTAGCCGAGATCATCTCGGTGTCATGACCAGGACACGTGGCACCTCGGCTAGTACTTCGGTGCCACCTTGGCCACGAGTTGTTATTCAAGAAAATATGTCCCCACAGTATTATAACATTCTGGATTTTAATTTCAAAAACCAAGTTCAAAGATGAAGCATTTGCTAGGTTGAAGATGAATATTGCCAAATGGAGCAGACACTCTCTTTCAATGGCGGAGTCAGAAAAATAGTTCAGAGAGGCACTTATTAATTAAAATTTCAAAAATTTTTTTTTATCATAATCAATAACAATAGATAATAATTTTTTAAATTAGTATTAAGCACAAAATCTTAAATATAAAATACAAAAGTTTTTAAATTTTTCTTTTTACAATTGACCTTGTAAAAAATCAGAATTAGAAATATAGTGTTACTTAATGCAAAAGAGTCTCGTATATCTTATGATAGATTAAAGGGTTAATTATCTAAAAATCCTATTTATAAATGATATGATAGCTCAGGTCCTATCTAAGATTTTTTTTGAACCAGTAAGTCCTATTTAGTAAACTAAAAATATTATCAGTTTTTCTCAATATATAAAACTAAAAATATTATTAATTTTGAATAGTAATGTTCTAGATAATTGTTTTACTAACTGATGAAAAAAAAACATAGTATGAGATTAAAGGTTTTTGCCCTTCTACTTATTGGTTTGATTTAACTATCCAATAAAATCGAGAATATTATTAATTTTTTCCAGTTTTAAAACTGAGAACATCATCAGTTTTTTTATTTTTAAAGTTTTTTTTTTTTAATTTTTTTTGTAGTTTTGCACATTAATGTTCCATCATCATGCTCCTTTATAGACACAAAATTTTCAGTTTCCTACAAAAAAATAATTCAGTTTTTTTAATTTTTTCCAATAAAACATTAGTTTTTTTTTTTTCACAATTTGTTTTTTAGTTTTTTCAATTTAAAAGTTGATGTTTTAAAGTTTTGAAAATTAAAATAAATGTCAAATCTTCATGTTCCTTTATAGTTAATCATAAATGATAAATAATCATTATTTGAATAGTAATTTTGATTATTAAAAATTTAATGGGACTTGAAGGTGCAAAAAATCTTAGTTATGACGTAATGGAGTACAAGTTCATAAATTAGGAATTGTATGTAAATGCATCTATAATAATATATAAATAATAGTGATACCACATCATTATCGATATATGGTATCACTAACCAATACTAAAATAATGCATGGAAGGTTAATCCCACTTGTCATATATAATTAACAATTCAATAATTTTACATTTTCATATCAAGTTTAAATATAATTAACAATGATTTAGTATATACATAATACTGTAATTTGTTGTAATTTCTTCATTCTCAATCAAAACAACTATCATTATTTTTGTAATTTGAAAAATATCATTAAGACATCATTTTAAATGTTATTTGTATATAAATTTTCTATTTATTAATTATTTTCCTTATATGCCAAAAAAAAATAATAATAATGAAAGAATGAGGGGGGCATGTGCCTCCTAATCCCTTCATAACTCCGTCACTGCATAAGATTCACATTGACGATAATAATGCATTATTATTGATTAATTAGATGTGAGTGCTCTCTTTGTTAATGATTGATTATTATAATACTTGAGTAATGTTAGGAATTTCAAATATTTTATTAAATATTTTATCAAATGTCTTACATAAGTGTGGAATTCATATGAGATTCACATGATGTAAATCTAATATCTATGTGCAGGGCCGGCCCTGCCCTAAGGCAGGTAAGGCTTGTGCCTTAGGCCCCATATTTTGGCCTAAAAATAGGGCCCCCAAATTTAAAAAATTGTTATAGGTCCAACCTTTTTTTTTTTTTTTTTTTTTTTTTTTTTTTGGGGGTTTTAAGATCAATTTAAAGGGCTCCAAATGTTTTATTGGGCCCATGTATAATTTAGTCCGTATTTATTTATAAATGTGTTTGGCCCATATTTATTAAAATGAAAATATATAAATAAATAAATAAAAAACGATAGGGCCCCTAAATTTGGTAAAACATATAAACATATATAACATAGGGCTCTTAAATTTGGCCCAAAAATAGGGCCCCTAAATTTGATAAAATATTGTAGGCTCAATGTTTTTTTTTTTTTGGTTTTAGGATCAATTTAAAGGGCCCCAAAATATTTTTTTGGATCCATGTATGATTTACTCCATATTTATTTATAAGTGTAGTTTGGTCCATATTTATTAAAATGAAAATATATATTAAAAAAAAAAGTGTTTAGGCTCAAGAAAAATAATACATACAATATATGGGCCCTATTTTTTTATTTTTTATTTTTACCTTCTTTATCTATTAGATTTTAGTAGAATAAATGATTTTGCTCAAATTTTTTTACCTAGGTCTTTATCAATTTTAATTGAATAATTTTTTCCTAATCTTTTTGTTCTAATTTTGTTTTATTAAATTGTTTTGTTTATAATTTTAATGATTATATGTGTAAGTAAATTTTGCTATAGCTACAAACAAATAAAAAAGTTGTAATTTATCATTTTATTCATGAATTTTTTTTTTCAATATAAAAGGGCCCCAACTTCCGAAGTTCGCCTTAGGCCCCGACGAACTCAGGGCCGGCCCTGTCTATGTGAGACATTTAATAAAATAGTTGAGATTCCTAACATTTTTCATAATACTTAGCTCTCTTGATCAGCAATAATGAGGTAGAATCCAAAAGGAAATGGAGTTCCTATTGTTGCTATTTTTTTAAACTAAAAAAGCAGTTTTGATGTAGATTCGATGGTTGTTTGGGATGTGTTATATAAGTGCATTTTTTGACTTTTTACGAAAAGATGTATAATAAAATATTGTGGTAAAATCAAAATGACTATTCTACCCTGATTGACTTTTTGACTTTTAACTTTTTGACTTTTGGATAGTTGAATTCAAAGAGCAAAATAAAATTTTTGTCCTCTAGGCTTCCCCCAAATGCTATAGACTTTTTGACTTTTTAGTAATTTTTTGACTTTCTGACTTTTGTAAATTATCCCAATTCAAATTGTATCGACATGACTAAATATAGATAAGATATTGAGAGCTGGTTTGGCATATGAGTTTTTGAGGTCTTTTGATTAAAATAGTCATAAAAAGATAAAATAAGTTAAAAAGTTAATAAGACAAAATGTCACATCCAAATCATAATTATTTTATTTTTTTCTCAGAAAAATCAAAAAGGCAAAAAATCTATCATAAATAAGACTTTTTAACCCCAGACTAAGGCCTCGTTAGGGGAGTAATTATTTTAGCTAAAAAGCCAAAAAATCACTATAAGTTGTCACATCACTCTCTTTATTTTTCTGCATATCTTTTCATAAAAAGTCAAAAAATTACGAAAATAACTTGTTTCCAAACGAGGCCTAAAATAACTAAAAAGCCAAAAAGTCAAAAACCAACCCACATCCAAACGAAACCTAATCCACATGACAACTTTCTTCAAGGCTTGGCCTTTTTCTGAAAACTCATAAAGAGAAGAATATGAATAAGTCATCCTCATCTACCAAAAATTAGGGGAATTGCAGGTTCCAAATTGCGGTCTAAAACACAGCTTAACATCAAGTGATGATTTCAAAAGACATCTAAAAATATTTTTTTTAAAATTAAAAGCGAGTTGTTTTTATGTTTTCGTTAACGTAAAAAGTTCAAAAACACCCATTACTTTCTTTTTTGTGTGCAAAATGTCTATCCCTAAAAATTGAGTTTTTTTCAACAAAAATAAAAATCAAAAACAGTTTTTCAGAAAATGAGTACACATACAAAAAAACGAAAATACAACGAAACAGGCCCATATGATTTAGAACTACCTTAGAATACTTGAACCAACTGAATAAGACTAATTAGTATAAGAAATTGCAACAAAATAGAAAAATAGAAGCAGAAATAGCTGTCTTTGGCCCCAATTATTTTATTACAAACATTCTTAAATCATAAAACAATTGCATAACATGATCTTCGTTTCACTTGACATGCACACAAGTAAGATTGTAAATCAAAGTGCAAGGATCTCAGTGATTACATGCAAACTACATATGACTAATTAAAGTAGACGAAGCAATCCACACAAGATTATCGAATGGGAAGAAATGGCAAACCGGGAAGGACCCTGGCTCAATTCCCAGTACTTGAAATGATACATGACCAGGGCTCCATTGAGAGGTATCCATGTGACAAACAGAAACCGCTTCAAGCATGTCTTCATTTTCACCCCCCAAAAAGACCTTAAAGACCTTGCTTTTGCTCTCTTGGTAATGACAATAGAAAATCGCATATGGGTAAGGCATGGTGTGACATGCCACCATCTTGGGATCAGAAATTTCTAGAGGATCTTCTAGGATAGTGTAATTTTGAAGAATGGTGGTTGATTCTGTGAAGTGGATGGTTGATACAACTTTGAATTCGCTCTCTAATCCAAACATGGCACGTATGAAATCAAGCATGGATTCTAAGGATGTGGCACATATTTTTTACTCTCCTTTGATGGGTTTGACCTCGCATTGTCTAAGTGTGTTTTCCATGGCTTGGGCTTGTGGAGAGCCTTGAGGGAAGGAAAAGATTTGAAGAAGATTTGGAAGTTGTTTTAGTGGGAAAGGAATGTAATCGGATTCCTCTTTGGTAGGAAATGAGGAGAGAAAGAAAGGTCTCTCTTCGGGAAGTAAATGGGAATTCTTTTTCCTACCTTTAGGTCTTCCAAAAAGAAGAACACAATCAGTGAAGGGTCTATGTGATCCAGTGGCGGAGGCATAGACCGTCCAGGGGGGTCACCTACCCCCCCCCCCCCCCCCCTCCCCCCCGGGTTTTGGAATAATTTTTTTTTTGGGCAAACATAAAGAAAATATTTTAAATAA
Organism: Camellia granthamiana; assembly: GCA_036172215.1. Lineage (NCBI taxonomy): Eukaryota > Viridiplantae > Streptophyta > Magnoliopsida > Ericales > Theaceae > Camellia > Camellia granthamiana. Next base: position 144,760,458 of record CM069908.1, on the reverse strand, counting down.
TAAAAATTATAAAATATTATTTAGAGTGAAATGTCAATGACATTTTTAAAATTATGAGAATAATAATGGTTGTTTATAATTGAAAATAAAGATATTACGACAAGTCATTATTATCTATGAAAATTTCAATACAATGGTGATGTCTATCGTTATTGACATGCAAATATAATTAATCTCAATGAAGATATTAAATTTATTGAATTGTTACTTTCATTTGACATTTGGGTTCATCCTTTATGTGTTTCTTTACTATTGATTGGTGATACCATATGTCAATGATGACGAGGTATTACTATCATATTTAATTTTTACTGAAATTTTGTATAAAAAATTACTTTATCATTATATAATTTATTTTAAAATTTATATCTATGACTTATTTTATTTTATTTTATAATATCTACGATATACTAGTTACAAATAATATATATATGTATGTATATCTTGAAGTCAATCGTAAAAATTTATGTGAAATATTTTTGTAAAAATTTTTAATGTTGTAATTAATAAGTACCCACTCTGATTTAATTTTTGACTCCACCACTAATGTGATCCATGTGTGATGATGAATGATCATGAATATGATCTGTATGTATCTCATTATGAGCATGAGCACGATCGTCTTGGTTATCAATCATGGGATATTTTAGAGCATTCATCACAATGTGATGAAGATCATCGACCAAATCATCTTTGGGAATCATCTTCATGGTACCAATTCCATGGGAGCTCTGCAAAAATAAGAACTAGCATTTTGTTAAAGTTCTGCGTAAGCATGGTATGGAAAAAGAGGTGAAGAAAACATCCAATGCTAGAATGTTTCTTCAAACTTTGATGATAAATTGAAAATAAGTACTGTAAATTCTTAATGTAATGAAATAATTTAAACTTCCTTGTGTTCTGAAATCCCTCTAACAACAGAAATAGCAACTACTAAACCAAATCATACATGCATATTCATATCAAGATTCGTTCATAAGAGATCTAACTGGAATTTTACTTGTTGTCCAGTTCCCAAACACACAACCCTCCTTATCCAAGCTTGGTATAAAAGATAAAATACTACGAATTGAACAACAACAACAACTAACACTACACTGGATGTAATCTGAGGAAGTTGGAAAAGAAGATCTGGATGGCTTTGCCCCTTGCTGTTCTATGGTCCACATGGAAACATAGAAATGAGTGTTTGTTTAAGGCTATTCAACCTAATTTGGAGGAGCTGTGTGATCTGGTTAAGGTGAGGGTTGCAATGTGGATTAAGTATTCTCCCAATCCAGTGGAGTTCTCTGTGAATGATATTGTGTCAAACCTACAACAAGTGCAATTCTGCCTAAGGAATGAGGGTTGAATTAGTAGGTTGTGGATGTGTGGCTGAATTGAGGTTGCTTGGCTGTTGTTTCTGTTAATGAATTTGTGCTTAATCTGTTTCAAATGCAGCTTTGCATCAGGAATGGTGGCGGAGTCTGCTTTGATGCTGCTGGTTCTATTTTGTGGGTTGCTCTGTTCCTTGGTATGCTCTGATGCTGCCAAGCTGTGCTGTTGTTTGCTGAGCTTGCAGCTAGACTGAGGGTGATTTGAGCATGGTTGCTACTGGTGTTGTGTCTCAGTTATGCTGGTCTGTTTTGGTCTGCTTTGGGTGGTCTACTATGTTGGTGATTTGAGCATGGTTGCTGCTGGTGTTGTGTCTCAGGTAGTGGTCTGTTTTGTTGGTTTGATCTGTTAGTGGTCTGCTATGCTGGTTTGTTTTGATCTTGCTCTGAGGTGTTGCCTGATCTGTTAGTTATGCTAATTTGTTTTGGTCTGATCTGTTAGTTATACTGTGCTATTGTTTGATGAGCTTGTATCTTGACTAAGGGCGATTATGCAGGCTTGTTTTGATTTGGTGTGCTCTGCTGTTGATCTGTGCTTAGATAGCAGCATCATTGGTATTGCAGTGGTGTTTTGGTCTGTTTCTTTCGTTGGTTCCTCACCAACTTGGGGGTGCTAGCAAATGATAGGATGGGCTTTTTGGTGCCAACCTAGTTTGGATGATTTAGCTCATTGTAATGCTCTTGCACTCTCATTTTCTTTGTTGGTGTAATTTGTTTTGTAGTTTGTACTAGATTCTTACATCAATAAAGTATCTTTTTTGCCGATCAAAAAAAAAAAACCACCACCACTACTATTAACATGTCCTTTCATGAAGACAAAAGGAATCCCAACTTTCACATGAAAATTTCGACCAAAATACCAAGAAGAGCAAGAACAAGAACACAAATAACGATGATGACAACAACAACAACAACAACAATTACCTCGTCAAACCATACTCACATACTGTTATTTGGATTTATGTTCACAAGGGTTTTATGAGAATTTTTATGTGCAATCAGGCTACTTAACACACAACCTTCTTTATCCGCGCTTGGAATTGACAGTGTAAAAGATTAAAAAAAAAAAAAAGTGTTAACAACAACTACTACATGATACTACTACTGCTACAATAACAACATCGTTGTCGTTGTGATTTGCATTGTTAAAAAAGGCTTTATTTTCTCAGCTTATTTTTTATGAAACTTATTTTTTCAGATGGATATAGACATATATAGCTTAGATATTACCATCACAAGAAGTAGATAATGCAAGACGCTCCAAGAAGTGTATCCAATGGCCATCTTTTCTTCTTTCCCTTAAGCTCTTCTCAGTTTCTTCTTCTACAAACGGAGTATTAGGAAGTCAGCCAATTCAATACGGATAAAGCATGCAAATCCAATTTGCAAAAGGATGTCTCCATCAAGGAGATTTTTTTATTATAAAATCCAAGAAGATCTTTTTGATTATTCAAGAAAAAATTTAAAAATTAGAGAATACTTTAATAAATCCACTATTCTGATTTTTCTATCCTTTCATTTTCTTACTACATTTGAGAACATGTGATCTTAAAATTATTATATGTATTGAGAGGGAGATTTCATAATCTGGCTTTGGGTCGCGGTAATGATCGGGCTAAATTGGACCAAGCATGTTTGGGCCGAGCTGGGTTGGGCCAATCCAAGGGCAGTGCGCTCGGTTAAAGCCCCGGTTTGATTTGGCCGGGATAATTTTGGACTGCCAGCTCGGTTCGCATTATTTGCTTGTTAAGTTTGGTGGGTAAGATCCTCCGCAAACCAGTCCAACCGAGCAAGAGCTCGGTCATAACGGAGCTCGGTTCAGAGCATTGCATGTCTCGGAAGTAATACGGCCGTAGGAAGATGGGGCAGCACTGTGCTGTCCGTTCGTGACAACGCCGTTTGGTGGTTTTTTAGGTGGTGTTTAGCTGTATTTGCGCTGACACGTGGGAAAGTGGGATAGGAGAGTAGGTCCACACGTCAAAAAGCGAATGGACGAAGAGGCACGCACAGAAGGTATATAAACATGACTGTACCCCCCCATGCTAGGCATGGAACATCCCCTAGTGAGAGAACACATCAAGAAATTCCAAGCAATAAGGGTCTAACAAATTGGCCGTGAAGATAACGGCCGAGCAGATGAGTTAGCCGGCCTAGTTTCCATGTTCAACATATCAACTTCCAGCCCTCTCTTGATTGAGTTCCTCCCAAGACCCAACATTGAGGACTCGGAGCAGACGGAAGTATTCTACACTGAGCTGGGTCCTTCTTGGATGGACCCTATCATCCTTTTCCTTAAAGAACGGTGCCGACCGACAAAAAGGAAGCTCACAAAGTCCGGGTGAAGTCAGAGCGGTTTTGGCTCTCTCCATCTAGCACTTTATATGAGAAGTCATTCACTGGTCCATACCTCAAGTGTGTTCATCCAAACAGCGTGGAGGCTTTCTTTTATGAGATCCACGAAGGCATGTGCGGAAGACACATAGGGGGGAGATCTTTAGCCTACCGCGCTATTTTGCAAGGATACTGGTGGCCGTGCATGCAAGCAGATGCACAGAAATATGTTAGAAAATGCGAAAAATGCCAAAAGTTCGCCCACCAAATTCACCAGTCGGCCAGAGAACTTTTCCCCCTCACAAGTCCTTGGCCTTTCGCAATGTGGGGGCTGGACATAGTGGGACCACTCCCAACAGCACCGGGCAACCAGAAGTTATTCATTGCGGCGACAGATTACTTCACTAAGTGGGTTGAAGCCGAGCCCTTAGCGACTATCAAAGAAAAAGATGTCAAGAGGTTTGTTTGGCAGAATGTGATTACGCGGTTTGGCGTCCCCAAGGCTTTGATTTCTGATAATGGCACCCAATTTGACGGACGGTTGTTCCGAGGATTTTGTGAGGAATTGAAGATAGAATTCTATAATTCCACCCCGGCCTACCCTCAATCCAATGGCCAAACTGAAGCATCGAACAAGACCATTCTAGATGGATTAAAGAAAAGGCTGGAGAAAGCCAAGGCAAGTGGGCCGAGGAACTTCCTAGTGTCCTCTGGGCATATCGGACAACTCCGAGACACTCAACCGGAGAGACTCCTTTTGCCTTGGCATATGCCATGGAGGCAGTTATCCCATTGGAGATCGGCATGCCCACCATCCACAGCGGAAATTTTGAGCCCGAACTGAACTCTGACGCCATCGCCTTGGAATTGGACTTAGCTGACGAATGCCGAGAAAAAGCGTTAATCCACGTGACCGCATATTAACAAGAATTGTCTAAAAAGTACAACAAAACTGTGCACCCCAGACCGTTTTAAGTCAGGGACTGGGTTTTAAGGAAGGTGATGGACAACACATTGGTACCGGGCGAAGGAAAGCTAGGGGCAAACTAGGAAGGGCCTTACAAGATAATCGGTCTGGCGGGCAGGGAGGCATACCAGCTAGAGGACTTGGATGGCAAAAGTGTACCCCGACCATGGAATGCGGCCAATCTGAAGCTGTACTATTTTTAGTCTTTGTCTTTTGTGTGTAATTTTTTGTAAATGGGCAAGTTTTCCCCTCCATCTACCAATGTAATCCTCTCAGTCATTATGTGAATTCACAATTGCAATATATAATAGAAACGAATTATTTTACATAGAAAGTATGTTGTAATTGAGGAACTGTAGTGCACCAGGGGCAACCACCTTTACAGCCTTGGTGCTTTATCCCGGTTAGAAGAGTTGATGATTTGTTCAACTCTAGGATTCTAGCCGAGGTGCTTTATCCCGGCTAGAAGAGTTGGTGATTTGTTAAACTCTAGGATTTTAGCTGAGGTGCTTTATCCTGGCTAGAAGAGTTAATGATTTGTTCAACTCTAGGATTCTAGCCGAGGTGCTTTATCCCGACTAGAAGAATTGGTGATTTGTTCAACTCTAGGATTTTAGCCGAGGTGCTTTATCCCAGCTAGAAGAGTTGATGATTTACTCCTCTAGTATTTTTGCCGAGATGTTTTACCCGGCTAAAAAGGTTGATAATCTATTCAATTCTGGGATTTTAACTGAGATGTTTATTCTGGCTATATGCATTGATGACTTTGTCTACACGGCGCCTAAATGATTTCGTTTGGCTTTCAAGACTGAGATAATTTTCTTGGTTCAATCAGTTTGTAACATGTCGGGCAAGAATAGCGCGGTTACAAGATGAACAACAACAGACATTACAAGAATATAAGTGAAATGTAAACTTTTCATTGAGTGAGAAATGTAGTACATATGGTGGGACTGGTAGCCCGGTTACCAAAAAAAAAAAAAAAAGACTAAACTACGTTAATGAGGAGAGGTCGGCAAACTCGTCCCCGACCCCTTCTGTCGCAGCTTCTAGGTCCACAACTGCAGCCTTTTCCTTCTCGCCGAGCTCCTTCTGGCCGCTCTCGTCCTCGGCCTCTTCTTCCGCTTCTTCTTGCAAAGAGTTGAAGACTTTGTTGGCATAAGGAATCAGGTAGACCGGCAGGAAGGCGGGGGGAGGAGAAGCGAACACCTCGGTCTCAGATCCTTGGCTGAGTTTTTCACAAGCAGTCTTCCAACCAGACTTGAAATAGATGTCCTTGGTGGCTTTGACTTGCTTGGTATAGTTGTCTTCAGCCTCCTTGAAACTAAGATTGTTGGCCTCATCCACGGCGGCCTGCTTCGCTTGTCTTTCAGCTTCGAGTTGGGCCTTCAGTTCATCCCTTTCTTGCTCGGCCCTACCAGCTAGCCAAGAAGTCTAGCGTTGTTAGCGTTGGCCATTTCAAGCAAAGCCTTAGCCCGGCCAAGCTCAGCAGCTACGTTTTTACTGGTATTGTTTAGCTCGGTAACTTTGTGGCGCAAGTTCACAATGCGGTCCATGACCATGTGTTGTTTCTGGATTGCCTGTAACAAGAAAGGTGTTAGTCGAAATAAGAAGACTAACAGAGCAAAGACTTGGTAAGATTTCGAAACGTACCCTGGTCATGGACGTGATCGCGGATTTCACGAGCCGGGTGTCAGGAACATGTTTGCTCCCGATCACGTCGCTCGGTAACAGCAATGCCTTTGATAAGTCGAAGGCAAGGAGGTGCTCCTTGTCCCCCTTAATGGACGCGGTGGCCGGGATCTCTTTGCCCTGGTGTTTGAGCTCCGGCCTCCATGGTGCAGCTGGCTCGGCTTCCTGTGTTGCTTATTTAGTGCTTAGTTCGGCCATAAGCTCGGCTGAGGGGTCGGCCGACCGGGCTCGTTTGCCAGCTCGGCGGGACTTAGGGGGGGCGGCTGTGGAAGCCTATGCGATCACGGTCCCCGAGCTCTGGCCGACAAAGGAGGTAGGAGGCGGCATGCTCGGTATCTCGGTGGAAGTAGCTGTAATCAGGTTCTTGATCCTGCTCCTTTTTGCCATTTCTTCTTCCTCAGTCAGCTGTATGAGGGACACGTTTGGCAAACTTGGGTCAGGTGGGGGAGATGGAGCCCGAAGGAAGTCTGTGACCTTACTCCTGCGCAGTGCTAAATAGCGGTAGGAGTGGACATAGCCGAGGAGATCGTGGCAGTCTCGGTGCCGATATCTCAGCACGGCCCTAATCGCTTCCTCGTTGGGATACTGGTAGTTTGCTTGCAGTTCTTCAATAGCTACAAATAAAAAAAAAGAAAGAAAAAGAAAAATAATTAGCTCGGCACGAACAATTTTGTTAAAAGAGATCAGTTGGAAAGATAAGCTTACAAGATGAACCGAAGTTCTTGCTGATGTACCAACCGGGCCCATCAGTCGTTTCGTAGTTACCGGTCACCTAGAAAAAATCGTCGTCATTCATGTCTTTGTCTGGCGTGCCGGTCACTAATCTTTCCCTACCCGGGCTTATTTTTAGATAATAGTTGAAGCCATCTTTTGTCCGACCAAGCGTGTATTGACGCAAGATCTCGGCTAGGCCCAGGTTTAAACTGAGGTGGTTGTTCAGCTCAGCCATGCCGTTTATAATCCGGTAGGTGTTGGTAGATACTTGAGTGGGTGCTAGCCCGGTTCTTCTTAAGAATTCGCTCATGAGGGGCTATACCGGGAAGCGCAACTTGCTATTGATCATGATCAATAAAATGATGGGGCAAGATTCTAATCTGCCCCACGGATTTATTGTCACGACCCAAACCCGCCCCTATGGGTTTAGCACCGTAACCGGCCAGTAATCCGAGATCACCGAAGGCCTGCTTAACAGTAAGACAGTAAAACAGAGTACAGGGGCATGGCGGAAGCCAGTACAGTAAATAAACAGTGTCCAATGAGCTGTGATAGTCTGTATGCAAAAGGACTTTTCATACGTATACATATAAGCAGTGCAAACCAGTATGTACAATACTTACAGTCAGTCAGATCAGGGACCTAATCCCTATTAAACAGTATAGTACCAAACATTCAGTCTATACAATTATACAAAACAGATACGGAGACAGACGGGGGAAGTTAAAACACCCCTAAGCCATGGTTTGGCAGGCTCGGAACCTTGCAGTGAGGCGCAAAGGTTGGCTTGACAAAAAAGGGAATCTACCCCACGCTCCTAGCTCCGGTCTGGTGCCTGTACACCTACATATATATATGAGCAGTGAGCTAAAGCCCAGTGAATAACGTAATGCGTAAAGAGGTTTAGAATGAATGTCCTTACAGTAATGAAAACAGTTCATTAAATCAGTACTTCAGTCTTTCAATCTTTCAGTCAATCAGTCATATGTGGTACATCCATTAGCATAACAGTACAGTAAGCAGTGGGTCTTAAAGACCGAACAGTAATGATGGCCATCAATCAGTAAACAGTAGTGGTTCCACGAGGGAACCGACAGAGATCTCTGTAACAATAACAGTAAACAGTAGGTGCTAGGATGCCACAGTACAGTCAGAATATAGGACATACATTCATTCAGTAAACAATATCAGTTCAGTAAACAGTTCAGTTCAGTATTCTGAAGATAATCATTTTGAACATATCTTTACACAATTATTACTCACAGAGTTCTGGCCTACAGTAAGCTAGAGCGTCTCCTCGGAATGCCAACCCTATACAGTTAACAGATTGAACACACACTAAGTTTCACAGTTGGGAAAGATAATAACTTAATCCCTAAATTTGCCTTGGTGTGTTCTACATCCATATCCTCTTTAAGATGCCTTAAACTAGGCCTAAGAATGTCTAGGATGGGATGAGAATGCAAAGATGCACTTAGAAAACACTTTACAAAATTTGCTAAAAACAGAGGTCTCGCTCGAGCGTAGGTTACTCCGCTCGAGCGGATATGCAGACAAAGGTTTCTCGCTCGAGCGTCACTTACCCCACTCGAGCGGTCTGCAAAACAGTTAAAAGTACTGGATGGGTGAAAATCACGCTCGATAGGGCGCTCGATAGCCGCTCGAGCGTGAGACACAAGGTCCCACTCGAGCGCCAATTACACCGCTCGAGCGGACTGTAAAATAGTGCAAAGTACTGGGAGCACGAATTTCCCGCTCGAGCGCCGTCCTCCCCGCTCGAGCGGAAGACCAAAATCTGGAAAAATCCAGATTCGAGCTCCAAGTTCAAAATCAAACACAAATGCATCAAAATCAGTTCCTTTGGGCCCATTTCTTGGAAAACACTTGTAGATACATAGAATACCATGATTCAGGGCTCAATTTGTAAAATCAAGGCCCAAGGGAAGATCAATTAAAACCAAATTTCAAATCCATTTTCATGAACATGGAGAACATGCAAACATGCATGAATTCAAATCATTTCAAAGCTTCCATTTGATGCTCTAGTGAGCCAATTGTTCCAAAAACAAGTTGAAAACATGGACCATTGCAAAATTATGAACATGCATGTACCATTTCATGAAGAACAACTTCAAAACTTCAAATTAAAGGCATGCATGCATGAGCTAGGCTCCAATTTGACATATATGGGTCAATTCAAGGCTCAAATCACTAAGGATACAAGAACTAGGCATGAACAAGCTTAAACACAACAATGAGAGGTTAAATTCCTTACCTAGAGCTTCAATTACAAGGTGAGGGAGCTTAATTTGCAACCCATGTTCCAATTCCTTCAATTACCAAGCAATTTACAAGCAAAATTGAAATGAAATCAACTCCTCAAGTTTCTCTCTCTCTCTAAGGTCGGTTATACACTCAAAATAGGTTGAAGAAAGTGTTGATCAAATGCAAGACTAAGTGCCTCTATGTTGGTATAATGGCCCACTAACAAGGGCATGATTGTAAATAAGCCTAATGATGCAAATTACCAACAATTAATCTAATTTAATCGTACCAAATTAATTTTCAGATAATTACACCATAAAATCACATAAATTATGATGATCACAAAACACTAATCGATTTCGGGTTCGGCCACCGATAAGGCCTTCAATTAACAGTTTAAACATAAAAATACAAACAGATAATTAAACGACAAACAGATAGATATGCAATTAGTTAGATATACTCAGTCAATTCAGTTCCAGATTCCAGCCAGTCAGTTGATTCATTACTTATCATAATCAGTCTCAGTTTATCAGTATTCGGTAAGAAATCGGTAATCAGTGGTGAGGGTTATTACAGTCTCCCCTCCTTAAAAAGAGTTTAGTCCTCTAAACTCGAGTTACCTTCATTCTGGAAGAAAACAGGATCCAGTGAAAACAATTCAGTATATCTCTTAGCCATGTCATCTTCTCTTTCCCAAGTGGCATATACGCCACCATGATTTTGCTAGTCAACTTTCACTAACGGGATCTCTTTGTTTCTTAGTTTCTTGATCCGTCTGTTTACAATCTGTATAGGCCGTTCCTCGTAAGTGTAGTCATCACTCAACACTACTCGAGTAGGCTCAATCACATGGAAAGGATTCCGGAGATAATCTCTCAACATCGAAATGTGGAAGACGTTATGCATATGCTCTATTTCAGGAGGAAGCGCAACTTGATACGCCACCGGATTAATTTTCTCAATAATCTCATACGGCCCGACATATCTCGGCGCTAACTTGCCTTTGACTCCAAAACGAGTCTGGCCTTTCATTGGTGTCACTTTCACAAAAACGTGATCTCCCACTTCATACTCTCTGTCCCGTCTTCTGATATCTGCATAACTTTTTTGTCTGCTTTGTGCAGTTTTTAGTCTCTGTTGTATCAGTTTCACCTTCTCAGTCGTTTCATATACAATCTCGGGCCCAAGCAAAGGCCCATCTCCAACTTTTGCCCAGCAAATTGGAGATCTACATTTTCTGCCATACAATGCCTCGAAAGGCGCCATACCAATACTTCAATGAAAGTTGTTATTGTAGGCGAATTCAGCTAACGGCAAATGGCTTTCCCAGTTTCCCTGAAAATCAAGGACACACATTCTCAATAAATCCTCCGGAGTCTGGATGGTCCTTTCTGACTGTCCATCTGTCTGAGGATGATAGGCACTACTTAGTCTCAATTCGGTACCCAATGCAGTCTGTAGGCTTTGCCAAAACCTCGATGTAAACTTCGAATCCTTGTCAGAAACAATGGACACAGGCACTCCATGCAGTCTAACAATTTCATCAATATAGAGTATAGCCAATTTGTTCGCATTATAAATTGTCTTAACAGGTAGGAAGTGAGCAGATTTCGTCAGTCTATCAACAATAACCCAAATTGAGTCCATACCTTTTCTAGAGCGAGGCAATCCAACGATAAAATCCATCGTGATATGCTCCCATTTCCACTCCGGTATGGGTAAGGGTTGCAGTAAGCCTGCAGGTCGCTGATGTTCCGCTTTAACTTGTTGGCAATGAAGACATTTTGATACAAAATCGGCAATTTCTTTCTTCATTCCCGGCCACTAGAAATTCTGTTTCAAATCTTGATACATTTTCGTATTCCCCGGATGGATAGAAAATTTTGAGTTGTGGCCCTCTTGCAGAACTCTTCTTTTCAATTCAGAATCATTCGGTACACACAGTCTTTCTTGAAATTTCAGTACATTATTTTCAAACTGGAAACCCGGTCTCGGTTTACATTCCCTTTCTTTGATGATCTTCTTCAAACTGGAAACCTGGTCGCGCAAACGAGCTTGAGTTCAGCTCGGTCACTTTGGGCGCAACAGCACCTCGGTGTTATTGGGTTAGTTCCACAGCTCGGTAGCTCGAAGCAGACCATATATTAGCCCGGTCGAGCATGCCATAGCTTTCTTAACTTGGTTCTCGCCTAAGTCCTGCAAACTTGGAACTAGCTCGGTCCACTTATGATTTTGGATGAAACGAAGATATAAAGACCGGTCAGTCCTAGATCCTCGCGTGTTCATCACAGAAGATGATGAACAGTTGAGGGAGAAGGGGCATAAATGGTTTTTGGTGGTCACACCCTAGGCTAACTTCATTCGAAGTCCTAAAACCTACTGTCATCATGTCCTAGACTTAACTATGACAGTCACAGGTCCAATTATACAATAAAAACATGAGTAACAGATGAAAAGCAGTGGAGGGTTGAGGACTTACAGGTTAGGGTAGGGACGGTGGCTCAAAGCAGTGGGACGGGGCCCCTAACGACGGCGAAGGTGAAGAATGGGCTTGCGGGGACGCTCCAATCTCAGTAAAATGAGTGGGGGTGAGAGCTCTGGTTTGCAGGGTTGCTTGAGAGCTGAAGATGAACAGAAGAGGAAGGGGCATGAAAGGAAGAATGACGAGTATAAGAGGGGAAGAGAGGCGCCAAAATTTAAATGTGAAGAAATAGCGTGAGGTGGCTGGGTTGGCTGCTCGAGGCCAATGAATGGGCGACACGTGTCTGTAATGACAGCGGCGTCAGTATTGAAAGGATAGGTTGGTAAGTCGAGGCGCCGACCGAGCAAGTCACAAGACCGAGCGTGGGACTTAGCACGGTGAATGGCTTGTGGTGTAAGGCCGAGCAAATGAATGACCCCAGCCAGAGCATGTAATCCCAGTCACGCTAGCGCGGACGGAATAAAGGGGCAATTGAGAGGGAGATTTCATAATCTGGCTTTGGGCCGCAGTAATGACCGGACTAAATTGGACCAAGCATGTTTGGGCCGAGCTGGGTTGGGCCAATCCAGGGGCAGTGCGCTCGGTTAAAGCCCTGGTCCGATTTGGCCGGGATAATTTCGGACTGCCAGCCCGGTTCGCGTTATTTGCTCGTTGAGTTTGACGAGTAAGATCCTCCGCAGACTAGTCCAATCGAGCAAGAGCTCAGTCATAACGGAGGGCTGCTAAGCTCGGTCATAACGGAGCTCAGTTCAGAGCATTACATGTCTCGGAAGTAATACGGTCGTAGGAAGATAGGGCAACACCGTGCTGTCCGTTCGTGCCAACGCCGTTTGGCGGTTTTGTTAGGTGGTGTTTAGCTGTATTTGCGTTGACATGTGGGAAAGTGGCATAAGAGAGCAGGTCCACGCGTCAAAAGGCAAATGGACGAAGAGACACGCGCAGAAGGTATATAAACATGACTACGCTCCCCCTATGTTGAGCATAGAACATCCCCTGGTGAGAGAAACACTAACACATTGTCTCTCCTCTCTTTTCTCTTCTCTCTCTCTTCTCTCTTTCTCTCTCTCTCTCTCTCTTTCTCTCTCTAAGTGTGTGCTGACTTGACCGTCGGAGGGGTTTGCCGGCAACGCACCGCCGGGTAGCTCACCTTCGTTGTGTTTGCAGGTCGATTGAAGGAAAGCGCAGCTTGGACACGAGGAGTACGAATAACGTCGGATATTTGGCCCTCGTACATATATAATGCATTTTTCCTTATTTTTTCCTTTTCTGTTTCCGTTTGTCTCCCTTTCTAGTGGAAAAAATGTTTTACATATTTTCTGACATTCAGTACCAAAAAAAAAAATTTAATTAATTAATTAAAGTGAACAAAAAATAATTTTCGTGGTAATGAAAAAACAAGTTTTTTTCTAAGGTAGAAAGAAGATTTTTTTTTTTTCCTTCTAAATGTGGAAAATATTTTTTGAACTAGAGCCTTAACACACCACCCTACTGCCACCGCTATCACCAGCTCATCAGTTTCAAGGCTGTAACTAATCACAAAAATCATTTTATGTAGAAGACGTTTTTTGAAAAATATTTCACATGGAAAGTGTTTTCTGCTAAAACAAATAGTCCATAAGTTCAAAACATGTAAAAAATAATTAGGATAAATTTCCACATAAATCTGGATTTTAATTTGAAAGACCAAGTTCAAAGCAGAAGCATTTCCTAGGTTAAAGATGAATATTGCCAATTGAAGATGATTGATTATCCGTGGCCCATACAGGAAATTGCACTTTTGTTGACTAAAAATTTAGTCGGTAAAAGTCTATTTTAATTGGCAAAAATTTTTCGCAACTAATTTTTTTGGTCGCCACTTTGGTCACCAAATGAGAATTGGGAAAAGTAATTAGCGACTAAAAAATTTTTAGTCGGGAAAAATTTCCATTTGTCGACTAAATTTTTGGTCATTGAATGCTACATTACCACGACTAAACCATTTTGTTGCTAAAACACTTTAGTCGCCAAAAGTGATATTTTCCCGATTAAATATGTTAGTCATCAATTGTCACATTCCCCAACCAAAATTGTTAGTCACCAAAAGTAATGTTTGCACGATTAAAACTTTAGTCGGCAATAGACCTATTCGCAATCAAACACTTTGGTTGCCAAAATTAATAATTTTACCAATTAATTATTTAGTCTCCAAATGTACCCTTTCGCCTATCAACATTTTGGTTGCCAAATGTGAATGGTGAAACACCGACTAATCACTTGGTCGCCAAAAGAAGAAAAACCAAACCAAATTTTGGTCGCCCATTCAATTCTTTTTGTTTGTCAAAATATAAAAAGAATTCCATTTGACCTGTATGATATATAATAATCCATCCAAACCATTCAATATAACCTGTAATTTGCAAGAATCATTCAAACCAATAAAAACAACTAAATTATGAATAGTCAACAAAATACATAAATTAGCAAAAAATGAACATGTTTAATAAAAATCATCAACTATTATAAGTTTTCATCCATAAGAAATTCCAAACTACATAATCATCCAATTAAATAGGTCATTTAATCTATATAATCACCCAATTCACATCCATCTAGTATAAAACTTAAAACATAACAAGTAGTTATGATGTTTTAAAATTTTATCTATATACATCTATCCAAAAATATAACTAGTAGTCCACCCAAATATTTTTCACACACACCTATCCAAAAATATATAATCCTTCAAAAAATATAACAAGTGCCAACTAGTCCGGTACAATTCAGCTTCGTGCACGAGTTCATCTGTTCAAAAGTAAAACAAAAATAATGTCAGGTAATTTTTTTATGAAAATATTTTCACATCACTCAGATCGTAAAATTGGACAAAAATTGAAACTAGTCCATGAAAAGTAAAGATAACATAAACAAATTAAAGGACTATCAACACCATTTTGTAAATAAAACAACATTCATATGTATACATCTAATCAACATTAAAATTCTATCAATATCAATGCACCACACTCGGAAAAATTCTACTAGTAATAGATGTATGACCCGCATATTAAATTCTATCAACATAATAATTCTAACAATTGAAATAGATGTTATCAATCAATGCTTGCATTTGGATTTTATACCTCATATTGCAATAACTAGACAGCATATATACTTGAATATTTGATCTAGCAAGTTAGCTACTATGACCTGCAGCGCAGGTTACAACACTTGTTTTTGTTTAAATCTCTAACTGTGTGTACTATCAATGCGCTACTTGCTCTCACAAGTTTGTTTAATCTAGGCCGAGATGACCGTTATGATCTTGGCGCTGGTTAGGGGCGGTTTCCAATTTTCGCCCCCAAACGGCTTGTTTTCTCCTTTTTCTCACATTTTTTTTGTCAAAAGACCACTATTTTTCTCACTTCACACCATTTGTTCCATGATATATTAATCATGAAAAAAAAAATGCCCGATGATGTCATGATGATATATTAATCACCTCCATTCTTCCTCTAATCTACTGTAGAGTTGAGCTCAATTAACTCTTGGGCTGTTTCCAATTGGCAACTCAACTCACTTTCATCACCTACCCTCCCAACCAGAGGGTATATGTTGACTCCATTTTCAGACTTGCAAATGAAGGATATAGAGAATACAAGGATGAAATTGTGAAAAAGTGAAAAAAGGCTATTTACTCCCATGAATATATTCCCTCCATCACAGATCATAAAATTCCATGATGAGGAATTCCAATTCTCACAGTATACATACAACAAAAAACACTATGAATATCCTTCCTTCCTCACATTGTATCCACTGCACGTGAATAGCAAAAGATGACTGGTGGTGTTTTCAAGGAGGAGATTTGAATTACAATTTCTTTTTCTTTTTCTTTTTATTTTTCCTGTTCCTTTTCTTTTTCCTGTTACCATATACTAGAAAAAAAAAAAAACAGGCAAATGGTAGTAACATTTTGAAATAACAAATCAAGATGTATTGGTTTGAAATGAATGAGTACCAGTTTTTCAAATTATTTTACATAGATTTTTTTATTGCCCTATTCTTATACCATGCCATTATTATGAGCTGCCATATATCACATACTCACCAGAATACTTCCAATCTATTTGGATCTGGAATTTTAGGAGAAATTCATAAAGAAAAGGAAAATTTTGTGCATATAAGTTAAATCTTTGATCCAATATTATCAAGAGTAATGACATAAAATAACTCAAATTTCATAGCACATCCTTACTAACTAATTAATAATGCAACACCACCAAAGTGACCCAGTTTCCAGTATATCATAGAATTGACAACTCAAATTACCAAATCTTCCTGCTGAGAACTCAAGAGGTCTGAACTTCCAGCAATAGCAAGAAAACAATAACCCGACCCACTGAACATAAGAAATTACAATAAAAATTTAAGAAAAAGTGGATATGCAAGAGTAATATAAAGGGCACCTATTTTACCTCTCCACCATCATCTAGAACAAACACTTGCCCACACTCAAAAGGGGACATTGTTCCCGCATCAGTGTTCAAGTAAGTATCTGAATGAAAGAGCAAATTGTGAGTACGCAATAACTACTTGTTTTCTCAAATTGGGTTTTGTAATTTAACAAAAATGGAAGCACTAGTAACAAGACATTGTGAACATTTCACAATGGTAGTTGAAACAAAAGTAGGCTTCTTTCAAAGACATTACAAACAAGAAGAAAACCCAGATTACCCAGCTAAGTTCTGTACATAAGTATCAGGAGATTCTAGGCATGCTCAAAAGTGCCTAAATTATTGAGAAAAGGAAAGAAAAGGAAGGGGAAAGGGGGTGAAACCTATACCTTGGCAAACTGGACCAAAGAAGGATCCCACATCTTCAAGCTTGACATCATACTTCTAGGGGTGATTACCGGTCTGATTATTCTATGACGTCATATGGCGCAAAAGCTCATCAGCCCTACCAATTTTCTTACGTAAATCGCACAAACAATATGTAATTCTGCCCAATATCAAAAGAAATTAAAACCAGACACAAGCTACAATTCTTAATTTTCTTTTCCACATCTTCTCAGCAGCATCCAAACAGGGCAGAAATATAAAAATAATAAAACTCACCATCTTCAGAAACCTTAAGAAAATTAGAATTCTGTGAAGTATCAGCCACAGCTTTCACTGTATCATCTGAAACCTTTTTGTGGCTTGGAGATTTCTTAAATTAAGATGACCTCCTCATACGGTGTGGACCCGCAACCAGTCCAGAGGTAGAACGATCGGCAGAGAGAGAGAGGAGAGATCAAATTAGGTTTTTGGTTCGGAGCAAAAAAATCCAATATGATCTGTAATGTGAGGAGATCGACGGTCCAGGTTGTTTGATAAAAAAATAAATAAATAAAACATTTTGGTCATTTTATTGGTCATTTTACACTATCCGCAACCAAACAATTAATTTATAAAAGGTATTTAAGTGTAGGTCATAATAAGTGGATTTATTTTTTAATAGGTCTTATGGAAAAAAAATTTGTTATAAAAAAAGTCACTAATTATAAAATTTTAGAGACAATTTATAAAAAATATGAAAAAAGTCATTAATTGTCAATTTTTAGCGACACATGCAAAAAAATTGTCACAAAAAATTATTTTTAGCAATAATTTTATCAAGATTTATTTTCAATAGGACTTATGGAAATTAAAATCTAACTATATAGGACCTATTGGTAGTTCCCTCCAAAATTTGAAATGTCCTCTCTTCAAATATTTTAGTTTTTTGATAACTAAAATATTTTTTAACCGCTGAAAATAAATTTTTGACAACTAAATTTTTGGTCGCCAAAGATAAAAAGTAAATTTTGTTTTTCATTCGGTGACTAAATAATTTTAGTAGCCAAACTCATTATATAACAACTAAAATATTTTTTAGTCGTTGAAAGTAAATTTTAGCGACCCAAATTTTTGGTCGCCAAAGATAAAAAAAATAAATTTTTGTTCTTCATTCAGCATTTTTAGTGGCCAATTGTGACATTTTTAGCGACTAAATTTTTTTTAGTCGCCAATAATCAATATATCCTGATTGAAAAAACTTAGCAGCTAAATATTATACTTTTGCCGACAAATATAATTTTTGGTCGTCAATTTCACAACTTTTAGCAACTAATTTTTTTTTAATCGGCTAAATTTAATTACCAAAAAATGTAATTTGTTGTAATGACTCTTGTCATATTCCAAAAATTAATCTTGAATCGGCATGTTACCAAAAATAGATAAGATAAGATATTGAATCCACACTAAAACAACTTTTCTTCCTCTTGGATTCTAGCTCATTACTGCTGATAAAGGGAGCTCAATATTACAGCAATCAGAAACAACCTTTCTTCCTCTTGGATTCTAGCTCATTATTGCTGATAAAGAAGAGCTCAATATTACCGTAATCATAAATTCAAAGAGTCAGTAGTGAAACCAAGAAATTAAGTTGGAGGGGCATTATTAATTATAATTTTTATTTTAAAAAAAATTATGATCAACATTAAGATAATAATAATTTTATGAGTTAAATTTAACATAAAAAATTACATATTCAGTATTAATAAGAACAAATTAAAATTCTATAATAGTATAGAATAGCTCAGTGCGGAATGATGATGTAACTTTGCAATTTTAGCACAAAAAATTATGAATCAAAATTCCTAATTTTAGAAAATAAAAACTCATCCTTTATAGCACAAATTATCATAAAATCTATTTAATTTTCATTTGATAGAAAAATATTAAAGAGATGACCTTGCTTATAAATGATGTGTTTTGAATAAAAATTATTAAATGGTCTAGAATACCATTATAGCATTGCCTACGTGATGCTCAAAACATGAGAAATCACAAATCACACTAAGGTAGTCTGTCAACTGCCTAAAAATAATGAGTTCATTATATTCAGGGCTAGTTTGGCATGTACTAAATAAGCCAAAAAGTCAAAAAGTCACTATCTTATTTGAGTCACATCATCTTATTTAAATCACATTACCTCTCTAACACATCACATCAAACCCAACCCAAACCCACCAATAAGTCAAAAAGTGCACTTTTTTAGTACATCCCAAACCAACCCTAATTTTCGCCATACTATTGGTTTAAACTACTATATAAATAATACTACATAGTGCTCTCAAAGTATCAAATAACTACTTGTTGTGAACAATACAATAAACCCTTAACCAAGAAACATGTTAAGAAAAAAAAAAAAATACATTTTGTATATGAAAAACAACACAAATATATATATATATCAAAACTGAAGGGTGCCACATGACCCCTCCTAGGCCTTTTTTCCTCTGCCACTGGAGAGAGCAACGACATCTAATCCATCAATAACAATGCATTATTATCCATTATTGTCATCAACCTGGAATCTTATGATTTTTTTTTTCTCACCAAAATGAATCTTACGGTCTATGAAGTATGGACACTTCAAAATAGATGTCGTAGCGTTGTCGGACATGGGGACATGCTGGGAACACGTACGGGACACACTAAATGGTGTGTCCTCTTAATTTTATTATTTTTTTTGTAGGGGACACGGAAGGGACACGATAGGGATACAATAGGGATACAATAGGGACACGCATGCCAAATGGTGTGTCCGTTTATTTATTTATTTGTTTGTGCAAGAGACATGACGGGGACATGCATGTTCAAATATAGATAATCTATTAATTTGTTTAAATGTAGTGGTTTATATATATATTGAATTGATGTTAGTTTTTATTAATTTTGATTATTTGGTAACATAATATTAATTTAAATAGCAAATATATATAATAAAAATAATTATAATTTGCTGTGTCCCTCGATGTGTCTCCATTTTTTTTGAAATCACCATATCCGTATCTGTGTTTGTGCTTCATACAAAGCTTATGGTTTTTTTTTTTTTTTTTAATCAATCTCTATAAATAGCAAGCGATCATAAAGCCACCATGCAGAATAGACAAGGACTCGAGAGTAATTCTAATTAGTGATTGAAGACATGGGATCATATTGTGCTTTCTTCACTCTCTTCTCATTGGTCCTGGTAAGGATAAGCATTCCCCCAGGGCAAAGTAGCATATAATATATAGGATGGACCAAACGGACGCTTGGAAGCAACCAGCTTTCTAGGCTTCGAAAACCACCCTTATTGTATTAGTATTAGTTAAAAATATTTTCAATTATATAAGTCCATCCCTGAGATTAGAATCATGTGTCTGCGTACAAATCCATTATAGAATATCACAATTTTAAAATTGAAATTTTCAAAACTATAAATTTCACAGTTTGAATAGTGTGAAATTTCACTTTTTGGGTTTGAAGGGTTGGTTTTGTTGTATAATTGTGCATTAATCTGAATATAAACCTCCAAACCCACAGGGGTTTAAGAACTATCAACGCTATATAATCTTATATATTTTAGCCCCTTCGAAATCTAAATAATTTTAACTTGGCATCCCAAACTTCATAATGATCTCATTAGGCCTGATACAATTTTGAGTATTTATAAAAGAAATTAGCATTTTGATTACAAAATTCAAATAAGTTGTAACTCTTTGTGTCTCTTTATTGAGCAGCTTGTTGCTAGCAGTGTTGATGCAAGAACAGACCAAGGAGAATACTGGCAAGTCATCATGAAAGATCAGCCCATGCCGGAAGCAATTGAAGACCTCATCATCCACCGGGGCTCGGTGTCGTCACCTCTCTCCGACAAGAAAACTGACTGTCACACGACAACAGAAGCAGCAGCAAACAACAATCAACTTGTCAATGATTCTGCAGAGAAGAAGGCTTTCGTGAAAGACTTTGAGCCAAGGCTAAGCCATGACAATGAAGTTAATCTGAAAGGCAAGTCATTTGTTAAAGATTTGTTAGTACTTATGAACATTGAAGGACAATCACAAGCATGCATAGGAACGTGGAAGTGGATTATGTGACATATCTATATATATGGTTGAATCTAAATAATTAAGAAGCGAATGTTGTATGTTTGCGTGGTGTACTGGTTTGTAGTTGTAGTGGTTAACAAATCTTTAACAAATGACTGGCCTTCAGATCCACTTCATTGTCATAGTAAGGCCTTGGCTCAAAGTCTTTCACGAAAGCTTTCTTCTCTGCAGAATCATTGACAAGTTGATTGTTGTTTGCTGCTGCTTCTGTTGTCGTGTGACAGTCGATTTTCTTGTCGGAGAGAGGTGATGACACCGAGCCCCGGTGGATGATGAGGCCTTCAATTGCTTCCGGCATGGGCTGATCTTTCATGATGACTTGCCAGTATTCTCCTTGGTCTGTTCTTGCATCAACACTGCTAGCAACAAGCTGCTCAATAAAGAGACACACAAAGAGTTACAACTTATTTGATTTTTGTGATCAAAATGCTAATTTCTTTTATAAATACTCAAAATTGTATCAGGCCTAATGAGATCATTATGAAGTTTGGGATGCCAAGTTAAAATTATTTAGATTTCGAAGGGGCTAAAATATATAAGATTATATAGTGTTGATAGTTCTTAAACCCCTTGGGGTTTGGAGGTTTATATTCAGATTAATGCACAATTATACAACAAAACCAACCCCTCAAACCCAAAAAGTGAAATTTCACACTTTTCAAACTATGAAATTTTATAGCTTTTAAAGTTTCATTTTTAAAATTGGGAAATTCTATAATGGATTTGTACGCAGACACATGATTCTAATCTCAGGGATGGACTTATATAATTGAAAAATATTTTTAACTAATACTAATACAATAAGGGTGGTTTTCGAAAACTAGAAAGTTGGTTGCTTCCAAGCGTCGTCCATCCTATATATTATGTACTACTTTGCCCTGGGGGAATGCTTATCCTTACCAGGACCAATGAGAAGAGAGTGAAGAAAGCACAAGCTGATCCCATGTCTTCAATCACTAATTAGAATTACTCTTGAGTCCTTCTCTATTCTGCATGGTGGCTCTATGACCACTTGCTATTTATAGAGATTGATTAAAAAAAAAAAAAAACTATAAGCTATGTATGAAGCACAAACACAGATAAGGATACGGTAATTTCAGAAAAAATGGAGACACATCGGGGGACACGACAAATTATAATTATTTTTATTATATATATTTGCTATGTAGATTAATATTATGTTACCAAATAATCAAAATTAATAAAAACTAACATCAATTCAATATATATAAACCACTGCATTTAAACAAATTAATAGATTATCTATATTTGAACATGCATATCCCCACCATGTCTCCTGCACAAACGAAAAAAAATAAAAAAATAAATAAATGGACACGCCATTTGGCATGCGTGTCCCCGTTGTATCCTTGTCGTGTCCCTTCCGTGTCCCCTACAAAAAAAAAATAATAAAATTAAGGGGACTCACCATTTAGTGTGTCCCGTATGTATCCCTAGCATGATCCCATGTCCGGGAATGCTATGACGCCTATTTTGAAGTGTCCATATTTCATAGACCATAAAATTCATTTTGGTGAGAAATCATAAGATTCAGGTTGATGATAATAATGGATAATAATGCATTGTTATTGATGAATTAGATGTCGGTGCTCTCTCCAGTGACGGAGGGAAAGAAGGCCTAGGGGGGTCACCTGGCCCCCTTCAGTTTTGATTTTTTTTTTTTTTTTTTTGTCATATACAAAACGTATTTTTTTTCTTAATATGTTTTTTGGTTAAGGGTTTATTGTATTGTTCACAACGAGTAGTTATTTGATACTTCGAAAGCACTATGTACTATTATTTATGTAATAGTTTAAACCAATAGTATAGTAAAAAATCTTTTAGATTGGATATAATGAACTCATTATTTTCAGGCATCTGACAGACTACTTAGTGTGATTTGTGATTTCTCATGTTTTGAGCATCACGTAGGCAATGCTATATGGTATTCTAGACTATTTAATAATTTTCATTCAAAACACATCATTTATAAGCAATGTCATCTCTTTAATATTTTTCTGTCAAATAAAAATTAAATAGATTTTATAATAATTTGTGCTATAAATGATGTGTTTTTATTTTCTAAAATTAGGAATTTTGATGCATAATTTTTTGTGCTAAAATTCAAAGTTACATCACCATTCCTCACCGAGCTATTCTACACTATTATAGAATTTTAATTTGTTCCTATTAATAATGAACATGTAATTTTTTATGCTTAAATTGAACAGATAAAATTATTATTATCTTAATGTTGATCATGATTTTTTTTAAATAAAAATTATAATTAATAATGCCCTCTCCAACTTGATTTCCTGATTCTGCCACTGGCTCTCTGTGTTTATGATTACTGTAATATTGAGCTCTCTTTATCAGCAATAATGAGCTAGAATCCGAGAGGAAGAAAAGTTGTTTTATTGTGGATTCGATATCTTGTCTTATCTATTTTTGGTAACATGTCGATTTCAAGATAATTGAAAAGTTGTTTTAGTGTGGATTCGATATCTTTTCTTGTCTATTTTTGGTAACATGTCGATTTCAAGATTAATTTTTGGAATATGACAAGAGTCACTATAACAAATTTCATTTTTGGTGATTAAATTTAGCGATTAAAAAAATTTAGTCGCCAAAAGTTGTGAAATTGGCGACCAAAAATTATATTTGTCGGCAAAAGTACAATATTTAGTGACTAAGTTTTTTCAATCGGGATATATTGATTATTGGCGACTAAAAAAAAATTTAGTTGCTAAAAATGTCACAATTGGCAACTAAAAATGCCGAATAAAAAAAAAAATATTTTCAGCGACTAAAAAATATTTTAGTCGCTATATAGTTAGTTTTGGCTACTAAAATTATTTATTCACCGAATGAAAAACAAAAATTTATTTTTTTATCTTTGGTCGCCAAAAATTTATTTTCAATGACTAAAAAATATTATAGTCGCTATATAGTTAGTTTTGGCTACTAAAATTATTTAATCACCGAATGAAAAATAAAAATTTACTTTTTATCTTTTGGTTGCCAAAAATTTATTTTCAGCAAATAAAAAATATTTTAATTACCCAAAAACTAAAATATTTTAAGGAAAACCTTTCAAATTTTGGAGGGATTTATAAAATTAATTGTTTGGTTGTGAATTGTGTAAAATGACTGATAAAATGACCAAAATGTTTTATTTATTTATTTATTAAACAACCTAGACCGTCGATCTCCTCACATCATAGATTCATATTAGCTTTTTTTGCCCCAAACCAAAAATCTCTCAGCAGCATCCTCTCTCTTCCCACTCTTCAACTGTCTTCTGGATCGTTCTTTGATCTCCCCTCTCTCTCTCTGGCGATCGTTCTTTCCTCTCTTCTTCGGCAACACCTCTGTACTGGTTGCGGCTCCACACCGTATGAGGAGTCATCTCAATTTAGGAATCTCCAAGCCAGAAGAGGTTTCAGATGATACAGTGAATGTTGTGGCTAATACTTTAAAGAATTCTAATTTTTTTAAGGTTTCTGAAGATGGTTTATTTTTTATTTTTTGTTTTTTATTTTTTATTTTTTTATTTTTATACTTCTGCCCTGTTGGATGCTGCTGAGAAAATGTAGAAAAGAAAATTAAGAATTGTAGCTTGTGTCTGGTTTTATTTCTTTTGATATTGGCAGAATTACATATTGTTTGTGCGTTTTAGGTAAGAAGATTGGTAGGGCTACTGAGCTTTTGCCGCCATATGAGGTCATAGAATAATCAGACAGTAGGACAATTGCTGCATCACCCCTAGAGTATGATGTCAAGCTTGAAGATGTGGAATCCTTCTTTGGTCAGTTTGCCAAGGTATTGGTTTCACCCCCTTTCCCCTTCCTTTTCTTTTCTTTTTCTCAATAATTTAGGTACTTTTGAGCATGCCTATCCTTTTGTAGAATCTCCTAATACTTATGTGCAGAACTTAGCTAGGTAACCTAGGTTTTCTTCTTGATTGTAATGTCTTTGAAAGAAGCCTACTTTTGTTTCAACTACCCTTGTGAAATGTTCGCAATGTATGTGTAGTCATTTTCTGAAAAACCGTTTTTTATTTTTATTTTTGTTGAAAACAACTCAATTTTCAGGGACAGACATTTTGCACACAAAAAAAGAAAGTAATGGGTGCTTTTGAACTTTTTATGTTAACGAAAACATAAAAACTACTCACTTTTAATTCTTTAAAAAATATTTTTAGATGTCTTTTGAAATCATCACTAAATCTTATGTTGTGTTTTAGACCTCAATTTGGAACCTGCAATTCCCTTAATTGTTGGCAGATGAGGATGACTGGTTCATATTCTTCTTTTTATAAGTTTTCAGAAAAAGGCTGAGCCTCGAAGTAAGTTGTCATTTGAAGACTAAAATAACCAACTCAACAATTTCAAAAAGACAGATGAAAACCAATTAGGGGAATTGCATGTGATCATGAAAAAGAAAAATATTGAAAATAGGAAATATGATTTGCGCATGTAAGTTGCTCTACCTGTCACATTGTTTCTGCAAAGTATTCCCTCATGACTGGTTTGAAGATTAATTTCCCAACAGAATCAATCTGATTATCGAACTAAATGTAAGTTAAAAATGATGTTTTGATGGTATCGGACTTCTCTTTTCACATGAGTGTAGACAAAATTAAATGGTTATATAGTCACCCATTTGAGTTGAATATTTCTATATCTAGGCAGAACCATCACTATAGGAAATTGCACTTTTGCCGATCAAAAATTTAGTCAGCAAAAGTCCATTTTTAGTCGGCAAAAATTTTCTGCGACTAAATTTTTTGGTCGCCACTTTGGCGCCAATGGAGGGTCGGGAAAAGTAAGTAGCGACTAAAAATTTTTTTTGTTAGGAAAAAGTTTCTATTTGCCGACCAAATTTTTGGTAGCTAAGTAAATATTTACTGCGACTAAACCATTTTGTAGCTAAAACAGTTTAGTCAAAAGTGATATTTTTCCAACTAAATATGTTAGTCACCAATTGTCACATTTCATAACGAAATATGTTTGTCGCCAATTGTTACATTCTACAACGTAACATGTTAGTCGCCAAAAGTCACATGCCACGACCAAACATGTTAGTCGCCAAAAGTAATGTTTGCACAACCATTACTTTAGTTGGCAATAGACCTATTAGCAACCAAACCCTTTGGTTGTCAAAATTAATAATTTTACCGACTAATTATTTAGTAGCCAAATGTACCCTCTCGCTGACCAATGTTTTGGTTGCCAAATGTGAGGTGATACACCGACTACCTTATTTAGTCGGTAAATTGTTTATTGATGTTTCCCGACTAATCACTTGGTCGCCAAAAGAGGAAAAACAAAACCAAAATTTAGTCGCCAACATCCAACAAAATCAACTTGCAATTTATAATAATCCATCCAATCCATTCAATATAATCTGTAATTTGCAATAATCATTCAAACCAACAAAATCAATTGGATCACGAACATTCAATAAAATACATAAATTATTCAATCCTGAACTTATTTAATTAAAATCATCAACTTTTATAATTTTTCATCTACAAGTAATTCCAAACTAGATATTCCTCCAATTAAAAATCCACTTGTAATCTATGTAATCATCCAAGTCACATCCATCTAGCATAAAAATTTAAAACATCACATGTACTTGTTATTATGTTTTAAATTTTTATCCTTGCACATCTATCGAAAAATATAACTAGTAGTCTACCTAAATATTGTCCATACACATCCATCCAAAAATATAACTACTAGTCTACCCAAATATTTTCTGTACATATCTATTCAAAAATATATAATTCTTCAAAAAAATGTAACAAGTGCCAACTAGTCCTGTACAATTCAGTTTCGTGCACGAGTTCATCCATCTGTACCAAAGAAAAAGATAAATAATGTCAAGTAATTTTTTTATGAAAATATTTGCACATCAAATTTTTTTTCTCACATTTTTTGGTCTAAACTTCTAACAAGATTTCAATTTTGAGCCTGTTACCAAAAATAAATAAATAAATAAATTCTATATTAGAGTTCTCATATTGTCAACATTTTCCCCCTTGTTTTATGTTCTTTAATGAACACTAAAGTGACAAAAAATATTAGAGTTCTCATATTGTCAACATTTTAAATCATGCATTAGGATTGGAGATGCTCTATCTAACCGGGTATAAAGTTCTTTAACCAATAAATTTTTAACTACAAACAAAACCTAGCATTTATATTCAATTTAAACTGGAATTTATATACAAAACATAGCAAAACATTTTTCTTCAGATACGAAACCTCTAAATCCAATTCCGTTGACTCACTATATCCATGTCTAACCTCTGAATCCAAGCCATGACACTCATTATACCTTTTTTTTTTTACCCAAAGTTGCCTTGTAGTGTCAAGAAGATATTCACATGCATCAAATGCACTCTTAAGTATCTCATCTCAAATGACAGTGCATGATAAAACTACTAGACTTACTCCTCATCCACCCATATACCACCACAAGTACTGTATACACCTGCAAGTGAAAAAAAAAAAAAAAAATCCCCCAAAGTAACAGAAAACAATTAGGTGCTTGATAACACAGTAAATTAAAACATATGATATGCTAGTTCAAATAGCAACCATAAAAAACTATCAAATAAAAAGGCAACCATAACAAACTATCAAATAAAAAGGCAACCATAACAACAACATACTGGTTGATAACAAGTAACAGAGCCACTTGAGGTTTCCAACCATTAGCCTACTTTTTAAAAGTTCTTCCTGTTGCAGAATCTGAATAATATATAAAAACATAAGCGGACTAGATAGTATGTGGAGAGAACCCATCACAAAAATAAATATTTAAAATCAGAAACAATTTTCAAAATACAAAAATGCACATTAATTTTTTACCGGATCACTACTACCAAGGAGAGGGACGGAGATGAGGAGATGAGTGTGATGGTTCAAAACATTTAGGATTACTAGTCTAAAATAAAACTCAACAACATAGGTGCCAAGAACAAAGCAAATAACACAAATTGATGAATCTAGCAATACCCACACCGACAGCGACATCCACACACACAAAAAAAAAACCCCTTAAAATATTGACCAATGTATTTACACAACCTATGAGATCGTGAAAATCAAATAAACCTGATGAATCTAACAATACACACCCAAATAAAAAAATAAAAATAATAAAAAAACTTCAAATATTGACCAATGTCTTCACATAACCTATGAGATTCAAATAAACCCAACACAAAATCTTATATTTTGGACAATTTGCATAGAAGTATGGCATGAAGGATCACCATCACAATCAAACAAAGAAACTCACTCTGGTTATTTGCATCGAAAAAGTAAATATCAATTCCAGTTCTACTCATGTTTAGAAGAATCAAGCACTTTCTTAAGTTCAAAAAATTTCAATTGTAACTGTACGGGAAAGAAATAAACCTTCTTGTATAATCCTGTTGATCAAGTCTGCGCTCCTCCGTACGACATCGTTCTACTGCCTGAAAATACAAACGTGAGCTAGCCGGCGGGTGTGTGCCGGAAACCTCTCCGATGCCTAAGTCAGCAAACTAGACAAATAGACAAAAGCTCTGTACATTCAGGAATCAAAGTTGTGTTACCTCTCCATAGGTGATGTCATGGGCTTTTATAGATTCCGTGTGGCACAATCCAAGTAGGACTCTTATTCCTCCATGTAGAGTCCTCCAAGGATTCATACTCCTGAAAGATAATGTTTATCCTTCAACACCCCCCTCACTGCTTAAGCCAAGTGAGATGGTTTTACCATGGTCGGACTCCAATGTAGCCGAAGTAAGCATGGCCATGCTTAGCCACGGGGGTAGACCGAACTATGCTTAGTCCTGGTTCTCCATTCCACTGCTCTTACCTCGGCTCTGCCTGCCCAAACCATGCTATCCATAGTATTGCTTCAACCGAGCTAACAACTAGCTTGGTCCGACTGAGCTAGTCGCGCTATGCCGCGATCGGACTAACTCTGAAGGTAGAGATCTGGCGACCGAACTATCCTTTGTACTCTTCTGGACCGAGATAACATTAGACACTTCTGGGACCGGACTAATTTTTGAGGCCTTCCTACTCTACCTTTCGTACTTCGGCCCATACCGGCCTTACTCAGCTCGGCCCAATTTTACATATAAAAATTACCCTCTCAATTCCATCTGCAAAGCATGATAGGGATTACCTGTTTATCAGCCGAGATAAAGTTTTTTAAGCCTCTCCAGCCGAACTAAACCCCTTTAGTCTTTCCAGCCGAGCTAAAACTCTTAAGCCTTCCCAGCCGAGCCAATTTTCACACCGGGCTCTGCTCGTTCGGTCAAAAAGTCTCTTCAATCACAGTAACTGAACCGTTTCCCATTCCAATGACACGTGGCAGCCTCTAATTGGCCCAATGTAGCTGTCACGCCGCCCTCGTACTTCGCAAAATTTGAACAGTTCCCGCCCTTCCATTTTCGTGCTTTTTACAAAATAATCTCCTCATTTTTGGATTCACCA
The DNA here is from genome assembly GCA_036172215.1 of Camellia granthamiana. NCBI lineage: Eukaryota > Viridiplantae > Streptophyta > Magnoliopsida > Ericales > Theaceae > Camellia > Camellia granthamiana. The sequence goes on along the minus strand of CM069908.1, from coordinate 144,731,180 downwards.
CTACGTTTCTCATCTCCCTCATTCTCTCTCTCAAGCCTCCTTTGTTTTTCAACTTTTGCAACTGTGAAGCTCGTGTCTGCGTTCTTCTTCCCTTCTCTTTCTCTAGTGCTTCTTGACCTGGTAAGCTACTCGAATCTTTCTTCTTCTTGTTGTTTTTCTTGCACTCGTTTAATCCATAGCATACTATTTCGTGTTTTTACAAAACGCTGCTTTTGCTTTTTCTGGGAAAAAACCCCATGAACTTCATGAAGTAATCTGTAGAACACTGCTTGATCTATAAACACGTCCCAACCGAACTAGGATACTGTTTGTGCTATATGTAGATCTTATTAAGATATAACCGAACTAGAACTCGTGAATATATCAAGAGTTTCAGCAAGTCAGCATCTTCTGATTGACTTTAGCCGAGATAAACTCACCGAACTAAGGTTTGAACTTCGTATACTAGAAACCTCGGCCTTCAACCGAGCTGAGTCTTCAGGGCTAAGCCAGCTTTCTTGGTTTCTAAACCAAACTCAGAAAGCTGCCCCTAGAGACTCAATCGAAGCAACCAAACCCGTAGTTCGAACCGAGATAACCAACTCCTTGCTCAATCCGAGCTACCTAGCATCCTGTTGAAACCGATATAGAAGCTGTAGCATCCCTCAAGCCGAAGTAAAGTTTCTTTTATCTTGCTTTTATCTGTAGCACGGTCCAATGATTTGTGCTTAACCCCTTTGTTTTCCACTTTGCAGACTTAGGTTGCCCAGGCACTCCTCTGTGTGCTCAACCGAGCTACTGAGCACAATTTTCCGACCGAACTAACTTATCTATAACTTATAAAATAAAATGGGAAAGTATAGATTTTTAGTAGAGACACCAGGTGGTCTAGCCGAATTTCGTAAGGACTACAACATTCCTGACGATGTCCACCTTACCCTAGCCAAAAAAGAGGTCACACCATGGGGGAATGAAGGTTTTGTGCCCTTTACCCTTCTTTCAATAATAGAGACCGGACTAAGATTTCCAGTCCAACCCTTGATTTGTGAATTTCTCAGACAAACCAGAATATGTCCAACCCAACTATCCACCAATTCATACCGTATAATAATGGGAATAGCTGAACTAAACCGCCAAGCCGGTCTCAACCTCGGTTTAGCCGAAATATTTCACCAATATTCCTTAGGATCAAAAGAAGATGGGTGGGTCTACTATTTAAGAATACGCTATCACCGAGAGAAGATAATAAAAGATACACCGGATAAAGACTTAAACGATGACGATTTTTTCTGGGTGTCTGGGAACTTTGAAGATCATCAAGCCTAGATTCCTGGCCGAAGTATAAACTGGAATAAAGGAATCCCCGGTATAACTTACTTCGGTTTCCTTTTATTCTTTGTCTTTTACCTCGGCTTCCAATTCTAAGCCGATCTAACGGTTTGTCTTCTTTTTGCAGATTCAGCCCATCTTCAATCATTGTATAGCTACCCCAACCTTGAAACTCTCCGCGTCGCGCTTCGATATAAAGAACGGAGTTGGGCTAAGCTGTTAAATGTTGAGCCGACCTATAGATACAGTGGTCGTCGAAAAGCCAGAGTGACCGATTTCCTTCTTGAAGACGCACCGGAACCGGACCCAACCTTGCCCCAAATCAATCTCGTCCCTTTGACTGCCGAACAAGAAATGGCAAAAAGGAGCAGAGTAAGGGCACTTCTAACCGAAACTAACAGCCCGAAGTACCGCCACAAAGTCAAACCCAAGAAACTGTGGTGGCTCTTCCCTCTCAACAGCCCTCGACATCTCGGGCGCACAAGCGTGCCCGGACTAGCCAAACCGAGCAACGCCTTGTTGACGAGGACGAGCCCATTCTTCCACCGAGCCCTCAACCCAGCTTTCAACCGGAGCAATCTGACCGAGCTGACTCCTCCAAATGGGCTCCAGTTCTCACCTTTCAAAACCGAGATATCCAGGAAACTGACTCGGTTGTTGCTGAGAAGGATCAGTTGATGGCTTTCAACCTAGCCAAGAGTGTTTGCCTCCCAAAAGACATGGAGCACCACAACAAGCAACTAAACACCGAGCTGAAGGCCATCCGGTCATCAACAAAATCAATGATCCTGGTAAGTGGCTTTCTGTTTTCTTTGTCTAAATTTTCCCAACTGTTAGTCTGGCTAAAGAGAGTTACTATTTTGCAGGCCATTCAGAAGAACTGCATTGCACATAGGAAAGTGTTGGAGCTGAGGAGAACAACAAGGGAGGCCATGGCAGAAGTCGAGGCCAAGAACGCCGAGCTAAAACAATCCCAAGCCAAGACCGCCGAGCTGGAGGCCGAGGTAACTCGTCTAACCGGACTAGTTGCCTCGGCTAATAGTGACAAACAGCGAGCTCTGACTGAAATGAAAGATAAGCACCTGTGGGAGCTGGCAAAGCTTGCAGGCTCCAAGGACGTCGAAATAAAAAAGCTGAAAAAGAAAGTTGATGACGCCGAAAAACAAGGCTTTAAAGAAGGCGAAGCAGCTTATATTCAACAATGCGAAGCAGCCAAGGATTTGTTCTTCAAATGTGGCTGGAGAAGTGCTGTGGAGCAGCTCGGCTGCGGACCCGAAACCGAGGTCTACAACGCTCCTCAGTACTCCATTCCGGCCTCGCTGAAGGAGTATGCTGCCGAGGTCCAGAATCAATTCCTCGAGGCGTCTGATGATGATGAAAGCGAGGCAACTGATACTCCGGTTGTCAATGAGCATGCTAACGATCAATCAGCTCGGTTGGAGCCAACGGTTGAAGACTTGACGACCGATTCCGTGCCTCTACTTGAAACCGAGCTCCCAACCGGGACTGCTCTAACCTCTGACACCGGAGTACGTGTTGACATTGATGCCGATCTGGGTACCGAAATTGATGATCTTTTTAATTGACCTTTGTATTTTTTCTTTTTCTTTTTCTTTTTCTTTGGACTTGTAACCGGGCTGCGGCCCCTCCTGTGTACCTTCTTTTTACTTCAATGAAAATCTTTTTTTGCGATCAACTCTTATTCCGGTTTTTGATTTGCATGCTTGCTCTTGTAATGAATTTTACAATGAACTTGTTTGCTCGACTGTGATCTCGGTTTGAATGCTTGCTTTCTAACTGTAATTTGAAATATTTTTAGGCAATCTGAGTAGGCTTACTAGCCAACCACTCTTTTAGCCGATATACTTATTTCGGCTGAAGAGTACTAGGAGTTGGTTTAATCCAGCCAGCCACTCTTCAGTCATACCCTTACTTCGGCTGAAGAGTAACAAGAGTTGGTTTAATCCAGCCAACCACTCTTCAGCCGACATACTTACTTCGGCTGAAGAGTACAAAGAGTTGATTTAATCCAGTCAACCACTCTTCAGCCGACATACTTACTTCGGCTGAAGAGTAACAAGAGTTGGTTTAATCCAGCCAACCACTCTTCAGCCATACCCTTACTTCGGCTGAAGAGTAACAAGAGTTGGTTTAATCCAGCCAACCACTCTTCAGCCATACCCTTACTTCGGCTGAAGAGTACAAAGAGTTGGTTTAATCCAGCCAACCACTCTTCAGCCATACCTTTACTTCGACTGAAGAGTAACAAGAGTTGGTTTAATCCAGCCAACCACTCTTCAGCCATACCCTTACTTCGACTGAAGAGTACAAAGAGTTGGTTTAATCCAACCAACCACTCTTCAGCCATACCCTTACTTCGGCTGAAGAGTAACAAGAGTTGGTTTAATCCAACCAACCACTCTTCAGCCATACCCTTACTTCGGCTGAAGAGTACAAAGAGTTGGTTTAATCCAGCCAACCACTTTTCAGCCGACATATTTACTTCGGCTGAAGAGTAACAGGAGTTGGTTTAATCCAGCCAACCACTCTTCAGCCATACCCTTACTTCGGCTGAAGAGTAAGAAGAGTTGGTTTAATCCAGCCAACCATTAAGTTGGTTTTTCCAGCCAACTTAGAATAAAGTGTTTGGTTATTCCGGCCAAACGTCCTGCAGCCTGGATCCTTATCCTAGGCTTAGGAGGGGTGTTGGTTTAATCCAGCCAACCTCTAAGTTAGTTTTTCCCAGCCAACCTAGAATGAAATGCTTACAATGTTCCTAACCCACTAAAACTATCTTTTACAGAAAAACAACCATGCTGAAAAGAATTGACTTGTTTTATTGAGAAAGGAAAAAATTACATATGTTTAAAAGAAAGAAAGCTAAAAATAAAATAACTTGAGATTGGCAGTGTTCCATGGCCTGGGAATCGCTTTGCCGTCCTCATCTTCTAAGTGGTATGCCCCTTTGCCCGCTAATCCGACCACTTTGTAAGGTCCTTCCCAATTAGGTCCTAGCTTGCCATCTCCCGGAACCAAGGTGTTCCCCATCACTTTGCGCAGCACCCAATCTCTGATCTTGAATTGCCTTGGATGCACAGTTTTGTTATACTTTCTGGACAGTTCTTGTTGGTAGGAGGCGATGTGGACCAATGCTCTGTCTCTTCTTTCTTCCGCAAGGTCAAGTTCCAATGTTATGGCTTCGCCATTTAAGTCTGGATCAAAGTTTTCGCTTCGAATCGTGGGAAGGCCAACTTCCAGTGGTATTACTGCCTCCATGCCATAAGCTAAGGAGAATGGTGTTTCTCCTGTTGATCGTCGAGGCGTGGTGCGGTAAGCCCATAAAACATGAGGGAGCTTTTCTGCCCACTTGCCTTTGGCTTTCTCTAACCTTTTCTTCAATCCATCCAAGACTACCTTGTTTGATGCCTCCGCCTGACCATTTGCTTGGGGATATGCCGGTGTAGAATTGTAGAACTCTATCTTGTACTCTTCACAAAAGCCTCTAAAAATTCTGCCGTCGAACTGAGTGCCGTTGTCTGAGATTAGTGCCTTTGGTATGCCAAATCGAGTGATGATATTCTGCCAGACAAATTTTTTCACGTCTTTCTCCTTGATTGATGCCAGGGCTTTTGCTTCCACCCACTTTGTGAAGTAGTCTATTGCTGCAAGGAAGAACTTCCTGTTGCCTGGTGCTGTTGGAAGTGGTCCTACTATGTCTAAGCCCCACATTGCGAAGGGCCATGGGCTAGTGAGAGGTAGAAGTTCTCTGGCAGGTTGGTGTATTTGGTGTGCAAACTTTTGACACTTTTCGCACTTTTTGACATATTTTTCTGAATCCGCTTGCATGTATGGCCACCAATATCCTTGCGAAATTGCCCTGTATGCTAGTGATCTTCCCCCTTGATGGCTTCCGCATACGCCTTCGTGTATTTCAAACAAGAATGCTTCCACTTTGCTGGGGTGGACACACTGTAGGTAAGGTCCTGAGAATGATTTTTTGTACAATGCCAAGGATGGGGAGAGCCAAAATCGCTGCGACTTTACTCTTATTCTGTTGGCCTCTTTCTTCTCTTCTGGTAGGGTGCCATCTTTTAGGAACAATATGATGGGATCCATCCAAGAAGGGCCTAGATCGGCGCAACATACCTCTTCTGCTTCTAGGTCTTCAATGCTTGGTCTAGGCAGGTAGTCGATCAATAGTGGATGAGGGATGGTCTGCCATTGAGGCGAAGCCTGCTAGTTCGTCTGCTCTACTGTTTTCCTCTCTGCCGATCTGTTCTATCCTCACTACTTCAAACTTCTTGATCTCTGTTCTGACCAGCTCTTGATACTTAGCCATTCTGTCATCCTTTGCCTCATAGTCACCTGAAATTTGGTTCACCACCAGCTGTGAGTCGCTGTAAACCATTAGTTCGGTGGCCTTCATGTAGAATGCTGATTTGAGACCTGCCAGAAGCGCTTCATACTCCGCTTCGTTGTTTGATGCTGGGAAGCCAAGGTTGACTGCCTGCTCCACTACTAGGCCATCTGGAGAGATGAGGACTATGCCGAGTCCTGCTCCATGCCGGTTGGATGCTCCATCCACAAAGAGCTTCCACATCTCCCTGACGAACAACTTCCAGCAAGTGAAGGGATCAGATGATGCCTTGGGGTCTTCCACGTTGCTGGTGTCTTCTTCTTCATGGTTCATGCCTACTATTTGCCCCTCGCTATCTGGTTGTACCAAGTCTTGATTTGTTGGTGAGTCTTGACTTGGTGTAGCATGGTTCGCTTCTTCCTTCCTTACTTTACTCTGGTCTGCATTGGGACCTGACTGAGTGACTAGTATTAGGGGTTGCGTTATTCCGACGTCAACTTCCATCCTTAGTTCGGTTGTTTTAGTCAGGTCGACTGGGCAGATATGGTGACTTCCTGGGGTGAATTCTGTGACGAAGTCTGCCAAAGCTTGTGCCTTTATTGCGGTTCTGGGCTGGAACTTGATGTCGTATTGCCCCAACTCTATTGCCCACTTTAAGACTCGCCCAGAGAAGTTAGCCCTTTCAAAGAGAGCTTTCAATGGAAAGGCTGTAAGGACAACTATGGTGTGGGCGTGAAAGTAATGCGATAACTTTCTTGAGGCCATCATCAAGGCTAGGGCTAGTTTTTCTAGTGGCAAGTACCTTGTTTCGACACCCAGTAATGTCTTGCTGACATAATAGATGGGTAGGTGTTGGATTTCTTCTGCACGGACTAACACTGCGCTAATTGCGTGCTGTGAGACTGCCAGGTACAAGAAGAGTTCTTCTCCAGGAATTGGGGTTACAAGTAGTGGTGGAGAAGACATGTATTCCTTCAGGCTTTCCAGAGCTCGGTCGCATTCGTCGTCTCACTCAAACTTGGCCTTTAGAGCATGGAAGAATGGTCGTAGTCTATCTGACGACCTGCTTATGAACCGATTGAGCACAGCTGCCATGCCGGTGAGATGCTGCACTTTCTTTTACTGAGTTTGGTCTCTCCAACTCCTGGATTGCTTTGATTTGGGAGGGGTCTACTTCTATACCTCGGTTGGTCACCAGGAAGCCCAGGAATTTGCCAGATCCTACTCCGAATGCACACTTCGACGCGTTGAGGCGTAACTTGTGCTTCTTCAGGATCTCAAACATCTCACCTAGGTTCTTGAGATGGTCACTCCCATCTTTGCTCTTGACCACCATATCGTCGATGTAAGCCTTCATTGTTCTGCCTAACAATGGTTCAAACATCTTGGTGACCATTCGTTGGAATGTCGCCCCTGCGTTTTTTAGGCCAAAGGGCATGACCTTGTAACAATATAGTCCTCTTGGAGTTGTAAAGGACGTGACCTCCTGGTCTGGTTCGTGCATGGCGATTTGATGGTAGCCTCTGTATGCATCCAGAAAGCTCAGTCGGTTGTGGGCCGCCATTAGGTCTACCAGTTGATCTATCCGTGGCAGAGGAAAGCTGTCTTTTGGGCATGCTTTGTTGACTGTTTTGTAGTCGACGCAGACACGCCACTTGCCATTCTTTTTGGGGACTACGACTGTGTTGGAGATCCATCTTGGGTAGTGCACTTCTCTGATTGCCCCTGCTTCCAGCAAGTTTCCTACTTCTTCCGCCACTATCTCGGTGTGGTGGAGTGCCGATCTGCGAGTTCGTTGAATGATTGGTCTGGCGGATGGGTGGACATTGAGTTGGTGACAGATGAAGTTTGGATCAATGCCTGGCATGTCATATGGAGTCCAGGCGAACACTTCGATGTTAGAGGTCAAAAATTCTAAGACCTCTAACCTTTCAGTGCTGGACAACGACGAACCGAGCAAAAAGAACTTATCCGGGTTCTTTTCATCTATTCTCACCTCTACTAAGTCTTCCACTGCTTTTTGATTAGCCGATTTGCCGACATCTGCGAATAGTTCATTGCTCTCCGGTTCCTCCACCGAATGAACGTATCCTTTGGCAGCGCGGCTACCATTCACCGTGACAAAGCATTGCTTGGACATAATCTGATCTCCATAGACCTCTTTAATTATACCGGTGTCGTTGGGGAACCGCATTACTTGGTGGTAGGATGACGCCACCGATCGCATGGCATGCAGCCATGTTCTGCCCAAGATGATGTTATAAGTGGAGGGGACTTTTAATACCCAAAACTCCACTTGTTTTGTCACGCTTCCTGCCTTGACTGGGAGGATTATTTTGCCGACGGACCATTCTGGCATGGAGTTGAATCCAATCAGGGGAGATACGGCAGGTGCCAAGTCTTTGTCTTGTAACTTCAACTGTTTGAATGTTTCGTAGTACATTATTTCACATGAACTGCCTTGGTCTATCAAAATCTGCTTGACGTCAAAATCCTTGACTCGAAGAGTGACAACCAAGGCATCATTGTGAGGGCAATATATTATGTCCAAGTCTTTGTCTGAAAAAGACATGACATTTGAGGCCTCTGTCTTCCCCTTCTTGATAATAGGTTGGGCGCTTAGCACCTCCCTTAAGTGCTCAGCCTTTTTGATCGACCCTCTGAGCTCGCATACACGCTCAGGTTCAAAGACCCCATGTATCACATTGATCACGCCTTGAGGTGGGGCGTCGATTGGCATTTCGTTGGGGTTATTATGGTCCTAGGGGGCTGGTTGCGCCCCTCCTTCAATGTATTTATCCAGGTGACCTGCTGCCACCAACTCCTCCAAGTGTTGTTGCAATGGCGTGCAATTCTCAGTGCGGTGCCCCTTTTCTTTGTGGAAGGTGCACCGTGACCTCTCGTCGTAGTCCTTCTGGGCCTCTCCTAGCTTTGCAGGCCATTCGACGAAACGTTCGTCTCTTATTTCACTTAGAATTCGGTAGATCGGTTTTTTGAAGACCGTGGTTATGGCAGTGCGGACCCTCAACCATCTTTTATCCTGGTCCTCTCCATTGTCTCGCCTGCCACGTCCGTTTTTGTTCGGACGATCTACCGCGTTGACCTTTGCTGAGGCCTTCTTTTCTGGTACTGTGGTCATGCCAGATTTTGCTTTGGCACGTGCGCCATCCTCCTCCACCCTGATGTGCTGATGCACTCTCTCCATCAAGGCTTCCATGGTGAGGGGCGGTGTCATGGTGATTGAGTCCCTTAGTCTGTTGCCGACTGGAAGGCCTCTTTTGTACTGTGCAATGGCGAGATTGGTAGGGCAGTCTCTAATCTGGTTGAAGGTCTCCCAGTAGCGACTATTGTAGGATCTTAAGGTCTCCTTGTCGCCCATGTCGATAGAGAGTAGTTGGTCGATCTCCACCGGGGTTTTAGTGTTTGTTCTGAACCTGGTTACAAACGCTTCCGCCAGTTGCGCCCAGGAGGCTATGCTGCCTTCAGGAAGTTTTTCAAACCAAGTCAAGCCTGGATTGCCAAGGCTAGATGGGAAGAGGATGCACATCAAAGCCTCGTTTCGCCGGTATACAGCCATGACCTGGTGAAAATGGCTCAGGTGCGAATAGGGGTCCATCTTTCCCTCATATGTAGTGAATTTGGGCTGAAGGAAGCCTGAAGGTAAGGGCGCATTCTCAATTGCCGGAAGAAACGGTGAAGTCTGCAGCCTTGCTAATGCTTTGTCCGTCGGTTCGTAGGCAGGGCGCGGTATTGGCATTCCAACCTTGACACTTCCATGCGATCGAGGAGCCAACCGTTGTAGGGCGGAAACTCTGTGTGGATCGCGTGCCCTGGCGTCCTCCTTCCATCGTGCCTTCTCTTTGAGCACAGTGCGTAAGTCGGATGATCTGGGCAACTCCGTCTATCTGGATCTTGTTTGGTGCGTATGTGAAGGCCAATAGGTGCTTCCTTCAGTGTACGACCTCTCAGACCTCGTCCTCTCAGTCCTGGAGTGACGAGTTCTGGAGGTTCTGGATTGAGTGTCGCCTGTCCTGAGGCCTTTACTCTCTGCTCGGGATGGCGTGGTATGTCTACTACGATCTTCCGAGCGGCGAGGGGGCGTTTTACCTTTGCGCCTCTCTCCTGTCGCCACTTCTTTTCCCTTTATCTGTCGCTTCATGGACTCCATGTCCGCCGCCATCCGTCGTATTAGTTCGTCTTGCTCCTTCACACGGTCCACCAGAGTTTGAGAATTAATCCTTCGCCGTTGTCTCTCTGGACTCTGTGAACGAGAGTGACGAGGGCTGTTAGTCCGCCTTCTTCCCCTTCTATCCCTCCTGGGATTCTGTTATTGTGGCTCCAACTCCGCCATAGGAGGGACGAGAGGTAGACCTTCGCGCCTTGCACCCCCTTCTGGTGTTTGTCTGTCGATGGCGGACTGTGGTAAATCTTCGTTGTGCGCCATTGATTCTTAAGAGGAAAAGGTTGATCAAGAGGTTTTGTTCTTGTCTGAATTCCCACAGACGGCACCAATTGTACGGGAAAGAAATAAACCTTCTCGTATAATCCTGTTGATCAAGTCTGCGCTCCTCCGTACGACGTCGTTCTACTGCTTGAAAATACAAACGTGAGCTAGCCGGCGGGTGTGTGTCGGAAACCTCTTCGATGCCTAAGTCAGCAAGCTAGACAAATAGACAAAAGCTCTGTATATTCAGGAATCAAAGTTGTGTTACCTCTCCATAGGTGATGTCATGGGCTTTTATAGATTCCGTATGGCACAATCCAAGTAGGACTCTTATTCCTCCATGTAGAGTCCTCCAAGGATTCATACTCCTGAAAGATAATGTTTATCCTTCAACACCCCTCTCACTGCTTAAACCAAGTGAGATGGTTTTACCATGGTCGGACTCCAATGTAGCCGAAGTAAGCATGGCCATGCTTAGCCACGGGGGTAGACCGAACTATGCTTAGTCCTGGTTCTCCATTCCACTGCTCTTACCTCGGCTCTGCCTGCCCAAACCATGCTATCCATAGTATTGCTTCAACCGAGCTAACAACTAGCTTGGTCCGACCGAGCTAGTCGCGCTATGCCGCGACCGGACTAACTCTGAAGGTAGAGATTTGGCGACCGAACTATCCTTTGTACTCTTCTGGACCGAGATAACATTAGACACTTCTGGGACCGGACTAATTTTTGAGGCCTTCCTACTCTGCCTTTCGTACTTCAGCCCATACCGGCCTTACTCAGCTCGGCCCAATTTTACATATAAAAATTACCCTCTCAGTAACTAAAGTAATCTCATTTTTTTGGGTTGAATAAGTTGAAAAAAATCAAAGAGTCTATAATCTAGAATTGTAATCAAACACCATTAATTGACCTTTTTTTAATCAAATAATCGAATTAACTCAAAGATTTATTTAAAAAAATCAAACCCATTAAGAAATGAATTGAACAAATACAAATTCCATATGAATAAACACATGCAGTTGGGTCATCCATCATCATGAAGCACACATTTTTGCTTCCCGCTTCAACTCTACCTTTCTCTGCAATGAGACGATTCAGACCCTTGCCTTCTCCTGCGGTTTTGCTCCTTCGAATCCTTCTCTTCTCTGTTCCCAACCCCTTCTATGTCACTTTTGATTTTGATATATTTGTTTTTTTTCCCTAATATATATTTTTTTTGGTGTTGGGTGCCAAAGCATTTTATTTTGGCGCCTTATTTTTTTCAATCATATTATTCACGACAAAAATTGTGTATCGTGTAAAGTAAAATATGTTTAATGGCTAATATACGTGTGCCGTGTATATTTGATATACTAAAAGCATGCTATATTTATGTTATAGAAAGTTTTATAATTTACAGCTAGCATTACAAGCCGTAAAAGAAAATTATCAATATTACCATTAACGGCATAAGCAATTGACATGCCGTTACTAGGAGATTATTTATGACATACAAAAAAAAAAAAAAAAAAAAAAAAAAAAAATTAATTCTGATTTTTCACAAGGTCAATTGTAAAAACAAAAATTTTAAAACTTTTGTTAAATATTTAAGATTTTGTGCTTAATATTAATTTAAAAAATTATTATCTATTGTTATTGATTATGAGAGAGAGAAAAAAAAATTGAAATTTTAATTAATAAGTGCCCCTTTGAACTATTTTTCCGACTTCGCCATTGAAAGAGAGTGTCTGCTCCATTTGGCAATATTCATCTTCAACCTAGGAAATGCTTACATCTGATCCTTTCCAAGCCCTATAGTGGTGGGAGGTTCATGCACTGGGCTGCCCCTTTGAAAAATATTTGCCATTGACAATTCTCACTAACTCATTCTTGTTGTCAATCATTAACAAAGAGAGCACTCGCATCTAATTGATCAATAATAATGCATTATTATTGTCAACATGAATTTTATGCAGTGACGGAACTATGAAGGAATTAAGGGACACATGCCCCCCCCCCCCCCCCGGCTTTTTTTTTGTTTTTTTTTTTTTTGTTTTTGCATATAAGGAAAATAATTAATAAATAGAAAATTTATATAGAAATAACATTTAGAATTGTTTCATAAAAATCTTTTTTAAATTACAAAAATAATGATAATTGTTTTGATTGAAAATGAAGAAATTACGACAAATCACATTATTATGTATGAAAATTATATTAAAAAATCCAGTGTAACAGTGATACTAAATCATCACTTACATGTAAACATAGTTAACCCCACTATGAAAATGTGAAATTATTAAATTGTTAGTTATATTTGACAAGTGTGATTAACCATCCATGCATTATTTTACTATTGGTTAGTGATACCATATATCGATAATGATGTGGTATCACTATTATTTATATATTATTATATAATCTACCATAAGATATAAAATACTCTTTTGCATTGCCTATAATACATTAGTTATAAGTAACACCATATTTCTAATTCTGATTTTTCACAAGGTCAATTGTAAAAACAAAAATTTTAAAACTTTTGTATTAAATATTTAAGATTTTGTGCTTAATATTAATTTAAAAAATTATTATCTATTGTTATTGATTATGAGATTAAAAAAAAAATTGAAATTTTAATTAATAAGTGCCCCTCTGAACTATTTTTTTGGCTTCGCCATTGAAAGAGAGTGTCTGCTCCATTTGGCAATATTCATCTTCAACCTAGGAAATGCTTCTGCTTTAAACTTGGTTTTTGATTTTAAAATCTATAATGTTATAGTACAGATTTACATGGAAATTTATCCCAACTATTTTGAGATGTTTTGAACTTATGCATTGTTTGTTTTAGCATAAAACACTTTCTATGTGAAATATTTTTCGAAAACATCTTCCACAAAATGATTTTTGTGATTAGTTGAGATCTTGGAACCAATGAGCTATTGATGGTGGAGGTAGAGTGGTGATGATGGTGTTGATAGTATTGGTGGCATTGTTAAGACTCTAGAAAATATTTTCCACGTTTTGAATACAAAAATCTATTTTCTACCTAAAAATAAAAATAAAAAACTTGTTTTTTCATTGATCATGAAAAAAAAAAAAAAAAACTTGTAATTGTCATCTAATAATCAAGTTCAAGTGATGATATTCTTGGAGCATTCAAATAATGGTATACCATATTTCTCAGTACACACGGTGTATTCTTATTGGACAAACACACAACCAACATAATATGGTATTTGGAAAAGACATGATAATTACTTACAAATTAGAGATCTGATGAGCTATTTTTAGACAATAATGAATCACATAACCGACCACAAAAATACATGTGATCATCCTCATTAGACGATAAAGCCTATCATTAGAAAGTTCGCTCAACTCATGGTAGAATCACACCATCTAACGTGTATGACATCTATCTGTATTTTTGTATAGTCAATTTTGTGTCCGTAAAATTATTGAGACTTCAACAAACTTGCAATCCTTTGTAAATATTTCTTGACGTTAAAAAAATAAAAAAATAAAAAAATAAAAAATAAAAAATAAAAAACACTTTATTACTATTATTCAATCACCATCACAACAAGCTTTTCTTATTTTGAGTGATTAAACATAATCACTCACTTCAAACTACAACTACAAACTAGTACACCACGCAAACATACAACATTTGCTTCTTAATTATTTAGATTCAACCATATATATAGATATATCTCACATAATCCACCTACACGTTCCTATGCATGCTTGTGATTGTCCTTCAATGTTCATAACTACTAAGATCTGGCCTTGGCTCAAAATCTTTAACAAATGACTTGCCTTTCAGATCAACTTCATCGTCGTGGCTTAGCCTTGGCTCAAAGGCTTTCACGAAAGCCTTCTTCTCTACAGAATCATTGACAAGTTGATTGTTGTTTGCTGCTGCTTCTGTTGTCGTGTGACAGTCAGTTTTCTTGTTGGAGAGAGGTGACGACACCGAGCCCCGGTGGATGATGAGGCCTTCAATTGCTTCCGGCATGGGCTAATCTTTCTTGATGACTTGCCAGTATTCTCCTTGGTCTGTTCTTGCATCAACACTGCTAGCAACAAGCTGCTCAATAAAGAGATACACAAAGAGTTACAACTTATTTGAATTTTGTGATCAAAATGCTAATTTCTTTTATAAATACTCAAAATTGTATCAGGCCTAATGAGATCTTTATGAAGTTTGGGATGCCAAGTTAAAATTATTTAGATTTCGAAGGGGCTAAAATATATAAGATTATGTAGTGTTGATAGTTCTTAAACCCCTTGGGGTTTGAAGGTTTATATTCAGATTAATGCACAATTATACAACAAAACCAACCCTTCAAACCCAAAAAGTGAAATTTCACACTTTTCATACTGTGAAATTTTATAGTTTTTAAAATTTCAGTTTTAAAATTGGGAAATTCTATAATGGATTTGTACGCAGACACATGATTCAAATCTCAGGGATGGACTTATACAATTGAAAAATATTTTTAACTAATACTAATACAATCAGGGTGGTTTTCGAAACCTAGAAAGCTGGTTGCTTCCAAGCGTCCCTTTGGTCCATCCTATATATTATGTACTACTTTGCCTTGGGGACTACTTATCATCACCAGGACCAATGAGAAGACAGTGAAGAAAGCACAAGATGATCCCTTGTCCTCAATCACTAATTAGAATTACTCTCGAGTCCTTCTATTCTACATGGTGGCTCTATGACCACTTCCTATTTATAGAGATTGATTAAGAAATATATAATAAAAAAAAACCATAAGCTATGTATGAAGCACAAACGCAGATACGGATACGGTGATTTCAAAAAAAATGGAGACACATCGGGGGACACAGCAAATTATAATTATTTTTAATATATATATATATTTGCTATGTAAATTAATATTATGTTACCAAATAATCAAAATTAATAAAAACTAACATCAACTCAATATATGTATAAACCACTATATTTAAACAAATTAATAGATTATCTATATTTGAACATGCATGTCCCCGTCATGTCTCTTGCACAAACAAAATAAATAAATAAATGGACACGCCATTTGGCATGCGTATCCCTTTTGTATCCCTGTTGTGTCCCTTCCAAAAAAAAGTAATAAAATTAAGGGGACACACCTTTTTGTGTGTCCCGTACATGTCCCCGGCATGTCCCCATGTCCGACAACGCTACGACGTCTATTTTGAAGTGTCCATACTTCATAGACCATAAGATGTTGGAAAATTAGTTTTTATAAGGCTTATTTTGGGCCAACTTGGAGCCCAAAATTGAGTGGGCCCCAAATGTCTTTTGGGGTGGGTCCGAAGAGGTGATGTGTTCCTTGCCGCATGGTAAGTCACATGGTGAAGACGGGTCGTCAAAACCATTTATGAGTGAATGGGAAGTTGACGTCGTTTTCGGGTTCGTGGAATTGAACATTTAAAGAATTAAATGTGGGTTTCCTTGAAAAGCTTGTCTCACATTGAAACTTGAAGAGAACTTATGTGTGTGTATAAGTTCTAGGTGACAACACTTGGGTTGGGCCCCAAGGGGCACCCCAAATTTGTAGAAGGGAGGAGTTATGGACAAATGGAACCTTGGCTCAAACCACCACACACGCGCGAGGCCGCTGCTAGCCGTTCGACCAGCCAGGCCGGGCGCGGGTGTGGGTCGAGTCGGTTCTTATATTAATTTTTTGGACAAAATTCATTTGAATTTTTTCAAAAAATACTTGCGGAAAATTTAATTTAATTCAAATTTGAATTTATTTTCTGTCCATATTTTACCAACTTCTGTCCGAATTTCCTAAACAGATTCAAACTGTTTTTCAGTTTTATAACTGCCAAAATCTGCTGTAGTTAACAGATTTGAATCCGTACAATTCAAACAGATCAAACTGTCCAGCAGATCTGTTGAAATTTAAACAGTACCTGTTCAATTCAAAAACCCACTTGTTTAGTTTGAATTTTCCACCTGTTCGGGTCTATATAAACCAGTTCTGTTCCAGCATTTTTCCATTCCGAAAATTCATTCTTTCTTTCTAGTTTTGCTTTCTTGCATAATATAATCTTCATATTAATTTTAGGAAAAATTTAGATAGTATAGAACACAAGGTTCTAGTTCGCCGGACAAATTTGTTTGGAGTATTACTACAAATTTGTGAAGATCATTGTATCTTGGAAGATAGACGCCACTTAACCGTAAGCCCCGTAGTGGGGTGAATCTGTCTTAAGAACAGAGTGTCACACACTCGACTTGGTCTTTAATTATTCATTCGGTTCAATAAAATAAATTCGGTACGTTATTTATTTTATTTGTTTGTTTTTGTTTCAATTTATTGTACACAGAAGATTGTTCCAAAATTCTTAAGACATATTCGAATTATTCTGTTTATAGAATTTTTGTTTAGTTCCTTTCTTCTTTCTTCTTCTTACAAAACTTATTTTTTGTGATATTACAAAATAATATTCTGGTTGGAAAACAAATAGAAATAATATACTGTTTGACAGATAGTAGTAATATACTGTCTATTTTCTTTTACAACTAGTAGTAATATACTGGTGTCATTAACAATTCAGAATATTTATTTGTGGAATTTTTTCAGAAATTAATTTTGGTTTTCTTAATTTATTTCTGAGTGTTCATTAATTAAAAAATTATGTTTTAGTTTTTTAATTATTGAAGTGTTACAAAAATTTAATTTTCTGTGTGGAATTAATTTGGTTAAATAAAATTTTATTTTATTTCCAAATTAATTGGAAAATAAAAGTTACATTATTGTTTCTTTTATTTTTACAGAATTTAATTATGTGAATTTTGATTAATTTTCTGTGTAGTATAAATTCTAGTTATAATTTTATTTTATAATTTAGAATTCATGGCTACTGAAACTAATGCCCAAACAAGTACTAGTGTGGTGGCTACAATTGCGCCAACCCCCTCTCTTGTTGTGACAGTATCGATAAATCACGGTAAGAAGCTAGAGAAGTTCTCAAGAACTGATTTTAAAAGATGGCAACAGAAAAATGTTGTTCAATCTTACAACTCTGAACCTGGCTCGTTTTCTCCATAAGGATGCTCCTATTTTGAAAGATAATGAAACCGACAGGCAAATGGTTGCTGCGGTCGATGCTTGGAAACATGCTGATTTCCTTTGCCGGAACTACATCTTGAATGGACTTGACAACACATTATACAACGTCTACAGTTCTATCAAGACAGCAAAGGAACTTTGGGAGTCTTTGGAGAAAAAGTACAAAACGAAAGATGAAGGCTCAAAGAAATTTGTGGTTGGCAAATTCCTGGACTTTGTGATAGTTGATTCTAAGACTGTGATCAGCCAAGTTCAAGATCTCCAACTCATTGTGCATGACATTCAAGCAGAAAGCATGTCTCTCAGTGAATCCTTCCAAGTTGCAGCCTTAATTGAGAAATTACCATAAGGTTGGAAGGAATTCAAGAGCTACCTCAAACACAAGCGCAAAGAAATGTCTTTGGAATAATTGATTGTGCGTTTGAGGATTGAGGAGGACAATCGCAATTCAGAGAAGCAGGCTGGTAAGCATCCAATGGAGTCAAAGGCAAATGTGGTGGAACATGCTTCAAAAACCAAGAAACGAAAGTCTTCTGGAGAAAGTTCATCACAAGGCTCTAAAGGAGGGGAAACTAAAAGTACAAGTTTAATGGAAAATGTTACAACTGTGATAAAGAGGGACATCGGGCCAAAGATTACCATAGCAAAGGCAAACGCAAAATAAGAACAAGCAAGAAGCCTGCTCAAGCCCATATGACCGAAGTGGATAATATTTTCAATGGTGTAGATGACATCAATCTTTCTACAGTTGTTTCTGAGGCAAATCTTGTTGGAAATCCTAAAGAATGGTGGGTGGACACTGGTGCTACTCGCCACATTTGTGCCAACAAAAAGATGTTCACATCTTATTCTACAGTGGACAACGGTGAACAACTTTTTATGGGCAACTCCTCAACTTCCAAAGTTGAAGGACAAGGGAAGATTGTTATCAAGATGACATTTGGAAAGGAACTTACTCTCAACAATGTGCTACATGTACCGGACATTCGCAAGAATCTTGTTTCCGGATCTTTGTTGAGTAAGAATGGGTTTAGGCTAGTGTTTGAGAGTGATAAATTTGTACTTACTAAGAATGGGATGTATGTAGGAAAATGTTACATATTCGATGGCCTTTTCAAGATGAATGTAATGACCATTGTACCCTCAGTTATTAATAAAAATACATCTTCTTCTTACTTGCTTGAGTCTTCAAATTTATGGCATGGTAGACTTGGACATGTTAATTATGGATCTTTGTGTAGATTAATTAATATGGAATGTTTACCTAAATTTGACATTGATTCAAACCATAAATGTGAAATTTGCGTTGAGGCAAAATTATCCAAAAGTCCTTTCCATTCAATTGAAAGAAGTACGTAACCACTTGAATTAATTCATAGTGACATTTGTTATTTTAAATCAATTCAACCAAGAGGTGGGAAAAAGTATTTTATCACTTTCATAGATGACTATATTAGATATAGTTATGTTTATTTAATTCGAACCAATGATGAAACTTTGGAAACTTTCATTCAATATAAGAATGAAGTTGAAAATCAACTTGGTAAGAAAATCAAAAAATTACGAAGTGATAGAGGTGATGAATATGAATCACCTTTTGGTGAGTTTTGTAAAGAACATGGAATAATTCATCAAACCACCGCTCCTTACTCACTTCAGCAAAATGGAATTGCTGAAAAGAAAAATAGGACTTTAAAAGAAATGATGAATGCCATGTTAATAAGTTCAGGATTACCGCAGAACTTGTGGGAGGAAGCAATACTTTCTGCTAATTATATACTTAATAAAGTGCCTCGAAAGAAAATAGATCAAACACCTTATGAATTGTGGCATGGGAGAGTACCATCCTACAAATACTTAAAATTGTGGGGGTGTTTGGCAAAAGTGGCTATTCCTAGTCCTAAAAAGACTAAGATAGGTCCTAAAACCATTGATTGCATTTTCATTGGTTATGCCAAGAATAGTAGTGCATATTGGTTTTTGATTCATAAATCAGAATATTCCAAAATGCATGTAAATACTATTATTGAATCTCGGAATGCATCATTCTTTGAACATATGTTTCCAAATAAAACTAGACAAGAGACTAGTAATAATAAAAGATCTTTTGATACTATTACTAGTAATGATCAAGAACAAGATCAAGAGCAAGAGATAGATCAAGATGAGGAAGAGGAACCTAGGCGTAGTAAACGTGCTAGAACCTCAAAATCTTTTGGTCCAGATTTTCTAACTTTTTTGTTAGAAAATGAGCCTTTAACTTTTAAAGAGGCTATGTCCAATCCTGAAGCTCCTTTATGGAAAGAAGCTGTCAATAGTGAAGTTGAATCCATCTTGCAAAATCACACTTGGGAATTGGTGGATTTGCCACCAGGTTGTAAACCTCTTGGATATAAGTGGATTTTCAAAAGGAAAATAAAAACGGATGGATCAATTGACAAATACAAGGAAAAACTTATGGTCAAAGGTTTTAGACAAAAAGAAGGTCTTGATTACTTTGACACATACTCACGGTGACTAGAACAACATCCATTAGAATGCTAATTGCTGTTGCGTCTTTGTACAATCTAGAAATTCATCAAATGGATGTGAAAACCGCTTTCTTAAATGGTGAGCTAGATGAAGAAATTTACATGGAACAACCAGAAGGTTTTTCTGTTCCAGGAAAAAAAAAGAAAGTGTGTAAATTGGTTAAATCATTATATGGTTTAAAACAAGCGCCAAAACAATGGCATGAAAAATTTGACAAGGCAATGATGTCAAATGGATTTAAAATTAATGAGTGTGACAAATGTGTTTATATTAAAAACACAGACAAAGGTGATGTTATTGTATGTCTTTATGTAGATGATATGCTCATCATAGGTAGTAATAATGATGTGATTAAAACTACTAAGAAAATGTTGAATAAATATTTTGACATGAAGGACATAGGCGTTGCTGATGTAATTCTTGGTATGCAAATTACCAAAACATCAAAAGGTTATGCTTTGTCACAATCTCATTACATTGAGAAAATACTTGATAAATTTAACAAAGATGATGATCATCTTGTTAGAACACCTGTAGATGTTAATTTGTTTCTATATAAGAATGTACAGGAAAGTATTTCTCAATTAAAGTATGCCCAAATTATTGGAAGCTTAATGTACTTGATGAACTGCACTCGCCCAGATACAGCTTATGCAGTAAGTAAATTAAGTAGATATATGAGTAATCTAGAAGTAGAAAACTGGAAAGCTATTATAAGGGTTCTTAGATATCTCCGATTTACTTGTAACATTGGGCTGAATTATACTAGATATCCAACAATACTTGAAGGTTACTGTGATGCAAACTGGATATCGGATACTAGAGACTCAAAGTCCACTAGTGGGTATGTTTTTACTCTTGGTGGGGTAACTGCATCTTGGAAATCTTTCAAACAAACTTGCATAGCTAGGTCTACTGTGGAATCAGAATTCATAGCTTTAGATAAAGCTGGGGAAAAAGTAGAATGGCTTCGCCACTTCCTTGAAGATATTCCAATATGGCCAAAACCGGTGCCTGCTATATTTATACATTGCGATAGTCAATCAGTAATAGGTAGAGCACAAAGTCATATGTATAACGATAAGTCGCGACACATTCATCGTCGACATAACACCGTAAGACAACTACTCTCTAATGGAATTATTTCCATATGTGAAGTCTAAAGACAATATAACGGATCCACTAACCAAAAGGTTGCCAAGAGAGTTAGTTGAGAATTCATCGAGGGGAATGGGACTTAAGCCTATTAAATAAGAGTTACCACAACGGAAACCCAACCTAGTTGACTGGAGATCCCAAGATCTAGGTTCAAAGGGACAACCAAGTTGTGTATGACTCAAAAGGATCACTGGGGAGTCAAACTCCTACCCATTTCTATGATGAAATAGTGATATCTGTAGCGTTTTAGGTTAAATACTTTTAATGATTCTTATATCTAGGGAAACCTAGTGGAGTATAGCGAGATATGCTTCATATGAATCACCTATGTGAGTGTGAACTGGGCCGGTTCTATGAGATTTGTGAAGGGCTACAATTCTCCAGAGCACTCATAAAAGACCAGGTTGTTCAGTGCTAAAATGAACACAATAGTGAGAACTAAACTGTGTCTGGTAATATACTGTGTGAGTTCTATTGTCTTGGTTTACACAAACGGCTGAACAGTTCAAAAAACTTTGAGGTAGGGATTTTCTACACTTTCATATGATCTTTAGCTTAGTTATTTGTCGTTGTGTGACAATGGTGGGATTTGGGTGTAGTTTGAACAAACCTAGGGTTTGGGTGTGAAATAAAAAGAGGGTTTTTTGGTGAATGGAAAGTGAATGATTATGGAGTTTGAAAATGAGGTTGTATTGTGTCAAAATTATCGATTTTGGTACTTGGGTTGATATTTGAAAAAGGAGAGTTTGCCCTAAAATGATTATAATATTTATTTTGTATAAATAAATGAAATTGGTGTTGTAAACATGAAATTGGATGAATATTGAAATAGATTGTGGAGTTGGGTATGTAATACCTCTCACCTTTGGAATTTTTGAATAAATTACATGTCTTGAGATTGAATATTTATTTAGAAATATTTGTGTTGAGCTATCAGTGGAGGATAGCTATGATTGTTGTAGAAATTGCATGAGAATTAGGTAAATTGAAACTAATCTATTATTGATTGTCATTGAATATGACAATGTTTAAATACATCGTATATGTATGATGTTTGGGATGAGAATGGGGATGTACTCCATTGTTTGGGAGGAGATGGAGGATGGACTCCATTGAAAATTAAGTTGGCCGGAGTGTCCAAGGTGAAAGTCCCGAAATCTTGTATATTCATGGGTGCCGATCCCGAGGATGAAATTTCCATAAAATGGCAGATTGAAGTGTTTGTATGGTAATTGTGTTGAATAGATAACCACTGAGTTGTAGTCTCAGTTGGATTGTTGAATGATAATGAAATTGACTCATGGGTTGAAATGAACTGAAGGAAAATGGAATAAGATATGAACTTGGTACTTTATGATTATCAAAATGTGTATGTTTTGTCACAGGCATTATATATGCACATTGTACATATATCTTTGTTAAACCTCATATATTGCGTTAGATTATTCCTACTGGGCTTTGGCTCACCTTATTTGGGAAAACCATTTTTAGGTGCTAGTGACATGTCTCCGCCAAGGCAATAGCTTGGAGAGACTTTTGGAAAGCAAGAGCTTCTTTATTTTGTTTTATTCTTTTGTATAGCTAAGGGCTTTAATTGCATTGAGCTAGGCTCACTTTTGTGTAACCAGGCAATGACTTGGAAAGATGTAAGCCTATAGGGCATCTGGCTCTATGTTTAGTTTCATTTCTATCCACATTGTAACACATGCTATAGATTCAGGATGAACATTGGTGAATGTATGTCGCATGTGTTAACCTTTGTAAACGAACTCTGATGAATGAATGTATCTTATTTTTGTTACTCTTCCACTTATGAGTTGTATTTGTTGTATAATTTTGGGAGCATTACATTCAGGGCCAGACATTTTGCACAAAAAAGTAATGGGTGTTTTTGAATCTTTTATGTTAACGAAAACATAAAAACAATTTGCTTTTAATTTTTAAGAAAATATTTTTAGATGTCTTTTGAAATCATCACTTAATGTTATGCTGTGTTTTAGACCTCAATTTGGAACCTGCAATTCCCCTAATTGTTGGCAGATGAGGATGACTTATTCATATTCTTCTCTTTATGAGTTTTCAGAAAAAGGCCGAGCCTCGAAGTAAGTTGTCATTTGAAGACTAAAAGAACCAACTCAACAATTTCAAAAAAGACAGATGAAAACCAATTAGGGGAATTGTGTGTGATCACGAAAAAGAAAAAAAACTGAAAATAGGAAATATGATTTGCGCATGATCAAACCCGTAAGTTGCTGTACCTGTCACATTGTTGCTGCAACTATCCCCTGATGATTGGTTTGAAGATTAATTTCCCAACATGATCAATCTGATTATTGGACTAAATGTAAGTTAAAAATGATGTTTTGATGGTATAGTACTTCACTTTCCACACGAGTGTAGACAAAATTTAATGGTTATATAGTCATCCATTTGAGTTGAATATTCCTATATCTAGGCAGAACCATGTTCCAAAACGCCATTTTCTTTTTTATACTAACAGATCTATAATAGCTAGCGTGGTGCTTATGCAGACAGGTTCTTGTATACATAGACTGGTTGGCCTTTTTCTTTGTTAATGCTGATATAGTGTAATATATATTCACATCCATAGAAAATAGTTTGGTTGATAATTTATTGCTATTTTTGTAAAAAGTTGTCGCCTATCTCTTTCTTTCTCTCTATGTGCACACACGCGGATGTTCAAACACAGGGATAAGATAAGAGGGGAAAAAAACAATGAAATCATATTGTTGCCTCAAAACATTTTTTTGATATTTTTTCGTTAAATCTCTACGAACATCATTTTTTAAACTACAGTGAATATCAAAAGCAACAATCTTAACCGCCTCTTCGCATACAGGGGCAAAATTGCTTTTATCTGACCCTTTCCAGACCCTATAGTGGTGGGAGGTTCATGCACTGGGCTGCCCCTGTGAAAAATATTTTCCATTGGCAATTCTCACTAGTTTTCAACATATACCATTATAGACACAGTTTAAACAAGACTAAAATGAAGCATACTAAGGTGTCTATTCTAAGCTAGTCAACGATACAAAAAATTCATATATATATGATCTTTTTGTGCTTGATTATACTTAGGGAACCTCTATCCGGGGCTTGACAGGTTTAACAGATGATTGAATCATCATCTCTTCTTGATCTGAATCAATTTCCCTGCTTCAAGTCCTCCTTGACAATGTGGCTGTGATGAAGTATATGATTAGGCCTAGTATCGGAAGCCTTGTTGAAGTGTTCCATGTTTATAGTCTCAGAAGAAGATGAATCTCCGTGGACAAGTTCTTCAATCGCTTTAGGCATGGGCTCACCTTTCATCGTGCTCTTCCAATAGTCTGCTGGATCGTTCCTCGCATCGCTGAAATTAACAAACTGACAAGGAAGAAGAGTGAGTTCATATATCATACATGAGTGTATAATCTTTGGAAAATAAATGCTAAGAAGATTTACATGTGTACATAAATTAAATTGTTTAGGAATGTTCATTTACCAAGAAAAGCAAGGAAATGAGGAAGAAGGTAGATGGAGTTCTCATGTCTGCACTTGATGGAAAAGTAAAATTTGGGTTTACAACTTTATTTTCTGGACTCCTAGACCTCTGACTTGGTATTTATAGACTATTTCAATGTGAGTTACAAAATACGAAAGATAAAAAAACTCATTTGAAAACTCAAAGCAAACAGAATTACAAAATCTACACTACTGTTCTGAGTATCTTTTAGATACATAGCATCTCTGTATTAGTACAAAACATAGCTATCTACACATGTGTATCTATCTATTTTTTAAGTTTCAAATAATCAAACAACTTTTCTCATTTCATATGTCACATTAAAAATTCAAAACTCATAACCAAACAATTTTTCTCTTTTCAAATCATAATTCTAAAACTCACAAACTCAAAATACAACTCTACTCTCAAATCATAATTCTAAAACTCTACCAAATGCTACCATTATTTTCTAATTTTCAACTTCCAACCAACTTTCTATTTAAAAAACTATGGTTGTGTTAGGTTTGATTCTCAAACCATGATTTCACACTAATAATCAACCCTCTGTTTGATTACCATTTTCAAATCAAGATTCTAAATCAATTTCAAAGCACGTTTTGAAAACGTGTTTGGTAAACCAAAGAGTTTTTGAATTTTTGGTCTATCCGGTCATCTTCCCAAACATCCTCCTAGATAGTTTTTGAATTTTTGGGTCTACCCGGCCGTCCCCTGGGACATCCTCCCGAATGTTCGGCCGGAACATTTTTTTTTTTTTTTAATGGCAATTGGCACCTGTTATGAGTTTTGAATAAAATTTTCAACAGCGTTTTAAGTTGTGTGTTTGGTTATGAATTATAAGTTTTTGAATGAAGTTTTGAAAACTCTTTTCAAAACTCATAATCAAATAACATTTCAAAAATTCAACACTCAATTCTAAACTCTTTTTCAAAACTTATAACCAAACAAATTTTCTCTTTTTAAATCATAATTCCAAAACTCACAAACTTAAAATATAACTCCACACTCAAATCATAATTCTAAACACAAGCCAAACACTACTTAAGTCTTCCATTGTGATCTTTAATTTGGTACAAATATATTCAATGTGGAAGTCTATTTTCCACCTAATAATAAAGATCAGATGATGATCACCTTGGAACACTCAAATAATGGTATACCATATTTTTCACTATAGTATTTTTTTAAGTGAACAAACACACAACCTATGTGAAATGGTAATCTGAGAAAACATAATAATTACTTACTAATTAGCCAGGTTCTGAAAAGCGGTTGTAGTCGCCGTAACGGCGGCGGTGGCGCGGTTGCGGTTGCGGTTGCGGGTTGTAAAGGTCGTAGCATAACGGTTGCAGTAACCGGAACCATGAATTTTTTTATTTTTCGCACAACTTAAAAAAAGCTTACCGATACGCATATTTTTTTTCCATAATTATATTTATTGGGTTTTAAAATAAAAATTGATCAATTTTTATAAATTTTTAGTATGATCCAATATATTTCATATTTTTAAATCACTATAAATTGAGTTTGTTACATTTTATTTTAATAATTAATGACTTTATATGTCATAAATTCATATTATGCTTGTGGCAAAAAAAAAAATTTATTGGAGTTAGATGTATAAAATTATTTTTTTAATTAATGTACTTGTGGAAGCATATGAAAATTTTAATTTGAATAGTTTTAAAAAATAAATTATGTATTTCAACGAATCAATAACATGTTCTTCATCTTCCCTCTTCTCTCTCTATCTCTTACTCCTCCATCTTTCTCTTCATCTTCCCACTTCTCTCTCTATCCCTCTTTCCCCATTTTCTTTCTTTTTTTAAAAAAAAAAAAAAAAAAAAGAACAGTTTAGAATCATTACGTAACGGTGCCTAACAGACTGTTACAGTCGTTACGGCACCATTACGACCACTACAGCAGCCACTACGACCGACACACCTGTGAATCTCAATCACACCGCAAAAGCGGCCATAATGGGTGGCGGTAACAGCCACAATCATTACGTAACGGCGTTACGTAACGGTTGCGGCCGCTTTTTAAAACTTACTAATTAGAGATTTTATGAGTTATTTTATAGAGAGATAATCAATCATTGAACCGATTACAGAAAATACATGTGATCATACCATTAGGTGGCATAATTCTAAAAATAGCATACCAGCTGATACGTATCAAAAAATTAAGGCCGTGTTACGGATGCCCATTGATATACAGATGTGAACGAAAATTGTCGGGGAACCGGCTAGTTTTCGTTACGTAACGGGATGTAACCATAAGTCGCGATAGGCCAATACTCATTGTGATAGGAAAGAAAGTGTTGAAAATGATTAAGAAATTTCACGGTCGTGACACCCCGATTCCCGATACGTATCGGCTGATACTATCGATACTGATACTCTACGATCGATACTGTTACGTTACTTGATGCCGCAATTTAGAACCATGTTAGGCGGTAGAACCCATCATTCGAGAGTTTGCTCAACTCATTGTAAAATCCCACCATCTGACATGTATGACATCTACATGTATTTTTCTATAATCAATTTTGTGCCCGTAAAATTATTGGGACTAACAAATTTGCAATCATTTGTAAATACTTTTTGAAGCAAAAAACACACAACTTTACTACTATTATTCAATCCCCATTACAACAAGCTTCTTATTTGGAGTAATTAAACATAATCACTCACTGCAAACTACAACTACAAACCAGTACACCACACAACGATACAACATTTGTTTCTTAATTATATAGATTCAACCATATATATAGATATATCTCACATAATTTACTTCCAAGTTCCTATGTAAGCTTGTGATTGTCCTTCAATGTTGATAGGCGGTAGCATCTGGTCGCTGCTCAAAGTCTTTCACAAAAGCCTTCTTCTCTGCAGAACCATTGACAAGTTGATCGTTGTTTGCTGCTGCTTCTGTTGTCGTGCGACAGTTGGTTTTCTGTTGGAGAGAGGTGACGACACCGAGCCCCGATGGATGATGAGGCCTTCAATTGCTTCCGGCATGGGATGATCTTTCATGATGACGTGCCAGTATTCTCCTTGGTCTGTTCTTGCATCAACACTGCTAGCAACAAGCTGCTCAATAAAGAGACACACAAAGAGTTGCAGCTTATTTGATTTTTGGTGTCAAAATGCTAATTTCTTTTATAAACACTCAAAATTGTATAAGGCCTAATAAGATCTTTATGAAGTTTGGGATGCCAAGTTTTGGCCCGTGGCCCAAAGTTTGCCCGCAGCCTAGGGTGGGCCCGACCCAATTAGGCTCGGGCCTGAGTCCAACTCGAAACCTTGAGCTTAAGCCATCATTTTGAAGCCTAGCTCGTGGCCCAATCCATCGACCTGTTCAAGGCTCACTCAAAACCCCCCACCCCCCCACCCGAGGTCCAATGTCATTTTTAGTGGAAAATAATAAAATTTAAATAAAAAAATATAAAAAATAATTGTTTAGGCCCTCCCAGGCCTAACCCAAGTTTGAGCCTAGGCCCAGACCCGGGGCTCGACCCGCCTAAGGCTCGAACACTCCCTGGGTCTGGGCCTAGGCCTAGGCCTAATTTTCTAACCCGTTGATCGATTCGAATTTTGGCAAGAACCTAGGCGGCCCAACATGGGCCGGGCCAGGCCTAATTTACATCCCTATCCATAATGGATTCATAGAGTGACAGACACACGATTCTAATCTTAGGAACGAACTTGTATAATTGAAAAATATTTTTGACTAATACTAATATGATAAGAGCGGTTTTCGAAACCCAGATACGTTTGCTTCTAACCGCCCCTTCTGTCCATCTCTATATATGTACTACTTTGCCTTGCGGGAATGCTTATCCTTACCAAGACCAAGGAGAAGAGAGTGCAGAAAGCACAAGATGATCCCATGTCTTCAATCACTAATTAGAATTACTCTCGAGTCCTCTAAATTCTGCATGGTGGCTCTATGACCACTCTATTTATAGGATTGATTAAGAAATAAAAAAAATCATAAGATTTGTGTTGGTGAAAGAAAGAAAAAGAAAATAAAAAACCCATAAGATTTACGTTGATGATAATAATGGATAATAATGCATTATTATTGATCAATTAGATGTGAGTGCTCTCTTTGTTAATGATTGATTACTATATGTAACAAGCCCGCGAGGGACCTCGCTACAGTTCGGACTCGATTTTGTTGCGGTTCTAAATCTGAACCAAAGAGTCCAACTCTGGCAAATCGTTTTGAAGAAAAACAGATTTTTTGAAAGAAGTGCCAAACATGGACTGCTTTGCCAGATAACAGAGTCGCCACCTAAATATTTTAAAATGGGAAATTTAGGAAACCCTGACTCGATGCCAAAGGCCACGTGTCCGTCATCACCAAAGTTGGCTCGGGAACTTGGGTACGATTGGGGAAGGTCACATCGTGAGCACTCCCGCTCGCCCGGTCAAAGACCGGCCTCTACTAACCATGATATCTGTTTTTGAAAACATTGTATGCTCTTATTCCGGTTATTAGCCTAGGTTACTATGTGATGCGCACAGGATACAAGTATAGACTGAATCGCCTGAATTGGAATTAAACATCTCATGTTTGTTTGTTTGAAAATGGTTTGATGGTGCTACCCGCAAGTAGGCTAAGACGCGGATTTGCCACCCTCGGGTGGGCTTAGAAAACAGTGATGTTGCCACTATCTAGTGGGCTTAAAACAAACAGTCAATGTATTGTCCCAATTCAGATAACTCAACCTCCACCCACAGGCATTCAAGGCAGTTATATCACATAAGCATGTAGCCTCATGGTAAGCATGCTACCATGGCAACACTCACACGCATGCAAGGATGCTAAAGCATAAAACTCACCGAGTACTCCAAGCCAAAACAAAAAACTGATTAGGAATCATGCATGATCCTAAATACACAGAATTGCCTAATGCAACACATGCAAATATGCAAACTATAGCAGGCTCGGCTATTCTAAATATGGCATATGAGATGCAACAACTATCAAGTACTCAACTTGGAATTGAAATACAGATGCAGTTTGTATGATGCGCCGAGCCCGGTGCATGCAAAACAGATGAATGATGCAAACATGCTGTCATACTGTATGCTAATTAAAATATGCCCTATATCTAACCATTGTAAGCGGATAAATAAAAGGGAGAAAGAAATGGGGGTTGGAAGACATACATCACACTCACACACCCTTATTACAATTGTGCCCTCGCGCAGAGGGTCCGAATAAATAATACAGTCCGAATAAAAGAATATTACAGTCCGAAATATACAGTCTGAAATAATATACAAATTCCTAATTAATTAACAAATTAACTAAGAAAACGGTAAAACTGGCATGCAAGCCAGGGACTGCCTTGCTTCTGACGGATGATGCATGTTGGGCTGCCTGGCGCGGAAATCCACTGGGATGCCCCGATTAGCCTCTGTTTGCATTTTTTCCTCGAAATACGTGCCAAGTCCCGAAAAGTTGCTGTTTCTGGGTTTTGCTGCAACAGAGAGCAGGAAAGGGGCATAGCAATGTATTTCACAAATATATGCATGCCTCGATCCTCGTGCCACCAATCACGCACATCGATGCATGATGGCCGAGGAGCCGAATTGCACAACTCAATATAGGATGAATGCATATGAATGCGACAACAAAACCTAACTCCATCATGGGTAATCCGGAGTGTCGGTGACTTGGGAATTGAGACCCGTTCCGTTACTCGGAGTACAAAACGCGCCTCGTTTCCCGTGCAATATGCATGATATGCATGAAATGCAACTAATATACAACCTAGCATGCGCAATGCTATGAAAATGAGATGTCTCGAAATGCGTGCCCACAGGCACGCAAACCGAGGAATGCGGAATGACATGCGAAATGCAATGATGGGCTTATACCAACATGAGGGAGCCTCAGCCACACTCACATAGGATGCCGGAATGATAAAAATGAGGTGCCTCGAAATGCGTGCCCGTGGGCACGCATACCGAGAAACACGGAATGACATGCGAAATGCAATGATGGGCTTATACCAACATGAGGGAGCCTCAGCCACACTCACATAGGATGCCGGCGGATAAAATGAGGCTGCCTCGAAATGCGCGCACACGGGCACGCAAACCGAGGCGAGGCTCTAAAGCACCAAAATGACATGCGAATGAGATGTGGCGAATGGCATAAGGAAGATGCAAAATTCAGCAACTAAAATAATGCAAAAACAGCCCCCAAATTATGATAAAATTGCAACCGATGCCCAAAATGCGATGAAATGCACCCGAAATGGCCTACAACCCTATTAAACATACAGAATATGGACATGGAATGCAAAACAGTGGCAAGGCAGCCCCTAAACTAGCATTTTATCAGCACAAGGCAAGGCCAAATAATGCTCACAAGTATGGAAACAAAAGCTTGCAAAAAAACGGTAAAACAGGGCAATTACAAAGCAAGTGATATGTAAAATGCTCAAACCCAAAAAATCAGTTCTACAACATTGAAGATGGAACAAAAATATGCACAAATGCAAGAGATGACAACCTCTAAATCAGTATGTATATATGCTAAACATAGCATGCAAAAAGGGGCTATAAAGAGAGGTATCATGAGCAATGACCAAACCACTTAAGACCCTTGACAAAAAGTGTATAATAGACCAAAACAAGACACTCTCTAAGCCTGATGGAGGCTCAAAACAGTAGCTAAACAGGTCTAACAAAGCATGCAAATTTACGGTAAAATGAAAGAATTTCAAAGGAAGTACCAAAAATATACACCAAATGTCTTAAGACCCTAAACAAAACATGACAAGGAGACAAAAATAAGGCTTTATCTAGGCCTGATGAAGGCCAAAATCCGGAGCCAAATGAGTCTAGCAAAGCATGCAAATTAGTGGCCTAAGGAGGGATATTGAAAGAGGTCTATCATGGAGACACCAAATGAAGTTGAGCCCTTCTACAATGTTGTAGAGGGGCTCAAAATGGGCACAAAAACAGTAGGTGTCAAAGCCAAAAACTAAAAGGAAATAAAGTAAATATTTGACTCAAGATTATGCAAGAAAAAGGGATTTGAATGCTTACCCTTGAAGACAGTTCTTTTGCTGCCTTGTAGCCTCAATTTGCTGATCCTTAGGCCTTGAAGAAGCTCCCTTTGTTTCTGAAATGGAGATGGTGGAGGTAGAGCTTGGAGTTGATGAAGGAATGGAAGCAAACTTGGATGTTTGAAGCTTGGAAATGGAGAGGGAGAGGAGAGGTGTGTATGGAGCTCTCAAAGGGTTTTTTTTTCACCCTTCCACCAGCTGGAAGCTGCTGGTTTTTATGGCCAAAAAGGTGGAAATATCTTTCCCCAAATATCTAGATATTTTGAGGGCAAAATATCTAGATATTTTGAGGGCAAAAAAAAAAGATTTTGTTCGGCCACGAAGTGGGCATCTGAGACCGCAGTGTTCCTCGGAATGATGAAACAGAGGTACCTGCCAAAATTGAACAAAAACTAATGCAAAACGAAAGCTCGGGGACCAAAACCGCGCGGGGTCCCGAAAATGGGCTGTAGGCACCGGAAGTGGTGTTCGGCTGCGAAGTGGGTCTCAGAGACCCCAGTGTCCCTCGGAAGGACCAAACAGAGGTGTCTGCCAAAAATGAACAGACATCGATGCAAAATGAATGCTCGGGGCCTAAACCGCGAAGTTCGGGGTCCCGAAAATGGGCTGCCGGGCACCGGAAGTGGTGTTCAGCTGCGAAGTGGGTATCAGAGACCCCAGTGTCCCTCGGAAGGACCAAACAGAGGTGTCTGCCAAAAATGAACAGACATCGATGCAAAATGAATGCTCGGGGCCTAAACCGCGAAGTTCGGGGTCCCGAAAATGGGCTGCTGGGCACCGGAAGTGGTGTTCAGCTGCGAAGTGGATATCAGAGACCCCAGTGTCCCTCGTTATGCTAAAACAGAGGCACTTACCAAAAATCGGAGAAATCGGAGATGGTTGGGCGGTCCCGAACCGAGGCACACGGCCTGACGGTCCCGAAAACCGGGAACCGGGCTCCGAAATGGGCAAAATGGCCTACGGCCACGAAAAGTAGCTCACGGCCACTGAGAGATAGCCTACAGGACCACTCCCTCCCCTCAGGAAAGAAAACAGAGAAAACCGAGACTGGTTCGCAAACCGAGACAAGGCACAGAAGAGAGTTCGGAAGTCCGGAGGCAGGGCGCACGGCCGCGACTCTGAGACTTCTGAACGAGCACAGTAGGCAATATCACCGAGCGCTCAATCGGTGACATCTGAGTCTTAAGGTCGGTCAAAAATGGGGTGTCTACAGTTGCCCCTCTTTGACAGAACTCGGAAGTCATAAGAATGACGGGAGTGAATGTCAAAGCCCAGAGACGACCCATTTTTGACAAGGCCGAAGACTGAGACAATCAAACAAGATAAACAGAGAATGTGTGCCCGCAGGCGTGCCCGTAGGCAGGGGGCAAAATGCAAAATGATAGGCGCGGAGCCAGATGATCATGCAAGTGCAACAAGCTGTAATGAAGCAAGTATTGACAAATAGATGCAATAGTTTTAAGCAAGAATGCAAAGCAACAACTACATTTCATGCAGTTAGGGATGCAGAAAGGATGTAAGAAAATATGCAATTCTCATTGCGTCTCACACAGAGAAGGCTAAAAGTGACTACCGAGAGTACCCGGAGTCTCACACACAACATCTCTCCGTGTATCACACACAGGAGAGAAGAAAGGAAGGCAAAGAGAAACCTCATCAGCGTAGTACACGTGAGGGAGGAAAGAAAGGCAAAATTTCTCAGCGTAGTACACGCGAGAGAAGAAAGATAAAAGCAAGGTGAAACCTCATCAGCGTAGTACACGCGAGAGAGGAAAGGCGAAAGCAAAAAGAAACCTCTCAGCGTAGTACACGCGAGAGAGGAGAGAAAAGCCTCTCAGCGTAGTACACGCGAGAGAGGAAAGACGAAAGCAAAAAGAAACCTCTCAACGTAGTACACGCGAGAGGGGAGAGAAAAGCCTCTCAGCGTAGTACATGCGAGAGAGGAAAGACGAAAGCAAAAAGAAACCTCTCAACGTAGTACACGCGAGAGAGGAGAGAAAAGCCTCTCAGCGTAGTACACGCGAGAGAGGAAAGACGAAAGCAAAAAGAAACCTCTCAACGTAGTACACGCGAGAGAGGAGAGAAAAGCCTCTCAGCGTAGTACACGCGAGAGAGGAAAGACGAAAGCAAAAAGAAACCTCTCAACGTAGTACACGCGAGAGAGGAGAGAAAAGCCTCTCAGCGTAGTACACGCGAGAGAGGAAAGACGAAAGCAAAAAGAAACCTCTCAACGTAGTACACGCGAGAGAGGAGAGAAAAGCCTCTCAGCGTAGTACACGCGAGAGAGGAAAGACGAAAGCAAAAAGAAACCTCTCAACGTAGTACACGCGAGAGAGGAGAGAAAAGCCTCTCAGCATAGTACACGCGAGAGAGGAAAGACGAAAGCAAAAAGAAACCTCTCAACGTAGTACACGCGAGAGGGGAGAGAAAAGCCTCTCAGCGTAGTACACGCGAGAGAGGAAAGACGAAAGCAAAAAGAAACCTCTCAACGTAGTACACGCGAGAGGGGAGAGAAAAGCCTCTCAGCGTAGTACACGCGAGAGAGGAAAGACGAAAGCAAAAAGAAACCTCTCAACGTAGTACACGCGAGAGAGGAGAGAAAAGCCTCTCAGCGTAGTACACGCGAGAGAGGAAAGACGAAAGCAAAAAGAAACCTCTCAACGTAGTACACGCGAGAGAGGAGAGAAAAGCCTCTCAGCGTAGTACACGCGAGAGAGGAAAGAGAAACAACGCAAGTAAAAAGGGGCACAACAATGTGGGCGAAACATGCATGACAACGCAAGTGAAATGTGTGCATAACAATGCAACCGGGATGTGCATGACAATGCAAATGAAGTGGGTGCATAACAATGCAATTTGAAACGTGCATCACAATACAAGTGAAGAGGTGCATAACAATGCTAGACAGATGTGCATAACAATGCGAGTAATGAGCATAACAATGCTAGTGAGATGGGTGCATAACAATACAATTTGAAACGTGCATCACGATGCAAGTGAAGAGGTGCATAACAATGCTAGATAGATGTGCATAACAATGCGAGTAATGAGCATAATAATGCTAGACAGATGTGCATAACAACGCAACGAATGAGCATAGTGTGATTGATACACTAAAGGTGTGTGATGGATACACAAAAAGTGAATATGTGCGTGATAGATACACAAAATGGATGAAGTGTGATTGATACACTAAAGTGAAGAGAGTGTGAGTGACACACTAAGTGAAAATGTGTGTGATAGATACACAAAATGAATGAAGTGTGATTGATACACTAAAGCAAATGAAGTGTGTTAGATACACTGAGTGAAGCAAATAAAGTGTGATTGATACACTAAATGAATGATCTTAAACGGAAACTTCTTGGAATGAACCGTACATACAATATCGTGCATGACTGAGAAAGAAACTTGACAGGCACAATGCATGATGCTTAAGGAAAGTAATAAATGGACAAAGCGGCGTTTTAGAAAACACCTCATGAGGTGAGTGGCGGTGAACCGCTTTACTCTGACGGGGATCCCCCTCGTGCTCTTCGAACACTTTACCTTTAACTCGCAGTACAAAGGCTCTGAAATGCTGACAAGTAACAACATCTGTATGTAGGGAGCTATGGCTGCTGCTTGCCTTCCTGATCGTACTCACAACTTTCCCTATTCTCCAACGGGGTGACAGACTAGGTTGGTTCAGTATCCAGAATTGAGGTGCATACATGCTATCTCAACCTATGGGGCTTCCATACAGATTTCAAGCCGAGGGCACGCCTCTGGGTATTTAAACCAGACTTTAGTCTCAGAAATCCCGAACCTTTGCGTTCTAGGCCACGGCCATTCGAACTCTAGTTTCCACCGTCGCAGTTGGTCTCCTAGGAACTCATCGCAAACACAGTCAAGATGCATCTGGCAGGGGAAAAACTGAGAGAGCATTTCTGATTGCCATTCTGGCTTGAAGTAGACTTGATCTTGAGCTTGAGGTAGAGGCACACTCATACTTCAGAACATTGGCAAGACCTGAAGAGGTACACACGGAATATAGTCGCGGAACTTACTGAAGTTGGAACAAACTCAGATGCCCGACATTTTCCTCTTTTGCTTTTGCTTTGCAGCCCGAAACTCATAACTTCAGATAGGTCTTGGTTTTACTGTTCTCACATGACCTGGGTTGAACCCTGCAGTTTTATGAAAGAACAAATTCTGTTTTGCACAAATATGGAGAACGGCACGGCACTCGGAGCACAAAACGATTTTTATTTTTGAAATTGAGAAATGAATTCTCAACCGGGTATTGAGCCTACGACTGAATACAGCACACTACGACTCAATAAGAAAACAAAAGGCACACAACCTAGACACATCGAGTAACACTCGAAACGACCCAAAACAAAATCGAGATAAAACAAAAAGATACGACACTCAGACGTGCACAGGGAGCCTGTTTCACCGGGTATATTTCCCACCCTTTCTTATTTGTGATTCTCACATCACTCGGCCCTCAAGCTCGGTTTTTCTGAAAAAGCCCTCTTCTCACTTTTTCTCTCATCGCACATCTCTCTATTCTTAAATCTCTCATTTTTCATCCCTCCCCTGGGTGGTTGATGGATAAACAGCAAGTTGAAGGCTCGGGCCCCTAGCATTCTGCTCGATTCTCTTTCTTCCGCTCACAGCTAGTGAATTCTTCCCACAGAGGGGTTGCACTACATTCGGGTGTGTAGCAAATCTGCAGCTGACATCGATTGATGATGCTTTGCTGGGGAGTTTGGACGTGATCAGATCTGTCCAGATGATGGAGTGGAATATCTTGGCCCATTCTAGTTCGTGCTTCGCACTTGGCTTGATACCTCGTTGCGTGGAGGATATGAGAGCTTTCAGCCTTTTGCGGTTTGCTTCAGTTGTGCCCTTTTCTGGCAGGTAGAGTGCCCTTCTCGGCGAGTAGGGTGCCCTTTCTGGAAAGTATGTTGACAATGGGGAAAAGACAGAACACCTGACTCAACTGTGCCCCTGGTTCATCATTTTGACCATTTTTTATTTTTGCTTTCTAAAAAAAATTTGGCCAAAATGGGAGTTAGATTAACATGCTTGTTCGATTTTTGATTTGAAATCATGCAAGTCAGGCTATGAGTACTGAAAATTTTCCTTTTTTGGGTCCAAGAAATGGTTCAGTTTTTTGGAAAAGATGGAACAATTTTCGAGAGAACTAGTCAGCCTCAGTAAAAATTCTCAAAATCTATTTTTGCAAACGGCCACTGCTCAACGAGCATAGAACCCACTCTCGAGATGCACAACCTCGGACCCAAAGGAAAACTGCCCCGTGCTTGAAGAGAGCTGCATGGCAACGGAAAGTTGCCCCTTGTTTGAACGGCACTGCAGCGCATTGAATGGCAACGGAAAGTTACCCCTTGTTTGAATGGCACCGCGGCGCGTTGAATGGCAACGGAAAGTTGCCCCTTGTTTGAATGGTACTGCAGCACATTGTAGTCAGTCCTCAGAGCGATGAACACAACCAAATCCTCAGATACAGAGAAGACAAAGATGACCAGAACCATCGCATGGACACAATTGAATTTGAATTGTTTTACGGCTGGACTTCAGAATGAAGTTGCCTACGTATCCCAAAGATGGGAATCAAGCCTTACGTAGTTCGGGGTTAAGGTACACTCGGGTATTAACCTCTCCTTTTTAGGCTCTAACTTTTGCCAAGGCGCCTGTTGCAGGTTTTCGACCTTGCGAGCTTTGTTCTTTTTTTTTCTTTCTCTTTTCAATTC
Organism: Camellia granthamiana; assembly: GCA_036172215.1. Classification (NCBI taxonomy): domain Eukaryota; kingdom Viridiplantae; phylum Streptophyta; class Magnoliopsida; order Ericales; family Theaceae; genus Camellia; species Camellia granthamiana. The sequence goes on along the minus strand of CM069908.1, from coordinate 144,693,909 downwards.
TTTTCTTCTTTTTCTTTTTGTTTGCATTTTGTCTTTCTTTTTTTTTTCTTTTCTTTTCTTTTTCTTTTCTTTTCTTTGCTCTAACTTTTGCCTGGGTCGCCCTTCTGGGTTTTCGACCCAGCGAGCCTCTCAAAGGGTAAAAATGTAACCAGTCCATGTCAAATGGCTTTGAGATCGAAGCCCTCTGTATCCGGGAGAGTGGCTGTTGTATTGATTTGCAGAAAGATCCACCTTTGGCTCTCCGAGCACATCGGATATTTTTGCCCCTAGTTCAAGGGGTGCTTCTGATTTAGCTTCGCAAGCTTCTTCTGATGAGGTCTGATCTTCTTGATCTGACTTTGGTGCCTCTTGTTCGAGGGCTGCTTCAAATCTGGCCCCATAGGCCTTGCATTGTGGTCGACCGTTGAACCTTCTGAATTCAAGTTCAAGGTTTGGAAGCAAATGGGTTGAGTCTCGAGGCTGAGAGTGATCCTAAGCTGCATAATCTCAAGAGCGATTCCACACATGTCTTCGCAGGACCGCGCAAAACATTTTTTTTTTTGAAAGTTTTTAAGAAAGCGACAAATCGCTCGCGCCGAAGACAGTGTAGGACCAATCTAGATCAAAGCTAGGGTCCTTCTCAGTACTCACACTAACATGCATGATTTCATTCATTAAGGGCTTAGCACGCCTCTCTTTCTCTCAAATAATCAAAGTTTTGCAAATCCCGAGGAATTCCTCCCTCTTTGTTTTCACCGCAGTGTTCAAAAAGTTTTGAAAAACTCAGGCATTACAATGACTTCAAGGCACAAGAGAGCAAGTGGAATGCACTGCCATTTCATTCAAACTTCTGGCACAACTAGCACACGGCAGAAGCAAATGTGAGAGCGTGAAAATTATTGCTGTTTCATTCAAAATCTGTTGGCACAACTGGCTCCCTGGCAGAAACGGACTCAAAACAAAACAAAAAGACAAACGCAAAACAAAATGGTGACGCTCGAGGTAACACCCCCGGAATCACCCGACTCCTATACAACAGGACTGACTCGATACAACAAGACAGACCCAAAACAAAAGAGACTGACTCAAAACAAAAAGACTGACTCAGAACAAAACAACAAAACTGACCCAATACCCAAGTTAGAAAGCACAAAAACTGGTATTTGCACATTGCTCAGAACAGTGCGTGCCATTTCCATGTCTGGAGTTAATCGAGCGCCACCCGCAGCTGGTTCATCTCCCTGATCACATCACATTATCCCCCAAGTTCACCGATCCAGTGCCAATAGAATTTATAGGACCTGGTACGGGGATGACTCTGTTGTCAATCAGATTTTGTATCTCATGGCGAAGACGAAAGCACATGTCAGTGTCATGGCCAGCTCGCTGATGGAAGGCACAGTAGTCAGCTGGGTTATGTGAGGGAGGGGGTTTCTTTGGTAATGGTTGTGGCTCCAGTGGCTTCAGATACCCCTTTTTGATCAGGGCCCTCAAGGCCGTTGACAGAGACATGTACAGCGGGGTAAACACCCTTTGGCCCTGAGGTGGGTATTTGGCCGTTTGTGAGCTGGTTTTGGATGCACCGGTGAATGGGGTGGTCATTTTTTGTGTTGTGGTGGTAACCATGCCCACGTCTGAAGTTATAGCAGCTGTGTCACCACTGGTGGTCGCATTCGAACTGTGGGTAAATGCCCTCTTAGGCTGTTCCTTCTCCTGGTCAATAAGGCCCTGCTTCATAGCGTCCTCAATCTGTACCCCCATTTCGTGTAGGTCCGCGAAGGTAGGAAAGGGTAAGACTATCATTTTTTGCATCATACTGGGCTGGAGGTTGCGCACAACTATCCTTATCTGGTCTTTGTCAGAAGGCCTTGTAGTCATCATTGAGGCCTTTGATCTCCATCTCATCACGAACTCTGAGAAACTCTCGTTTGGTTCTTGGCGAGTGGCTTCGAGATCACGAGTTGTGACCTCGATCTGTGTGTTGTAGGAGTATTGAGCAATAAAGGCCTCAGCCAGCTCTTCCCAGTTCCGTTTCACAGGGTCCTTCAATTTTGCATGCCAGATTGCGGCTATCCCAGACATGGTTCGGCCAAAGAGAGACAACTTCTGAGCTGTGGTCAAACCCATTGGCTTCAAGATATTGGAAAATAGGTGGAGGTGCACCCTTGGGTCCCCAGAGCCGTCAAAGCGATCGATAGGTGGCATTTTAAACTGCTTCGGCAAGGTAACTACAGATTCAATATACCCGTCCTCTAAATCCGGGATGAGGTTTACTCCCTGTGTTCGTCTGAACAACTCCTCCAATTTATTGACCTTAAGTGCAGTTGGGTCAACCTTAAACTCACAGGGCGTGTCCACTGGATTAGCCGGTGCATTAGACAACTGAGGTGGGATTGGCAGTGGGACTGGCCCTGTCGGAACATCCGTACTTTCTTGGACGTGAGCTGCCTCTCTGGGTATTGGAACCATAGGTGGGGGTGGAGCTGGGTGCGAAGCAGACGCTCCATCTTGTTGGGGTTGCTGTTGCTGCTGAAGCTTGGTGAGTAAGCCCGCTTGTTGAGCCAAAACCTCCACTTGGCGGGTGGTAAACTCTGCCCGACGAGCAGTATCCTGTTGCATGGCCTGCATGGCCTCTTGGAGTTGACGCATCTCCTCCTGCATATTAACTAAAAGCTGCGGATCCGAACAGAGGTGATGTGACTGGTGACTAACGGATCGGATGAACCGGTGAGTCCTGATTGGCCTTTCTTTGTCTTGCCTCAGCGGAAGAACACTGGTTTTCCTTGAATCAAATCTCTGACCTCACAAGGTCTATCAGCACTAGTCCAATGTACCTGGGGGATATTGGAGCCCTCTGAAGCTGTGGTTCCCAGACTACCTAGCAAAAGAGAAAACATGCAGCATCTCAGCCTGACTTCACCAGAACAGATATGAACAAAGCTAAATGAGTGTGCTCTCTACTGAATTCTGCCCAAATCTCTGCCTTGTAAACTGATACCCTCGGGTAAAACTGACTCCCAAAATACTGATGCCCGCAGGCCTGATACCCAAAATACTGAATTGGTGCCCGCAGGCCTCATGCTCAAACTTGTAAACTGATACATGCATTCCCTGTAGAGACGCACTCTAACAAGCACATAACAGATAAGTGAGAGCCAAAACACCCCTATGTTGGGGTAGGGTTTCCCTGTCCTATTTTGTCAGGAGCTAGGGTTTCACTACGCACGCAGCGGCTTCAAACAACCTATGTCGGGTAAGCAACCTGTCCTAGTTTGGAATGGTCACTATGGATCCGAATATGCACTAGGTCGAATGGTCAAAAAGGGTGCCCCGGTAAAACCGGGGTTTGTGTTCCCATACTGGCAGAGCCCGTAACCGATCAGCCTTATGGACATGCCTTGACAAGACAAGCCTCCGGCAAACCGCTCAGGAATAGCAGATGGCAAACACGGTGTCCTAGGCGCACCAATGCAAATGCAATGCAAAGAAACACACAAGTGTAGTCAAAAACCAGATATCACGAGTTCAAGTCAAGTTCTCTAAATCCCCAGCGGAGTCGCCAGAAACTGTAACAAGCCCGCGAGGGACCTCGCTACAGTTCGGACTCGATTTTGTTGCGGTTCTAAATCTGAACCAAAGAGTCCAACTCTGGCAAATCGTTTTGAAGAAAAACAGATTTTTTGAAAGAAGTGCCAAACATGGACTGCTTTGCCAGATAACAGAGTCGCCACCTAAATATTTTAAAATGGGAAATTTAGGAAACCCTGACTCGATGCCAAAGGCCACGTGTCCGTCATCACCAAAGTTGGCTCGGGAACTTGGGTACGATTGGGGAAGGTCACATCGTGAGCACCCCCGCTCGCCCGGTCAAAGACCGGCCTCTACTAACCATGATATCTGTTTTTGAAAACATTGTATGCTCTTATTCCGGTTATTAGCCTAGGTTACTATGTGATGCGCACAGGATACAAGTATAGACTGAATCGCCTGAATTGGAATTAAACATCTCATGTTTGTTTGTTTGAAAATGGTTTGATGGTGCTACCCGCAAGTAGGCTAAGACGCGGATTTGCCACCCTCGGGTGGGCTTAGAAAACAGTGATGTTGCCACTATCTAGTGGGCTTAAAACAAACAGTCAATGTATTGTCCCAATTCAGATAACTCAACCTCCACCCACAGGCATTCAAGGCAGTTATATCACATAAGCATGTAGCCTCATGGTAAGCATGCTACCATGGCAACACTCACACGCATGCAAGGATGCTAAAGCATAAAACTCACCGAGTACTCCAAGCCAAAACAAAAAACTGATTAGGAATCATGCATGATCCTAAATACACAGAATTGCCTAATGCAACACATGCAAAGATGCAAACTATAGCAGGCTCGGCTATTCTAAATATGGCATATGAGATGCAACAACTATCAAGTACTCAACTTGGAATTGAAATACAGATGCAGTTTGTATGATGCGCCGAGCCCGGTGCATGCAAAACAGATTAATGATGCAAACATGCTGTCATACTGTATGCTAATTAAAATATGCCCTATATCTAACCATTGTAAGCGGATAAATAAAAGGGAGAAAGAAATGGGGGTTGGAAGACATACATCACACTCACACACCCTTATTACAATTGTGCCCTCGCGCAGAGGGTCCGAATAAATAATACAGTCCGAATAAAAGAATATTACAGTCCGAAATATACAGTCTGAAATAATATACAAATTCCTAATTAATTAACAAATTAACTAAGAAAACGGTAAAACTGGCATGCAAGCCAGGGACTGCCTTGCTTCTGACGGATGATGCATGTTGGGCTGCCTGGCGCGGAAATCCACTGGGATGCCCCGATTAGCCTCTGTTTGCATTTTTTCCTCGAAATACGTGCCAAGTCCCGAAAAGTTGCTGTTTCTGGGTTTTGCTGCAACAGAGAGCAGGAAAGGGGCATAGCAATGTATTTCACAAATATATGCATGCCTCGATCCTCGTGCCACCAATCATGCACATCGATGCATGATGGCCGAGGAGCCGAATTGCACAACTCAATATAGGATGAATGCATATGAATGCGACAACAAAACCTAACTCCATCATGGGTAATCCGGAGTGTCGGTGACTTGGGAATTGAGACCCGTTCCGTTACTCGGAGTACAAAACGCGCCTCGTTTCCCGTGCAATATGCATGATATGCATGAAATGCAACTAATATACAACCTAGCATGCGCAATGCTATGAAAATGAGATGTCTCGAAATGCGTGCCCACAGGCACGCAAACCGAGGAATGCGGAATGACATGCGAAATGCAATGATGGGCTTATACCAACATGAGGGAGCCTCAGCCACACTCACATAGGATGCCGGAATGATAAAAATGAGGTGCCTCGAAATGCGTGCCCGTGGGCACGCATACCGAGAAACACGGAATGACATGCGAAATGCAATGATGGGCTTATACCAACATGAGGGAGCCTCAGCCACACTCACATAGGATGCCGGCGGATAAAACGAGGCTGCCTCGAAATGCGCGCACACGGGCACGCAAACCGAGGCGAGGCTCTAAAGCACCAAAATGACATGCGAATGAGATGTGGCGAATGGCATAAGGAAGATGCAAAATTCAGCAACTAAAATAATGCAAAAACAGCCCCCAAATTATGATAAAATTGCAACCGATGCCCAAAATGCGATGAAATGCACCCGAAATGGCCTACAGCCCTATTAAACATACAGAATATGGACATGGAATGCAAAACAGTGGCAAGGCAGCCCCTAAACTAGCATTTTATCAGCACAAGGCAAGGCCAAATAATGCTCACAAGTATGGAAACAAAAGCTTGCAAAAAAACGGTAAAAGAGGGCAATTACAAAGCAAGTGATATGTAAAATGCTCAAACCCAAAAAATCAGTTCTACAACATTGAAGATGGAACAAAAATATGCACAAATGCAAGAGATGACAACCTCTAAATCAGTATGTATATATGCTAAACATAGCATGCAAAAAGGGGCTATAAAGAGAGGTATCATGAGCAATGACCAAACCACTTAAGACCCTTGACAAAAAGTGTATAATAGACCAAAACAAGACACTCTCTAAGCCTGATGGAGGCTCAAAACAGTAGCTAAATAGGTCTAACAAAGCATGCAAATTTACGGTAAAATGAAAGAATTTCAAAGGAAGTACCAAAAATATACACCAAATGTCTTAAGACCCTAAACAAAACATGACAAGGAGACAAAAATAAGGCTTTATCTAGGCCTGATGAAGGCCAAAATCCGGAGCCAAATGAGTCTAGCAAAGCATGCAAATTAGTGGCCTAAGGAGGGATATTGAAAGAGGTCTATCATGGAGACACCAAATGAAGTTGAGCCCTTCTACAATGTTGTAGAGGGGCTCAAAATGGGCACAAAAACAGTAGGTGTCAAAGCCAAAAACTAAAAGGAAATAAAGTAAATATTTGACTCAAGATTATGCAAGAAAAAGGGATTTGAATGCTTACCCTTGAAGACAATTCTTTTGCTGCCTTGTAGCCTCAATTTGCTGATCCTTAGGCCTTGAAGAAGCTCCCTTTGTTTCTGAAATGGAGATGGTGGAGGTAGAGCTTGGAGTTGATGAAGGAATGGAAGCAAACTTGGATGTTTGAAGCTTGGAAATGGAGAGGGAGAGGAGAGGTGTGTATGGAGCTCTCAAAGGGTTTTCTTTTCACCCTTCCACCAGCTGGAAGCTGCTGGTTTTTATGGCCAAAAAGGTGGAAATATCTTTCCCCAAATATCTAGATATTTTGAGGGCAAAATATCTAGATATTTTGAGGGCAAAAAAAAAAGATTTTGTTCGGCCACGAAGTGGGCATCTGAGACCGCAGTGTTCCTCGGAATGATGAAACAGAGGTACCTGCCAAAATTGAACAAAAACTAATGCAAAACGAAAGCTCGGGGACCAAAACCGCGCGGGGTCCCGAAAATGGGCTGTAGGCACCGGAAGTGGTGTTCGGCTGCGAAGTGGGTCTCAGAGACCCCAGTGTCCCTCGGAAGGACCAAACAGAGGTGTCTGCCAAAAATGAACAGACATCGATGCAAAATGAATGCTCGGGGCCTAAACCGCGAAGTTCGGGGTCCCGAAAATGGGCTGCCGGGCACCGGAAGTGGTGTTCAGCTGCGAAGTGGGTATCAGAGACCCCAGTGTCCCTCGGAAGGACCAAACAGAGGTGTCTGCCAAAAATGAACAGACATCGATGCAAAATGAATGCTCGGGGCCTAAACCGCGAAGTTCGGGGTCCCGAAAATGGGCTGCCGGGCACCGGAAGTGGTGTTCAGCTGCGAAGTGGGTATCAGAGACCCCAGTGTCCCTCGTTATGCTAAAACAGAGGCACTTACCAAAAATCGGAGAAATCGGAGATGGTTGGGCGGTCCCGAACCGAGGCACACGGCCTGACGGTCCCGAAAACCGGGAACCGGGCTCCGAAATGGGCAAAATGGCCTACGGCCACGAAAAGTAGCTCACGGCCACTGAGAGATAGCCTACAGGACCACTCCCTCCCCTCAGGAAAGAAAATAGAGAAAACCGAGCCTGGTTCGCAAACCGAGACAAGGCACAGAAGAGAGTTCGGAAGTCCGGAGGCAGGGCGCACGGCCGCGACTCTGAGACTTCTGAACGAGCACAGTAGGCAATATCACCGAGCGCTCAATCGGTGACATCTGAGTCTTAAGGTCGGTCAAAAATGGGGTGTCTACACTATAATACTTAGCTCTCTTGATCAGCAATAATGAGCTAGAATCCAAGAGGAAATGGAGTTCGTATTCCTGCTTTTTTTTTTAATTAAAAAAGCAGGTTTCATGTAGATTAGGTTTTGTTTGGATGTGGGTTGGTTTTTTTATTTTTTGGCTTTTTAATTATTTTAATTTGGGCTAAAAAGTTTTGTTTGTGATAGATTTTTTGGCTTTTTTTTACTTTTGTAAGAGAAAAAATGAAACGATTATGATTTGGATATGCCATTTTACTTATTAACTTTTTAGCCTTTTTTTTTTGGGGCCACTTACTAGTATGTCCCATATACAAAGTTTAAAATCTATCTAGTCCCAAAACAAAATACTTGCACCAATTAGTCCTATATATTTTAATTGTTACTAAATTTTTTTTTTTTTTTTTTAAACTTTAAAAACGCTGCTACATTCCACCACAGTCAGACTTCCGTCAGATGATCATCGGAAACTCGCCGAAATATTCAACATCACTGGGAAGTCACCGGAGCATCGCTGGAAGTTCACCGGAGTATCGCCAGAGTGTTCTGAACATCACTAGAAGTCGCCGAAATGTTCAAAATGTTCATTGAATGTCAAAAATATCATCGGAGACTCACTGAAATGTCCAGAATATTGCTAGAAATAAAAATTAAAAAAAAAAAAAATAAATGAAAAATTATAGTGGGGAAAAAAAAAACAAAATATGCTAAATATTGATAAACTAAAAGCAAAATAATAATAATAATAATGATAATAACAACAACAAACAACAATGGGAAAAAATATATATTATTTTTTAATTTTTGTAAGGTTTAAACGAATAATCTGCAATATTGATCAAACTAAAAAGTAAGCTTTAAAATTATAAAATGTTACAGTTTTAAAGTATGATTCTATTAAGTATTTATCCTTATTAATCAAACTGGAAAACATGTTATGAAACTACAAATTTTTCAGTTCAAAAGAATATTATGAAATTGTAAAATTTTACAGTTTTAAAGCATGACTTATTTCAGCACCAAAAAAACTGAAACTGTAAAATTTTACAGTTTTTATCGCCTATAATTAAAACTTAAAAACAACTTGTTCAGAACTTAAAAAATTTCTCCATTAAAACATAAAAATTTAAGTGTGTAACGGAGAAAAGGTAGAAAAATTGATAAATCGAAGGAAAGAAACAGATATAGAGAGAATCTTGTACTCCGACAACTATTTTTGATTTAAATCTAGTCGGATCTCATGTAGATTTACTTAGATCTACATCAAATCTGAGTAGATCTACTCATCTTCTTCGTTGGAAATTCTTCTCTGTCACTGTCGGTAATGGTGAAGTTAGGAGTCAATGATTGGTGGTTGTTGGTGAACCCCAAGCAATGGTAGTCGTCAGTGATTATATATTAGAAAGAGAAAGAAAAAGATAAGAAGTAAGGAATGGTCGCCAGTCATCGGAAATCAGGAAGAGAAAGAGAGAGAGAGAGAAGAACGAATGCACATGAAGAATGAAGAAAAAAATAGATAGCAGACTTTTAAGAATATTTAAAAGGCAGGACTAAATAGATTTATTCTCTTTTAAATACGACTTTCAAATAATTTGCTCCTTTATCTTTTTGTAATTATTTTAACCAAAAAATTCAAAAAATCCATATGCCAAACCAACTCTCAATATCTTATGTATATTTGGTGACATGTCGATGTCAAGATTAATTTTTGAAATATGGCAAGAGTACGGGATACGGGTAAGATGCTACATGAAAACTGCCTTTTTAGCTAAAAAAATAGCAACGATAGGAACTCCATTTCCTCATGGATTCTAGCTTATTATTGCTGATAAAGGGAGCTAAGTATTATAGTAATCAATCATTAACGAAGAGAGCACTCACATCCAATTGATCAATAATAAGGCATTATTATCCTCAACGTGAATCTTATGCAGTGACAGAGTTATGAAGGGATTAGGAGCACATGCCCCCCCTCATTTTTTCATTTTTTTTTTTTTTTGCATGTAATAAGGAAAATAATTAATAAATAAAAAATTTATGTAGAAATAATATTTAAAATGATTTCTTAAACATATTTTTCAAATTACAAAAATAATGATAGTTATTTTGATTGAAAATGAAAAAATTACAACAAATTACATTATTATGTATGAAAATTTTATAAAAAAAATTAGTGTGGCCTTAATAATCATCACTTACATACATGTAAATATAGTTAACCCCACTATGAAATGTGAAATTATTGAATTGTTAATAATATTGGACAAGTGGGATTAACCTTCTATATATTATTTTACTATTAATTGGTGATACCATATATCGATGATGATGTGGTATCACTATTATTTATATATTATTATATAATCTATTATGAGATATACAAGACTCTTTTGCATTGCCTATAATACATTAGTCATAAGTAACATCATATTTCTAATTCTGATTTTTCACAAGGTCAATTGTAAAAACAAAAGTTTAAAAACTTTTGTATTAAATATTTTGAAGATTTTGTGCTTAATATTAATTTAAAAAATTGTTATCTATTGTTATTGATTATGAGAAGAAGAAAAAAGAATTGAAATTTTAATAAGTGTCCCTGTGAACTACTTTTCTAGTTCCGCCACTAAAAGAGAGTGTCTGCTCCTTTTGGCGATATTCATCTTCAACCTAGGAAATGCTTCTGCTTTGAACTTGGTTTTTGAAATTAAAATCTAGAATGTTATAGAACAAATTTACATGGAAATTTATCCCAACTATTTTGAGATATTTTGAACTTATTCATTGTTTGTTTTAGCATAAAACACTTTCTATGTGAAATATTTTTCGAAAACATCTTCCACATAAAATGATTTTTGTGATTAGTTGTGACCTTGGAACTGATGAGCTAGTGATGGTGGTGGTAGGGTGGTGATGATGGTGTTGATAGTATTGGTGTCATTGTTAAGACTCTAGAAAATATTTTCCACCTTTCGAATACAAAAATCTATTTTCTACCTAAAAATAAAAAATACATGTTTTTTCAATAATCATGGAAAAAAAACTTGTAATTGTCATCTAATAATCAAGTTCAAGTGATGATCTTCTTGGAAATTCAAATAATGGTATACCATATTTCTCAGTGCACAGTGTATTCTTATTGGACTAACACACAACCAACATAATATGGTATTTCGAAAAGACATGATAATTACTTACAAATTAGAGATCTGATGAGCTATTTTATAGACAAATAATCAATCACATAACTGGCTATAAAAAATGCATGTGATCATCCTCATTAGACGGTAAAGCTTATCATTAGAAAGTCTGCTCAACTAAAGGTAGAATCCCACCATCTAACGTGTATGACATTTATCTGTATTTTTCTGTAGTCAATTTTGTATCCGTAAAATTATTGAGACTTTAACAAACTTGCAATCATTTGTAAATACTTCTTGACGTAGAAAAAACACAAAACTTTATTACTATTATTCAATCACCATCACAAGCTTTTCTTATTTTGAGTAATTAAACATAATCACTCACTTCAAACTACAACTACAAACCAGTACACCACACAAACATACAACATTTGCTTCTTAATTATTTAGATTCAACCATACATATAGATCTATCTCACATAATCCACTTCCAAGTTCCTATGCATGTTTGTGATTGTCCTTCAATGTTCATAAGGACTAACATCTGGCCTCAGCACAGAATCTTTAACAAATGACTTGCCTTTCAGATCAACTTCATCGTCATGATAAGCACTAACATCTGGCCTCGGCTCAAAATCTTTAACAAATGGCTTGCCTTTCAGATCAACTTCATCGTCATAATAAGAACTAACATTTGGCCTCGGCTCAAAGTCTTTCACAAAAGCCTTCTTCTCGGCAGAATCATTGACAAGTTGATTGTTGTTTGCTGCTGCTTCTGTTGTCGTGTGACAGTCAGTTTTCTTGTCGGAGAGAGGTGATGACACCGAGCCCCGGTGGATGATGAGGCCTTCAATTGCTTCCGGCATGGGTTGATCTTTCATGATGACTTGCCAGTATTCTCCTTGGTCTTTTCTTGCGTCAACACTGCTAGCAACAAGCTGCTCAATAAAGAAACACACAAAGAGTTACAACTTATTTGATTTTTGTGATTAAAATGCTAATTTTTATTTATTTATAAATACTCAAAATTGTATCGGACCTAACGAGATCTTTATGAAGTTTAAAATTTGGGAAAATTATGCAAATAGTCCCTGTACTTTACACGATGTGTCAATTTGGTCCCTGTAGTTTCAATTTGCTTGATTTTGCCCCTTAATTTAACGGATTGTGTCATTTTAGTCCAATAAATAACGGTTGTCAAGTTAATTTAACGGAAAGCCAAACAATATGTCAATTTAGTCCCTGTATTTTCCACATTGTGATAATTTAGTCCGTGTCAAAATCGAGAAAATTGAAACTACAGAGACCAAATTGACACATTGTGTAAAGTACATGGACCAAATTGACACATTGTTTGACCTTCCGTTAAATTAACTTAACAACCGTTATTTATTAGACTAAAATGACACAATCCGTTAAATTAAGGGACAAAATCGAGCAAATTAAAACTACATGGCCAAATTGACACTTCATGTAAACTATAAGGATTATTTGCATAATTTACCCTTAAAATTATTTAGATTTCGAAGAGGGTAAAATATATAAGATTATATGGCCTTGTTTGGGAAAGGCTAAAAATTGGCTTTTTGGGCAAAAATTCACAAAAAGATAAAATAGGCTAAAATAGTCAATAAGACAAAATGTCACATCAAACCCCATAACCATTTCACTTTTTCTTTCACAAACATCACATTCAATCCAACCATCTTCTCAAACACAAAAATTTTAACCTATCAAAATAGTCAAAAACTAAAATAGCTAACTTCCCAAATAAGGCCATAGTATTGATAGTTCTTAAACCCTTGGGGTTTGGAGGTTTCACCTAATATTCAGATTAATGCACAATTATACGACAACCAACCCTTCAAACCCAAAAAGTGAAATTTCACACTTTTCAAACTGTTAAAATTTCAGTGTTAAAATTGTGAAATTCCATAATGGATTTGTACAGAGACATGTTTCTAATCTCAGGGACGGACTTATATAACTGAAAAATATTTTTAACTAATACTAATACAATAAGGGCGGTTTTGGACACCTCAAAAGCTGGTTGTTTCCAACCGTCCCTTCAGTCCATCCTATATATTATGTACTACTTTGCCCTGGGAGAATGCTTATCCTTACCAGGACCAATGAGAAGAGAGTGAAGAAAGCACAAGCTGATCCCATGTCTTCAATCACTAATAAGAATTACTCTCGAGTCCTTCTCTAAATTCTGCATGGTGGCTCTATGACCACTTGCTATTTATAAAGATTTAATAAGAAATATAAAAAAACCATAAGCCATGTATGAAGCACAAACACATACGGATTGGGTAATTTCAAAAAAAATGGAGATACATCAGGGGACAAGGCAAATTATTATTATTTTTATTATATATATTTGCTATGTAGATTAAATATTATGTTACTAAATAATCAAAATTAATAAAAACTAATATCAATTCAATATATATGTATATAAACCACTACATTTAAAAAAATTAATAGACTATCCATATTTAAACACGCATGTCCCCTCCATGTTTCTTGCACACACAAAAAAAATTAAATGGACAAGCCAATTAGAATGCGTGTTCCTATTGTATCCCAGCCATGTCCCTTTTGTGTCCCCTACAAAAAATAATAAAATTAAGGGGACACACCATTTAGCGTGTCCCGTACGTGTCCCAGCATGTCGCCGTGTCCGACACCGTTACGGCACCTATTTTGAAGTATCCATACTTCATAAACCACAAGATTCATTTTGGTGACAAAAAAAAAAAAAAAAAAAAAAAAAAAAAAAAAACCATACGATTCACGTTGATGATGATAATGGATAATAATGCATTGTTATTGACGGATTAGATGTCAGTGCTCTCTCTGTTTATGATTACTATAATATTGAGCTCTCTTTATCAGCCATAATGAGGTAGAATCCAAGAGGAAATCGAGTTTGTATTGCAGATATTTTTTTTAACTAAAAAAGTTGTTTTCGTGTGGATTTGATATCTTATCTATGTTTGGTGACATGTCGATTTCAAGATTAATTTTTGGAATATGACAAGAGTATGGGCCATGGATAATCAATCATCAAAGACTGTTTGCTTCAATTGGCAATATTCATCTTCAACATATGAAATGCTTCTGCTTTGAACTTGGTTTTTCAAATTAAAATCCAAATTTATGTGGAAATTTATCCTAACTATTTTTGAGATGTTTTGAACTTTTGCACTGTTCGTTTTAGCAGAAAACACTATCTATGTGAAATATTTTTCAAAAAACGTCATCCACATAAAATGATTTTTGTGATTAGTTGCAGCCTTGAAACTCATGAGCTGCTGGTAGTGGGGGCTGTAGGGTGGTGGTGTTAAGACTTCTGTTTAGAAAATATTTTTCACATTTAGAAAAAACAATCTTTTTTCTACCTTAGAAAAAAACTTGCTTTTTCATTACCAGGGAAAATATTTTTTGTTTACTTTAATTTTTTTTGTTGTACTGAATGTCAAAAAATATGTAAAACATTTTTCTACTGAAAAAGGGAGACATAAACAGAAACAGAAAGGGACAGAACAAGGAAAAATGCATTATATATAATAATTGTCAGATAACATGTTCTCAAATGTAGTAAGAAAATGAAAGGATAAAGAAATCAGGATAGTGGATTTATAAAAGTATTTTCTAATTTTTAAATTTTTTCTTCAATAATCAAGAAGATCTCCTTGGATTTTATAATAAAAAAAATCTCCTCGATGGAGACGTCCTTTTGCGAATTGGATCTGCATGCTTTATCAATATTGAATTAGCTGACTTCCTAATACTCTGTTTGTAGAAGAAGAAACTGAGAAGAGCTTAAGGGAAAGAAGAAAAGATGGCCATTGGATACACTTCTTGGAGCGTCTTGCTTTATCTACTTCTTGTGATGGTAATATCTAAGCTATAGATGTCTACTTCTTGTGCAGTAGTAGTATCATGTAGTAGTTGTTGTTAACTCTTTTTTTTTAATCTTTTACACTGTCAGTTCCAAGCCCGGATAAGGAAGAAGGTTGTGTGTTACGTAGCCTGATAGCACGTAAAAATTCTCATAAAACCGTTGTGAACATAAATCCTAATAAAAATATGTGAGTATGGTTTGACGAGGTAATTGTTGTTGTCGTCGTCGTCGTCGTCATTATTTGTGTTCTTGTTGTCGCTCTTCTTGGTATTTTGGTCGAAATTTTCATGTGAAAGTTGGGATTCCTTTTGCCTTCATGAAAGGAAATGATAATAGTAGCGGTAGTTGTTGTTGCTGTTCAATCCGTAGTATTTTATCTTTTATACCAAGCCTGGATAAGGAGGGTTGTGTGTTTCGTAGCTGGACAAGAAGTAAAATTCCAGTCAGATCTTTTATGAACGTAATCTTGATATGAAAATGCATGTATGATTTGGTTTAGTAGTTGCTATTTCTGTTGTTAGAGGGATTTCAGAACACATGGAAGTTTAAATTATTTCATTACATTAAGAATTTACACTACTTATTTTCAGTTTATCATCAAAGTTTGAAGAAACATTCTAGCATTGGATGTTTTCTTTACCTCTTTCCATACCATGCTTACGCAGAACTTTAACAAAATGCTAGTTCTTATTTTTGCAGAGCTCTCATGGAATTGGAGCCATGAAGATGATTCCCAAAGATGATTTGGTCCATGATCTTCATCACAATGTGATGAATGCTTTAAAATATCCCATGATTGATAACCAAGACGATCATGCTCATGCTCATAATGAGATACATACAGATCATATTCATGATCATTCATCATCACACATGGATCACATAGACCCTTCACTAATTGTGTTCTTCTTTTTGGAAGACCTAAAGGTAGGAAAAATAATTCCCATTTACTTCCCAAAGAGAGACCCTTCTTCCTCTCCTCATTTCCTACCCAAAGAGGAATCCGATTCCATTCCTTTCTCACTAGAACAACTTCCAAATCTTCTTCGAATCTTTTCCTTCCCTCAAGGCTCTCCACAAGCCCAAGCCATGGAAAGCACACTTAGACGATGCGAGGTCAAACCCATCAAAGGAGAGTCAAAAACATGTGCCACATCATTAGAATCCATGCTTGATTTCGTACGTGTCATGCTCGGATTAGAGAGCGAATTCAAAGTTGTATCAACTATCCACTTCATAGAATCAACCACCATTCTTCAAAATTACACTATCCTAGAAGATCCTCTAGAAATTTCTGGTCCCAAGATGGTGGCATGTCATACCATGCCTTACCCATATGCGATTTTCTATTGTCATTACCAAGAGAGCGAAAGCAAGGTCTTTAAGGTCTTTTTGGGGGGTGAAAATGGAGACAGGCTTGAAGCGGTTGCTGCTTGTCACATGGATACCTCTCAGTGGAGCCCTGGTCATGTGTCATTTCGAGTACTAGGAATTGAGCCAGGGTCCTCCCCGGTTTGCCATTTCTTCCCATCTGATAATCTTGTGTGGATTGCATCATCTACTTTAATTAGTCATATGTAGTTTGCATGTAATCACTGAGATCCTTGCACTTTGATTTACAATCTTACTTGTATGCATGTCAAGTGAAACAAAGATCGTGTTATGCAGGTGTTTTATGATTTAAGAATGTAGTAATAACATAATTGGGACCAAAGACAGCTATTTCTGCTTCTATTTTTCTAGTTTGTTGCAGTTTCTTATGGGCATGTTTGGTTGTATTTTCGTTTTTTGTATGTGTTGTCATTTTCTGAAAAACTGTTTTTGATTTTTAATTTTGTTGAAAAAACTCAATTTTCAGGGACAGACATTTTGCACACAAAAAAGAAAGTAATGGGTGCTTTTGAACTTTTTATGTTAACGAGAACATAAAATCAACTCACTTTTAATTTTTTTAAAAATATTTTTAGATGTCTTTAGAAATCATCACTTAATGTTATGCTGTGTTTTAGACCTCAATTTGGAACCTGCAATTCCCCTAATTGTTGGCAGATGAGGATGACTGGTTCATATTCTTCATTTTATTAGTTTTCAGAAAAAGGACGAGCCTCGAAGTAAGTTGTCATTTGAAGACTAAAAGAACCAACTCAACAATTTCAAAAAAGACAGATGAAAACCAATTAGGGGAATTGCATGTGATCACGAAAAAGAAAAATACTGAAAATAGGAAATATGATTTGCGCATGTAAGTTGCTCTACCTGTCACATTGTTGCTGCAAAGTACTCCCTCATGACTGGTTTGAAGATTAATTTCCCAACATAATCAATCTGATTATTGAACTGAATGTAAGTTAAAAATGATGTTTTGATGTTATTAGACTTCACTTTCCACATGAGTGTAGGCAAAATTAAATGGTTGTATAGTCATCCATTTGAGTTGAATATTTCTATATCTAGCCAAAACTATCACTATAAGAAATTGCACTTTTGCCAAAAAACAATTTAGTCGGCAAAAATTTTCTGCAACTAAATTTTTTGGTTGCCATTTTGGTGCCAATGGAGGGTCGGGAAAAGTTAGTAGCAACTAAAAAAAATTTTAGTCAGGAAAAAGGTTTTCATTTCCCGACCAAATTTTTGGTAGCTAATTAAATATTTACAGCGACTAAACCATTTTGTAGCTAAAACAGTTTAGTCGCCAATTGTCACATTTCAAAACGAAACATGTTAGTCGCCAATTGTTACATTCTACAACGAAACATATTAGTCGCTAAAAGTCACATGCCACGACCAAACATGTTAGTCTCCAAAAGCAATGTTTGCACAACCATTACTTTATTTGGCAATAGATCTATTAGCGACCAAACCCTTTGGTAGTCAAAATTAATAATTTTACCGACTAATTATGTAGTCGCCAAATGTACCCTCTCGCCTACCAACGTTTTGGTCACCAAATGTGAGTGTCTATACATCGACTACCTTATTTAGTCGGCAAATTGTTTACTAATATTTCCCGACTAATCACTTGGTCACCAAAAGAGGAAAAACAAAACCAAAACCAAAATTTAGTCGCCAACATCCAACAAAATCAACTTGTAACTTATAATAATCCATCCAATCCATTCAATATAATCTGTAATTTGCAATAATCATTCAAACCAACAAAATCAACTGGATCATGAACATTCAATAAAATACATAAATCATCCAATCCTGAACTTATTTAATTAAAACCATCAACTTTTATAAGTTTTCATCCACAAGTAATTTCAAACTACATATTCCTCCAATTAAAAATCCACTTGTAATCTATATGATCATCCAAGTCACATCCATCTAGCATAAAAATTTAAAACATAACAAGTACTTGTTATTATGTTTTAAATTTTTATCTATGCGCATCTATCAAAAAATATAACTAGTAATCTACCCAAATATTTTCCATACACATCCATCCAAAAATATAACTACTAGTCTACCCAAATATTTTCCATACATATCTATCCAAAAATATATAATTCTTCAAAAAAATATAACAAGTGCCAACTAGTCCTGTACAATTTAGCTTTGTGCACGAGTTCATCCATCTGTACCAAAAAAAAAGAGAAATAATGTCTGGGAATTTTTTTATGAAAATATTTGCACATCAAATTTTTTTCTCACATTTTTTTGTCTAAACTTCTAACAAGATTTCAATTTTGAGCCTGTTACCAAAAAAAAAAAAAAAAACAAAAAAAATTCTATATTAGAGTCCTCATATTGTCAACATTTTCCCCCTTGTTTTATGTTCTTTAATAAACACTAAAGTGACAAAAAATATTAGAGTTCTCATATTGTCAACATTTTAAATCATGCATTAGGATTGGAGATGCTCTATCTAACCGGGTATAAAGTTCTTTAACCAATAAATTTCTAACCACAAACAAAACCTAGCATTTATATTCAATTTAAACTAGAATTTATATACAAAACATAGCAAAACATTTTTCCGTTGACTCACTATATCCATATCTAACATCTGAATCCAAGACATGACACTCATCATACTTTTTTTTTTTTTTTCCGAAGTTGCCTTGCAGTGTCAAGAAGAGATTCACATGCATCAAATGCACTCTTAAGTATCTCAAACCAAATGACAGTGCATGATAAAACTACTAGACTTACTCCTCATCCACCCACATACCACCACAATTACTGTATACACCTGCAAGTGAAAAAAAAAAAAAAACCCAAAGTAATAGATAACATTTAGGTGCTTTGATAACACAGTAAATTAAAACATATGATATGCTAGTTCAAATAGCGACCATAGCAAACTATCAAATAAAAAGGCAACCATAACAAGAACATACTGGTTGATAACAAGTAACAGAGCCACTTGAGGTTTCCAACCATTAGCCTACTTTTCAAAAGTTCTTCATGTTGCAGAATCTGAATAATATATATAAGAACATAAGCGGGCTACGTAGCATGGGGAGAGAACCCATCACAAAAATAAATATTTAAAATCAGAAACAATTTTCAAAATTCAAAAATGCACATTAATTTTTTACCGGATCACCACTACCAAGGGGACGGGTGGAGACGAGGAGATGAGTGTGATGGTTCAAAACATTTAGGACTACTAGTCTGAAATAAAAACTCAACAACATAGGTGCCAAGAACAAAGCAAATAACACAAATTGATGAATCTAGCAATTACCCACACTCACACCAACACCCACACACCCACACACACAAAAAACCCCTTATAATATTGACCAATGTATTTACATAACCCATGAGATCGTGAAAATCAAATAAACCCGATGAATCTAGCAATACACACCAAAAAAAAAAAAAAAAACCCTTCAAATATTGACCAATGTCTTCACATAACCTATGAGATTCAAATAAACCCAACACAAAATCTTATATTTTGGACAATTTGCATAGAAGTATGGCATGAAGGATCACCATAACAATCAAACCAAGAAACTCACTCTGGTTATTTGCATCGAAAAAGTAAATATCAAATCCCATTCTACTCATGTTTAGAAGAATCAGGCATTTTCTTAAGTTCAAAAAATTTCAATTGTAACTTAAGTAATCTCATTTTTTTTGGGTTAAATAAGTTGAAAAAAATCAAAGAGTCTATAATCTAGAATTGTAATCAAACACCATTAATTGACCTTTTCTTAATCAAATAATCGAATTAACTCAAAGATTTATCTAAAAAAAATCAAACCCATTAAGAAATGAATAGAACAAATACAAATTCCATATAAATACACACATGCATTTGGGTCATCGATCATCACGAAGCACACATTTTTGGCACAAAATGTTAGCTTACTAATTCAAACAACATGGTCTTAAATGAAATCAAATATACAACATGTTAAACATTTTTGTTTTTGAAAAAATAAAAATTCAAACTGGATATAATCATTTAAGTAATCCCCAAAGTAAAGGAAATTTTCAAACACCTTTTATAGCCAAAGGCAGGAGTATTAGACCAGAGAGGAGAGCAAAGCAGATCACATAGTAAATCCCGCAAAACCAATAACATATATGAGATAGAAAAATCCCAAGAATAAAAAGAAGAAAAAAAGCATTATTCAATTTCTTCTACTGTATGAATTTAAAAGAGATCAAATATCCCGATCTAACCCAAATCCCTCAATTTTCTTCTAATCAACATGTGGACATACAAAATAAAAATTAAACAAGACAACAAACAATTATTTGAATTGGGTTTTCCTTATAAATCAGAATACAATAATAGTAAGAATCTAGAGATTTGAAATGGTACCCTTCAATTTGACTCAACACAACATAAAATCAAAGAAAAAACAAGAATCTCGTTCAAGCAAAAAAAAAAAAAAAAACAAGAATCAAAATTGGGTTTCCCTTACAAAATCATAATAGTAGATATTTGAAATGGTACCCTTTAATTTGAGTCAACACAACATAAAATCAAGGGGGGGGGGGGGGGGGGGGGGGGGAAGGAGAATTAACCAGAAACAACAAACCAATAGTAATCAGAATTGGGCTTCCCTTATAAATCAGAACCTAATTAATAATAGAAAGAACCTAGAGATTTGAATGGTACCCTTCAATTTGACTTAACAAAACAACATCGGGAGAGAGGTGAGTAGTAGCTTAATCGAGGGTTTAATAGTGCGATGATCGGAGATATCGAGGGGTATCTAGGAGAGAGAGATGTATATAAGCGTAGATATAGAGAGAGAGAGAGAGAGAGAGAGAGAGAGAGAGAGAATAGTACCTTCTTCGCTTTGCTGCCCGCTTCGACTCTCCCTTTCTCTGCGATGAGACGATTCAGACCCTTGCCTTCTCCCGCGGTTTTGCTCCTTCGCACCCTCCTCTTCTGGGTCTGTCACCAACCCTTTGGTGATTGGAGGAGATGGAAAGAAAAAAAAAAAACAGAAAACTGGCCAATCACAGCCAAAGGATCGTGGGTGCCTCTCCTGGGTCTAAATCATTTTTGTTGATGTGTTTGTTTTTTTTCCTAATATATGTATATTTTTTTTCTGGTGTTGGGTGCCAAAGTATTTTATTTTGGTGCCTTATTTTTTTCAGTTATATTATTCACGATTAAAATTGTCAGTTATATTATTTATGACAAAAATTGTGTATCGTGTAAAGTAAAATATGTTTAATGGCTAATACACGTGTGCCGTGTATATTTAATATATTAATAACATGTCATATGTATGTTATGGAAAATTTTATAATTTACAGCTAACATTACAAGTCGTAAAAAAAATTATCAGTATTACCATTAATGGCAAAAGCAATTGACAATTTACGACATACCAAAAAAAAAAAGTCATAAAATTGAAAAATTAGCTTGCATTTGTTATATACCGTTGATGTGATACTATAAAAATTCAATTTTATTATAGGGGTGGTGATTGATTGTGTGTGAGAGAGGGGCTTGTTTGGTTTGTTTTTGGGAGAGTTGTTTTTGAAAAAAATTTGAGAGAGTTGTTTTAGAAAATTTTTTGGTTTGTTTGGTTGTATATTTTGAGAGAAAATTTTTTTGTGGGAGTTTGGGATGATTTGATATTTTGGAAGAATTGAGTAGATATGTGTGAGAGAAAAAGTGATTGAGAAGGAGAGAGGAGAGAGAAAAAGTGATTGATTGATGTGTAAGAGAGAGAAGTGATTTTGAAAATTGTTTGAGAAAAATCTCAAACCAAACAAATTTTGGGAAATTTTTTTCTAAAATTCATCTCCCAAATTCAAACCAAACAAGCCCACTAGTGTTTTGTATTCCTACACAGGGCATAGCTTTTTATTTTCCCACTCAAATGTTGGCACCTTTGGCAACTAATGTCAAATTTTGTCGGCACAAAATTTAGTATAGTCAAACCAACTCTAACAGTGACTAAAATGTTCGTCGCCAAAAGTAGACATTTGGCGACTAATTTTTCTTTTGTTGGAAAAAAATGAATGTACCACGACTAAATTTTTTAGTCCCGAAAACTTTATATTTGCCAACTAATTTTTTAGTCGCCAAAGAGTAACAGTAATATCATGGTTGTATTTGCTGACTGAATTTATTTTAATCGGCAAAAATTAGCATATCACGACTAAAACAGACTTTAGTAGCCTAAAAACTAGACTAGCGCAGACAAAAAAAAGTATTGGTCGCCTATTATGGCATATTTAGCGACTAAAATTTTTTTTAGTCGCCAATGAATATTATACCCAACTAAAAAAATTTAGTAGTTAAATCCTAAACCAACACCGACCAATACATTTTTCAGTCACCAAAAATTGTACTTTTGGCGACTAAATTCCTTTTAGTCGTTAAATGTGGTTGGCAAAAATGTAAATTGTTGTAGTGCATATTCCAAAATGCTCTTTTTTTTTTTTTTTTTTTTTTTTTGTGCTAATAGATCGATAATGGCTGGCGTGGTGCTTATGCAAATTGGTTCTTGTGTACATATTACAGACTGGTTGGCCTTTTGCTTTGTTAATGCTGATATAGTGTAAAATATATTCACATCCATTAAAAATAGTTTGGTTGCCAATTAATTTCTATTTTTGTAAAAAGTTGTCGTCTCTCTCTTTCTTTCTCTCTACGTGCACACACGTAGATGCCCAAACACAGGGATAAGATAGGAGGAGAGAAAAACAATGAAATCATAATTGCCTCAAAACATTTTTCTAATATCTTTTCATTAAATCTCTATGAACATCTTTTTTTTAAACAACAATGAACATCAAAAGCAACAATCTTAACTACCTCTTTGCATACAGAGGCAAAACTGCTTATATCTGACCCTTTCTAGGCCCTATAGTAGCGGGAGGTTCATACGTTGGGCTGCCCTTGTGAAAAATATTTGCCATTGACAATTCTCACTAGCTCATTCTTGCTATCAATCATTAACAAAGAGAGCACTCACATCTAATTGATCAATAATAATGCATTATTATCATCAACATGAATTTTATGCAGTGACGGAACTATGAAGGAATTAGGGGGCACATGTCCCCCACTCATTTTTTCTTTTTCTTTTTTTTGCATATAAGGAAAATAATTAATAAATAGAAAATTTATATAGAAATAACATTTAGAATGATTTCTTAAAGATGTTTTTCAAATTACAAAAATAATGATGATGGTTTTGATTGAAAATGAAGAAATTACGAAAAATCACATTATTATGTATGAAAATTATATTAAAAAAATCCAGTGTAACAGTGATACTAAATCATCACTTACATGTAAATATAGTTAACCCCAATATGAAAATGTAAAATTATTGAATTGTTAGTTATATTTAACAAGTGGGATTAGCCATCCATGCATTATTTTACTATTGGTTAGTGATACCATATATCGATGATGATGTGGTATCACTATTATTTATATATTATATAATCTATCATAAGATATACAATACTCTTTTGCATTGCCTATAATACATTAGTTATAAGTAACACCATATTTCTAATTCTGGTTTTTTACAAGGGCAATTGTAAAAACAAAAATTTTAAAACTTTTGTATTAAATATTTAAGATTTTGTGCTTAATATTAATTTTAAAAATTATTATCTATTGTTATTGATTATGAGATTAAAAAAAATTGAAATTTTAATTAATACACTACAGGAATTCGCAATTTTGCCGACTAAAAATTTAGTCGGCAAAAGTCCATTTTTAGTCGGCAAAAGTTATCCGTGACTAATTTTTTTAGTCTCCACTTTGGTCTCCAATTGAGGGTCGCGGAAAGCAATTAGCGACTGAAAAAAAATTTTGTCGGGAAAAAGTTATATTTGCCGACTAATTTTTGGTCGTTGAATGTTACATTACCATGACTAAACCATTTTGTTGCTAAAACACTTTAGTCACCAAAAGTGATCTTTTCCCGACTAAATATGTTAGTCGCCAATTGTCACGTTTCCCAACCAAAAGTGTTGGTTGCCAAAAGTAATGTTTGAGCAACTAAAACTTTAGTCGGCAATAGACCTATTCGCGACCAAACACTTTGGTTGCTAAAATTAATAGTTTTACTGACTAATTATTAGTTGCCAAATGTACCCTTTCGCCTACCAACATTTTGGTCGCCAAATCTGAACAGTGAACCACCGACTAATCACTTGGTCACCAAAAGAGGAAAAACCAAACCAAATTTTGATCGTCAATTCATTTCTTTTTGTTGATGAAAATAAAAATAAAATATAAAAAGAATTCCATTTGATCTGTATGATATTTAATAATCCGTCTAAACCATTCAATATAACCTGTAATTTACAAGAATCATTCAAACCAATAAAATCAATTAAAAAATGGTCATGTAATCTATATAAGTTTTCATCCACAAGTAATTCCAAACTACATAATTGTTCAATTAAAATGGTCATGTAATCTATATAATTATCCAATTCACATCCATCTAGTATAAAAATTTAAAACATAACAAGTAGTTGTTATGTTTTAAATTTTTATCCATAAGTATTTATCCAAAAATATAACTAGTAGTCTATCCAAATACTTTCCATGCACTTCTAGCCAAAAATATATAATCCTTCAAAAAATGTAACAAGTGCCAAATAGTCCTATACAATTCAGCTTCATGCACGAGTTCATCCATCTTTACAACAGAAAAACAAAAATAATGTCAGGTAATTTTTTTTATGCTTCATGTGAACTTATATTAGCACATTGAAACAGGAAAACAAGAGATTGCTGGCTGTTGTCTGATTGTGTTTTGATTTTGCCTAAACTAGAATGACAGTTGAGGCAGGGCAAGGTAGAGTCAATTTAAGGTTAGTTGCATGAGATTGACAGTGAGAAGCCTTAAGTCTCTGAAAGCTCCAATCAAAGCCAAAAACAAGAGTGATGTTTTTCAGTGGATATGTCCTACCAGATCTTGGGTGTCATTCTTCACGACAACCTACTCAAGAATTTATATCATTTCCCCCTTTTTCATTTTTAAGTATAGAGCTTTGGGGGGATGCATGATTTCTGTGTTGTCATTCCACTATAAACCATCATTCATCTTTTAAATTGCCACATTTCAAATATCTTCTTGTCATATCCAGTTAAGTTCATATCAAAATTATAGCGATCCCGGGTTTACCTCTTGTGGTACTGTGATCCGGACATGTGTCCGTGGATGTTAGTAGTTGAGTATTGTCTTGTTTACATCCTTTCCTACTTTGTATTTGAGTTATAGGATGTATTGGGCAGGTTTGTTACAGGTTGGTTGTGTTTGGAAACCAAGTGTTACTGCCCAGAATTTTGGTTGGTCGCTCGAGCGAGGGGTTGGTCGCTCGAGCGAGAGTTGGTTTTTGTGTCTGGTGGCTCGAGCCAGAGTGGCTTCGCTCGAGCGAGCGATTGCATCTAGCTCAGACCTGAAAGTTGCATTTCTTGGCTCGAGCGAGCTTTTCTTCGCTCGAGCGATCTGGTTCGTTCTTCGCTCGAGCGAGCGTCGTGTTGCAAATCGGAAGATTTGAACTGTTGGCTCGAGCGGAGCGGTCTTCGCTCGAGCGAGGACAGTTTCTTGTGTCTGGTCGCTCGAGCGAGCCTGTTTATATCAGCTAGCAGCAGCCGACTCAAACACCACTTTTTCAAAACTTTTCATCTAAAATTTGAGACCCTCTCTCTCTAAACTTACTCTCTCTCTAAGGTTTGATCTACCTAGGGTGATTTCCTACCCTAAGTCCTTTGTTAAAAAGATAGAGGGTGACTTGGGCTTCGATTTAATCTGAAAATATTTGGTTTTGGAGCAAGTTGGGTGTTGGGTCTTCATCTCCTTTGAGCTCAAACTTTGAGGTAGGGATATCCTACTCCTCTTTATGGATTTTGTCTTTTAATTTTAGCATTTTGATGTGTTGGAAGTTGTTGTGTAATTTTGAGAAAACTTTGGGCCTTTGTGTAATTTTACAAAAGTTGGGGTTTTATTTATAATGAACCTAAGGGTTGTAATGTTAATTATGGAAAATGTCCTAATTACATTGATTAATTAATTGGGATAATTAATTGTAAGAAATGAGGAATTGAAATGTTGATTTTATATCCATTTGTCGCATTTATTTTCTGTATAGAAATAACTGCTTTGGGCTATCGGTGGAGGATAGTCTTGATTGTTGTAGACAATGCATGATGATTAGGCAAACTAAAACTGATCATTGAAGTGTGTCATTGAGTGTGACGGTTGAAGGAATACATTAAATTTATGTATTGATTGATGTGTATAATAATTGTTTATATGCATTGTGTGTTGTGTTGGAGGAGATAGGGGATGTACTCCACGGTTTAGGGGAAGATAGGGGATGGACCTCTAAGCCGGATGTTGTTTGGGAGAAGATAGGGGATGGACTCCAGAGATATAGCTCATATGCTTATCTAGTGATGTGTTGACACAGCTCTTATGCTTGTCTTTGGAAGTATTGATATAGCTAGTATGCTTGTCTTTTGTGAAATGGGTAATTGTTGGACATGAGTTACTGTCCCACATGAGTTGTTGGCCA
Organism: Camellia granthamiana; assembly: GCA_036172215.1. Classification (NCBI taxonomy): domain Eukaryota; kingdom Viridiplantae; phylum Streptophyta; class Magnoliopsida; order Ericales; family Theaceae; genus Camellia; species Camellia granthamiana. The sequence goes on along the minus strand of CM069908.1, from coordinate 144,667,148 downwards.
GGTTTTGAGCCATGGTTACAAACTGAGAATTTGTAAGGAAATGGGGGATGAAAATGTAAAGTGTTGGCCACCTATCAACTGCTAATCTTTTAGTCATTATTCATAACTGGTTTAGTGTATTTCTACTGGGCTGTGGCTCACCCTATATGGGAACATCATTTTCAGGTATAGGTAGCATGCCACCTCCAAGGACATAGCTTGGGAGGCTAGGGGCGGGAAGACTTTTTTGTTGTCTTTTTTTTGATGTATTACATGTAAATTCAAGCCAAGGGCTTAATGTGTAAATGAGTTAGTACTCTACTTTTTGTAACCAAGTGTTAACTTGGAAAGCTGTAAGCCCTTAGGGCATTTGCTTTTGTTGTTAACATGTAATACTTTTGTAATGAAACTCTGTTAATGGAAGAATGTGGATCTTTTATATATCAATGCATATCTATATTGTTGGGTTTTATGTTGTTATTTTGAGGGCGTTACAAAAATTTTCATTTTTGAGTCTTCTAAAATTTATGCTTGGGATAATTTGTCAATGGCAAAGCCATTCATATATTGGGTACAGACCTCAACGATCCCCTCAATTTTCCATACTTCATCATCTATTAAGTTTGCTGTGAGTAGTCAGTCCATTGCTCCCTTAGCAATTATCAAGAAGGACATATTCAGCTCAGTTTCTTAGCCATTTTTTTTTATTGGACAAAACTAAACTTCATAAACAACTGCTATCTTGTTTATTTTTTAGTCGCTGAAAATAAATGTTTGCTAACCAAACTTTTGGTTGCAAAAAAAAAAAACAAAAAAATTTTATTTTTTATTGGGCGACTAAATAATTTTAGTAGCCAAAACTAACTATACAGCGACTAAAATATTTTTTAGTTGCTGAAATAAATTTTTATAGACCAAACTTTTGGTCGCCACAAAAAACTGTAAAATTTTGTTTTTTATTCGGCGACTAAATAATTTTAGTAGCCAAAACTAATAATATAGCAACTAAATGGTGACCAAACTTTTGGTCGCCAAAGATAAAAAGAAAATTTTTGTTTTTCATTCGGCGACTAAATAATTTTAGTAGCCAAAACTATCTATATAGCAACTAAAATATGTTTTAGTCGTTGAAAATAAATATTTGCCGACCAAACTTTTGGTCGGCAAAGAAAAAAAATAAATTTTTGTTTTTCATTTGGCGACTAAATAGTTGTAGTAGCCAAAACTATTTGTACAGTGACTAAAATATATCTTTTAGTCGCTGAAAATAAATATTTGCCGACCAAACTTTGGTCGCCAAAGAAAAAAAGTAAATTTTTGTTTTTCATTCGGCGACTAAATAATTTTGGTAGTCAAAACTAACTATACAACGACTACAATATTTGTTTAGTTGCCAATTGTGGCAAATTTCGCGACTAAATTTTTTTTAGTCGCCAATTGTGGATTTTTAGCCACTAAATTTTTTTTAGTCGCCAATAATCAATATACCCCGACTAAAAAAATTTAGTAGCTAAATATTGTACTTTTGCCAACGAACCCACTATTTTGGTCCCCAATTCTACAACTTTGGCCACCAAAATTTTTTTAGTCTGTAAAAATGGTCGCCAAAAGTGTATTTTCTTGTAGTGATAAGTGCCCCTTTGAACTATTTTCTTGGCTTCGCCATTGAAAGAGAGTGTCTGCTCCATTTGGCAATATTCATCTTCAACCTAGGAAATGCTTCTGCTTTGAACTTGGTTTTTTAAATTAAAATCCATAATGTTATAGTACAGATTTACGTGGAAATTTATCCCAACTATTTTGAGATATTTTGAAATTATGCATTGTTTGTTTTAGCATAAAACACTTTCTATGTGAAATATTTTTCGAAAACATCTTCCACATAAAATGATTTTTGTGATTAGTTGAGATCTTGAAACCGATGAGCTATTGATGGTGGTGGTAGAGTGGTGATGATGGTGTTAATAGTATTGGTGGCATTGTTAAGACTCTAGAAAATATTTCCACTTTTTGAATACAAAAATCTATTTCCTACCTAAAAATAAAAAAATAAAAAAAAACTTGTTTTTTCATTGATCATGAAAAAAAAGAAAAAGAAAAAGAAAAAAACTTGTAATTGTCATCTAATAATCAAGTTCAAGTGATGAATTTCTTGGAGTATTCAAATAATGGTATACCATATTTCTTAGTACACAGTGTATTCTTATTGGACAAACACACAACCAACATAATATGGTATTTCGAAAAGACATGATAATTACTTACAAATTAGAGATCTAATGAGCTATTTTATAAACAATAATATTGTATTAGTATTAGTTAAAAATATTTTTCAATTATATAAGGTCCATCCCTGAGATTAGAATCATGTGTCTGCATACAAATCCATTATAGAATTTCACAATTTTAAAACTGAAATTTTAAAAACTATAAAATTTCACAGTTTGGAAAAGTGTGAAATTTCACTTTTTGGGTTTGAAGGGTTGGTTTTGTTGTATAATTGTGCATTAATCTGAATATAAACCTCCAACCCCAAGGGGTTTAAGAACTATCACCACTATATAATCTTATATATTTTAGCCCCTTCGAAATCTAAATAATTTTAACTTGGCATCCCAAACTTCATAAAGATCTCATTGGGCCTGATACAATTTTGAGTATTTATAAAAGAAATTAGCATTTTGATCACAAAAATCAAATAAGTTGTAACTCTTTGTGTGTCTCTTTATTGAGCAGCTTGTTGCTAGCAGTGTTGATGCAAGAACAGAGCAAGGAGAATACTGGCAAGTCATCATGAAATATCAGCCCATGCCGGAAGCAATTGAAGGCCTCACTAAATCGACATGTTACCAAAAATAGATAAGATAAGATATCGAATCCACACTAAAACAACTTTTCAATTAATCTTGAAATCAACATGTTACCAAAAATAGACAAGATAAGATATCAAATCCACACTAAAACAACTTGTAATAATGAGCTAGAATCCAAGAGGAAGAAAAGTTGTTTTAGTGTGGATATGATATCTTATCTTGTCTATTTTTGGTAACATGTCGATTTCAAGATTAATTGAAAAGTTGTTTTAGTGTGGATTCGATATCTTATCTTATCTATTTTTGGTAACATGTCGATTTAGTGAGGCCTTCAATTGCTTCCGACATGGGTTGATATTTCATGATGACTTGCCAGTATTCTCCTTGGTCTGTTCTTGCATCAACACTGCTAGCAACAAGCTGCTCAATAAAGAGACACACAAAGAGTTACAACTTATTTGATTTTTGTGATCAAAATGCTAATTTCTTTTTATAAATACTCAAAATTGTATCAAGCCCAATGAGATCTTTATGAAGTTTGGGATGCCAAGTTAAAATTATTTAGATTTCGAAGGGGCTAAAATATATAAGATTATATAGTGTTGATAGTTCTTAAACCCCTTGGGGTTTGGAGGTTTATATTCAGATTAATGCACAATTATACAACAAAACCAACCTTTCAAACCCAAAAAGTGAAATTTCACACTTTTCAAACGGTGAAATTTTATAGTTTTTAAAATTTCAGTTTTAAAATTGTGAAATTCTATAATGGATTTTTACGCAGACACATGATTCTAAACTCAGGACTGGACTTATATAACTGAAAAATATTTTTAACTAATACTAATACAATAAGGGTGGTTTTCGAAACCTAGAAAGCTGGTTGCTTCCAAGCGTCCCTTTGGTCCATCCTATATATTATGTACTACTTTTCCCTGGGAGAATGCTTATCCTTATATACCAGGACCAATGAGAAGAGAGTGAAGAAAGCACAAGTTGATCCCATGTCTTCAATCACTAATCAGAATTATCCTTCTCTATTCTGCATGTTGGCTTTATGACCACTTGCTATTTATAGAGATTGATTAAGAAATATATAAAAAAAAAAAAACCATAAACTTTGTATGAAGCACAAACACAGACACGGATACGGTGATTTAAAAAAAAATGGTGACACATCGGGGGACACGACAAATTATAATTATTTTTATTATATATATTTGCTATGTAGATTAATATTATGAATAATCAAAATTAATACAAATTGACATCAATTCAATATATATATAAATATAAACCACTACATTTAAACAAATTAATAGATTACCTATATTTGAACACGCATGTCCCTGCCATGTCTCCTGCACAAACAAATAAATAAATGAATGGACACGCCATTTGGCATGCGTGTCCCTATTGTATTCTTGTCGTGTCCCTTCCGTGTCTCCTACAAAAAAAATAATAAAATTAAGGGGACACACCATTTAGTGTGTCCCGTACGTGTCCCCGGCATGTCCCCATGTCCGACAATGCTACGATGCCTATTTTGAAGTGTCCATACTTCATAGACCATAAGATTCATTTTGGTGAGGAAAAAAAAAATCATAAGATTCAGGTTGATGACAATAATGGATAATAATGCATTGTTATTGATGAATTAGATGTTAGTGCTCTCTCTAGTGGCGGAGGGAAAGAAGGCCTAGGAGGTCACATGGCCCCCTCAGTTTTGAAATTTTTGTTGTTGTTGTTGTTGTTGTTGTTGTTGTGTGTGTGTGTGTTGTTGTCATATACAAAATGTATTTTTTTTTCTTAACATGTTTTTTGGTTAAGGGTTTATTGTATTGTTCACAACAAGTAGTTATTTGATACTTTGAGAGCACTATGTAGTATTATTTATGTAGTAGCTTAAATCAAGGGGCATTTACATATAAGTCCCATTTTATAAACTTATAATCCATTAAGTCCTATATAAAATTATTTGCTCCTTCAAGTCCCATTAATTTTTAATAGGCCAATTTACCCTTCCAAGACCCCCTCGCCAACCAGACACACTCTCTCTCTCCTCCCCACAGACCCAGTCTCTGGTCTCCCCCGTATGACTCCTCCTTCCCCTCCGTCCAGAGCATTGTCGGCTCCAGCGCCGACCTCGACCACGTCAACCTCATTGCCCAGAGCTTGGAGTGGCTTGACGGTTCCACCGAAAATGAACCGAAAGAAGTTCGAGAAAGCTCCGCGAGACTTGTCGGAGGATCCAGAGGCGGAAGAAGCATTGTCGTCGGAGACCTAGGGCTTTGACATCGCCGATCTTGTTGAAGATCAGGAGCAGGATCGAATCGGGCAAGAGATTGAAATGGTCGATCTCGTCCGATGATGATGAAGTGTAGGGTTCTGGGTAGACTTTGGTGGTCAGATCTGGACGAACAGAAGACATCTGAACCAATATATATATATAGATAATTATGTATACACAACTATATAGACAGAGAGAGAGAGGGAGAGTGATGGGATTTGGGATAGTAATTGTGATGCCAAATTGAGAACCTTCTCAATTTATAATATTCTCAATTTTAATCATGAAAAAATTGAGAAAATTCTCAAAATTGATAATTATAAATTTTTTAGTTTTGATAGTTTTGATAATATTTTCAGTTCATATTAGAAAAAAAATTGAGAAATTTCCTAGTTGTGATTATTATAAATTGAGAACATTCTCAGTTTTGAAATTGTGAACATTCTCAGTTTTGGGATTAAAGAGTAAAACGTCTTTTTACCTATGCATGGGACTTATTGGTTCAAAAATTGTTTGATAGGACCTAAGCTACCACCAAATGTGTAGATAGGACTTTTAGGTAATTAACTCTTAAATCAATAGTATAGCGAAAAATCTTATAGATTGGATATAATGAACTCATTATTTTCAGGTAATTGATAGACCACTTAGTGTGATTTGTGATTTCCCATGCTTTGAGCATCACGTAAGCAATGCTATATGGTATTCTATACAATTTAATAATTTTCATTCAAAACACATCATTTATAAGCAATGTCATCTTTTTAGTATTTTTCTATCAAATAAAAATTAAATAGATTTTATAATAATTTGTGCTATAAAGGATGTGTTTTTGTTTTCTAAAATTAGGAATTTTGATCCATAATTTTTTGTGCTAAAATTGCAAAGTTACATCACCATTCCGCACCGAGCTATTATACACTATTATAGAATTTTAATTTGTTCCTATTAATAATGAATATGTAATTTTTTATGCTTAAATTTAACTTATAAAATTATTATTTTCTTAACGCTGATCATGATTTTTTTAAAAATAAAAATTATAATTAATAATGCCCCTCCAACATAATTTCCTGATTCCTCCACTGGCTCTTTGTGTTTATGATTATTATAATATTGAGCTCTCTTTATCGGTAATAATGAGCTAGAATCCAAGAGGAAGAAAAGTTGTTTTAGTGTGGATTTGATATCTTATCTTGTCTATTTTTGGTAACATGTCAATTTCAAGATTAATTGAAAAGTTGTTTTAGTGTGGATTCAATATCTTATCTTTATCTATTTTTGGTAACATGTCGATTTCAAGATTAATTTTTGGTATATGACAATAGTCACTACAACAAATTACATTTTTGGTGATTAAATTTAGCGATTAAAAAAAAATTAGTCACCAAAAGTTGTGGAATTGGCGACCAAAAATTATATTTGTCGGCAAAAGTATAATATTTATCTACTAAGTTTTTTCAGTCAGGGTATATTGATTATTGGCGACTAAATAAATTGCTAAAAATGTCAAAATTGGCGACTGAAAATGCCGAATGAAAAAAAAAAAAAAAAATTTATCTTTTGGTCGCCAAAAATTTATTTTTAGCGATTAAAAAATATTTTAGTCGCTATATAGTTAGTTTTGGCTGCTAAAATTATTTAGTCGCCGAATGAAAAATAAATTTTTTTTTTTAATCTTTGGTGACCAAAAGTTTGGTCGCCAAAAAATTATTTTCAACGATTAAAAAATATTTTAATCACCAAAAAGCTAAAATATTTGGAGGGAGAGCTTTCAAATTTTGGAAGAATTTATAAAATTGTGGTTGCGAATTGGGTAAAATGACCAATAAAGTGACCAAAATGTTTTATTTATTTATTTATTAAATAACCTGGACCGTCGATCTCCTCACATCACAGATTCATATTAGCTTTTTTGCCCCAAACCAAAACCTAATCTCTCAGCAGCAGCCTCTCTCTTCCCACTCTCTCACTGTCTTCTGGATCGTTCTTTGATCTCTCCTCTCTCTCTGGCGATTGTTCTTTCCTCTCTTCTTCGGCAACACCTGTGGACTGGTTGCGGCTCCACACCGTATGAGGAGTCATCTCAATTTAGGAATCTCCAAGCCAGAAGAGGTTTCAGATGATACAGTGAAAGCTGTGGTTGATACTTTAATGCTGTGTTTGGTTGGGGGATTTGAAGAGGGATTTGGAAAGGGAAATGGAAAAGGTAGCTGAAATGTGAATAAAGTATGTCTATATTTCACCTAGTTTCACACACCTTTTCCCTTTCCTTTTCCAAATCCCTCCCTAAATCCCCCAACCAAACACAGCGTAAAGAATTCTAATTTTCTTAAGGTTTCTGAAGATGGTGAGTTTTTATTATTTCTATATTTCTGCCCTGTTTGGATGTTGCTGAGAAGATGTGGAAAAGAAAATTAAGAATTGTAGCTTGTGTCTGGTTTTATTTCTTTTGATATTGGGCAGAATTACATATTGTTTGTGCGTTTTAGGTAAGAAGATTGGTAGGGCTACTGAGCTTTTGCTGCCATATGAGGTCATAGAATAATCAGACAGTAGGACAATTGCTGCATTAGCCCTAGAGTATGATGTCAAGCTTGAAGATGTGGAATCCTTCTTTGGTCAGTTTGCCAAGGTATTGGTTTCACCCCCTTTCCCCTTCCTTTTCTTTTCTTTTTCTCAGTAATTTAGGTACTTTTGAGCATGCCTATCCTTTTGTAGAATCTCCTAATACTTATGTACAGAACTTAGCTGGGTAACGTAGGTTTTCTTCTTGATTGTAATGTCTTTGAAAGAAGCCTACTTTTGTTTCAACTACCCTTGTGTTCACAATGTATGTGTAGTCATTTTCTGAAAAACAGTTTTTGATTTTTATTTTTGTTGAAAACAACTCAATTTTCAGGGACAGACATTTTGCACACAAAAAAAGAAAGTAATGGGTGCTTTTGAACTTTTTATGTTAACGAAAACATAAAAACTACTCGCTTTTAATTTTTTAATTTTTTTTTTAGATGTTTTTTGAAATCATCACTTAATGTTATGCTGTGTTTTAGACCTCAATTTGGAACCTGCAATTCCCCTGATTGTTGGCAGATAAGGATCATATTCTTCTTTTTATAAGTTTTCAGAAAAAGGCCGAAGTAAGTTGTCATTTGAAGACTAAAAGAACCAACTCAACAATTTCAAAAAAGACAGATGAAAACCAATTAGGGGAATTGCATGTGATCATGAAAAAGAAAAATACTGAAAATAGGAAATATGATTTGCGCATGTAAGTTGCTCTTACCTGTCACATTGTTGCTGTAAAGTATTCCCTCATGACTGGTTTGAAGATTAATTTCCCAACATAATAAATCTGATTATTGAACTAAATGTAAGTTAAAAATGATGTTTTGATGGTATCGGACTTCACTTTCCACATGAGTGTAGACAAAATTATATGGTTATATAGTCATCCATTTGAGTAGAATATTTCTATATCTAGGTAGAACCATCACTATAGGAAATTGCACTTTTGCCGATGAAAAATTTTGTCAGCAAAAGTCCATTTTTAGTTGGCAAAAATTTTCTGCGATTAAATTTTTTGGTTGCCACTTTGGCGCCAATGGAGGGTTGGGAAAAGTAAGTAGCGACTAAAAATTTTTTTTGTCGGGAAAAAGTTTCTATTTGCCGAACAAATTTTTGGTAGCTAAATAAATATTTACCGCGACTAAACCATTTGTAGCTAAAACAGTTTAGTCGTCAAAAGTAATATTTTTCCAACTAAATATGTTAGTCATCAATTGTCATATTTCATAACGAAATATGTTGGTCGCCAATTGTTACATTCTACAATGAAACATGTTAGTCGCCAAAAGTCACATGCCACGACCAAACATGTTAGTCACCAAAAGTAATGTTTGCACAACCATTACTTTAGTTGGCAATAGACCTTTGGTTGTCAAAATTAATAATTTTACTGAATAATTATTTAGTTGCCAAATGTACCCTCTTGCCTACCAATGTTTTGGTCGCCAAATGTGAGTGGTGATACACCGACTACCTTATTTAGTTGGCAAATTGTTTATTGATGTTTCCCGACTAATCACTTGGTCACCAAAAGAGGAAAAACAAAACCAAAATTTAGTCACCAACATCCAACAAAATCAACCTGTAATTTATAATAATCCATCCAATCCATCCAATATAATCTGTAATTTGCAATAATCATTCAAACCAACAAAATCAACTGGATCATGAACATTCAATAAAATACATAAATTATTCAATCCTGAACTTATTTAATTAAAATCATCAACTTTTATGATTTTTCATCTACAAGTAATTCCAAACTAGATGATCCTCCAATTAAAAATCCACTTGTAATCAATATAATCATCCAAGTCACATCCATCTAGTATAAAAATATAATCATCCAAGTCATATCCATCTAGTTATGTTTTAAATTTTTATCCATGCACATCTATCAAAAAATATAACTAGTAGTCTACCTAAATATTGTCTATACACATCCATCCAAAAATATAACTACTAGTCTACCCAAATATTTTCTATACATATCTATCCAAAAATATATAATTCTTCAAAAAAATGTAACAAGTGCCAACTAGTCCTGTACAATTCAGCTTCGTGCACGAGTTCATCCATCTGTACCAAAGAAAAAGATAAATAATGTCAGGTAATTTTTTTATGAAAATATTTGCACATCAAATTTTTTTCTCACATTTTTTGCTCTAAACTTCTAACAAGATTTCAATTTTGAGCTTGTTACCAAAAATAAATAAATAAATAAATTCTATATTAGAGTTCTCATATTGTCAACATTTTCCCCCTTGTTTTATGTTCTTTAATGAACACTAAAGTGACAAAAAATATTAGAGTTCTCATATTGTCAACATTTTAAATCATGCATTAGGATTGGAGATGCTCTATCTAACCGGGTATAAAATGACGATTTGATTGTCAGCGAATTTGAATTTGGCGGATCAGAATGCTTTTGAAGGGAATGCATCCACTGTGTTGTATCACTCTGGAGAGTCCTGAGATCGGAGACCAGTTGAGGATCAGCTCTGGTATACTGGTGGCGATGGTTTCTGGCAGATCTGACGGCAATGCCTCGGGATTTGTGGCCAGCTTCGCCGGTGTTCTCTACAAATGGACCAATTTCGGCAAAGGATGGAGATCGAGATGGTTTCTGCTCCATAATGGTGTCTTTTCGTATTTGAAGATTCTTATGCCGGAGACTCTGGCTTGTTTTCCGGCCGGCGAAGACATCCAATTGATCGGCGACATCTCCTCTGGCCACCTTTCGTGGCTCGATAGCTCCGGTGGAAGACACAAAAACCACAAGACTCTTGGCATTGTTCATCTCAAGGTAAGAGCCATTTTTAGAGAGAGAGAGAGAGAGCAATTACAAAAAAAAAAATTTCCTCAATAAAATTTACTCCATTTGTGGTCAATAAAATTTACTCCATTTTTCATTAAAAATTTACTCAAGGTAAGAGCCATTTTTGTTTAGCACTATATTTATCCCTGTGAATATGTTAAATTGTGGTGTATGCATAGGCTGCATAGTTATTATTTTATTGGTTATAAGGTAGTGTTTCGTCATTTTGTTAATGGTGTTTCTTCACCTATCATCTGACAATTCTTTACCCTTTTATTTAGAGAATTGCATCTTCAGGCAGCTTTGGATCATTTGACAGCAATTCCATGTATCTCAAGTCAGTTATATATACTCCAATGTTTTCTAGGATATATACTCCCAAGTCAGTTATACACACCTAAAATAAATAACAACTAAACTTGTAGTGGGTGGCCTCCTTGTAACATGATAGTCTCCTACTTGTATACTTCTTCCTATTTCTCATATATGCCCTCAAAACTTTCACATAATTATGTTCAAATTATTTTATGTTTAAGGTTACAAAATCTAATTAGAGAATGTATGCCCTATCTTAGCAAAAATGCTATATAAGGCCTCATAATAACCATTTATATTTACTATTTGACATAATAGATCTCTTGAAAATATTGTTAGTATTTAATAATTGTATATACCACATCATATTCTAAAATTTAATGATTATTACAACGATATCAACATCAAGGTTAGCAATAGAATATAATAAGATGCTTGAGGTGGTCAATAGGATGCACTCAGTTATCACTTCTGAAAAGTTTATGGGCATTGAAAAAATGTATGTTATAACCCTTAAATATGATAATAATTAAATTTTGGTATTCCCTATTTCATATTTCTATAATTTATGTCTTGTATCAATATATTAGTCCTATATTAAATAACATTCAAAATTTTATACTTCAATTTAATCAATATAGTTAAGAATATCATATTTTAATCACTCCAACAGGCTAATTATTACAATAACTATTTTAACAAAAAATTTCAAGACTAGTTACATTTGAATAGTCTTGGAAGGCTTTTTAAATAATTTGTGTATAAATAGTAACATTGGAGTATATATAAAAAGAAATTAAAATTATCCAGCTTTGGAGTATATATAGTAACCAGGATAAACAGTATGTAGTTTATCTCTTCATATTTCTGTTTTACATCTTCTATGCAAAATTAAAATTGTTTTGAGCATTAAAGAGTAGGTAACCCATTTTTCTGACTTTGTTTATGCAATATTTGAGAATAACTGGCAATACCTCATCAGTGGTAGGCCTGGGAGAGTGGTGGATTTTTAGTTTGCTTTCCAAAAACACAGGTATTAGTTTACTTCTTGTAGCTCATACATGCTCAAAGCCTACTCTGTATAGTATAGAGTTTGTATATTACCAATTCGAGGTGTTAACGTCCAAAAATCACCAAATAGCGTCGGAGTAGCATGAAACTTGGCACACACGATCACCTAGGCACGAGAGACTTGTGGGAGAAGACGAGACTCAAATAAGGTTCTCGGTTTGGGAGTTAGAGTCGGATTTCACTCTTAAGAAACAAACTAGAAACTTAGAATTTGGGGCGTTAACGTCCCAAAATCACCAAATGGCGTCGGAGTAGCACGAAACTTGGCACACACGACCGCCTAGGCACGAGAGACTTGTGGGAAAAGACAGGACTCGAATTGGATTCCCGGTTTGAGAGTTAGAGCCGGATTTCACTCTAGGCAAACTAATTTTTTAAGAAACTTAGAATTCGAGGTGTTAATGCCCCAAAATCACCAAACGGCGTCGGAGTAGCACGAAACTTGGCACACACGACCGCCTAGGCACGAGAGACTTGTGGGAAAAGACAGGACTCGAATTGGATTCCCGGTTTGAGAGTTAGAGCCGGATTTCACTCTAGGCAAACTAATTTTTTAAGAAACTTAGAATTCGAGGTGTTAATGCCCCAAAATCACCAAACGGCGTCGGAGTAGCACGAAACTTGGCACACACGACCGCCTAGGCACGAGAGACTTGTGGGAGAAGACGGGACTTGAAATGGATTTCCAGTTTGGGAGTTAGAGCCGGATTTCACTCTAGGCAAACTAGTTTCTTAAGAAACTTAGAATTCGAGGTGTTAATGCCCCAAAATCACCAAACGGCATCGGAGTAGCACGAAACTTGGCACACACGACTGCCTAGGCACGAAAGACTTGTGGGAGAAGAGGGGACTCTAAACGGGTTCCCGGTTTGGGAGTTAGAGCCTGATTTCACTCTAGACAAACTAGTTTCTTAAGAAACTTAGAATTCGAGGTGTTAACGCGCCAAAATTACCAAACGGCATCGGATTAGCACAAAACTTGGCACACACAACCGCCTTGGCACGAGAGACTTGTGGGAGAAGACAAGACTCAAATCGGGTTTCCGGTTTGGGAGTTAGAGCTGAATTTCACTCTCGGCAAACTATTTTTTTAAAAAACTTAGAATTCGAGGTGTTGACACCCCAAAATCACCAAACGGCGTCGGATTAGCACGAAACCTAGCACACACAACCGCCTTGGCATGTGAGACTTGTGGGAGAAGACGGGACTCGAATCGGGTTTCCGATTTGGGAGTTAGAGCCAGATTTCACTTTAGGTAAACTAGTTCTTTAAAAAACTTAGAATTCGAGGTGTTAATGCCCCAAAATCACCAAACGGCGTTGGATTAGCACAAAACTTGGCACACACGACCGCCTAGGCATGAGAGACTTGTGGGAGAAGACGGGACTCGAAACGGATTCTCGGTTTGGGAGTTAGAGCCGGATTTCACTCTAGGCAAACTAGTTTCTTAAGAAACTTAGAATTCAATGTGTTAATGCCCCAAAATCACCAAACGGCGTCGGAGTAGCACGAAACTTGGCACACACGACTGCCTAGGCACGAGAGACTTGTGGGAGAAGATGTGTCACGACCCCATCCCGCCCCTAGTAGGATGGTGCCGTGATGGCCAGTAATCCGAGATTACCGAAGGCCATCTTACAAAATCCACACACAAACAGAGTACTCATAGGGGGCTTACGAATGCGGAAGCAATAACTTAAAATATAAGTGGTCCATGAGAGCTGTGCTTAGATCAAATGACAAGACATATACAACATGGTTCACATCCAAATCCATATATAACAAAATACAATTTACATCTTGATCAAAAGGCTTCTCAGCCGACATATACAAAATACAGGAAATTCAAGCCAAGAAGCATGATTTTCAAGATCTGCCGACGTAAATACAAAAAGGCCGACGTAAAGGAGTCGTCGCCGACATGAATGCAAGACTAAGCCGACGTGGCAAGAATCCAAAAACAAGCTTTGCAAAATGCATCTAGGCGTCACCGCCGTCCTGCTCATCACCTACATATATATAGAGAGGGTGAGTTTGGAACTCAGTGAATGGTACTAGCAATAAAGGTTTTAGCATGAATAAGCCGAAGTCTTTCAAAGCAAAACAAACATTCCAAACCATACGAATATTAGCCGAGATCTTTCTAAACCAAACACATCAAAACTTTACCGAAGCAAGGGATGAACCGTATTCATCTAACAGGTCTTACAAATCAAGGGATGCTTACTAACATCGGCAAAACACAGATCAAGATTTATCAAGTCAAGGGATGAGCCGTATTCATCAATCAAGTCTTACAATATCAAGGGATGCTTACTAACATCGGCAAAACACAAGGACTGTACGATCCGTAATCGTTTAGACAAAGTGGTGCTGCGAAAGTTTAGAGTCCTCCAGCACAAGGGACTTTTACAAGTAGTGCTGCGAAAGTTTAGAGTCCTCCAGCACAAGGGACTTGTGTTACTTAGGCCCGTAGCCCTTTTTAACACGATAACTTCCCAAGAAAGGACCGTATCCTTTTTAACGTAAGAAACCAGTGTCACTTAGGCCCGTAGCCCTTTTTGACAAGGTGGTGCTGCGAAAGTTTAGAGTCCTCCAGCCAAGGGACTTTCATACTTGGTACTGCAAAAGTTTATAGTCCTCCAGTACAAGGGACTTTTCAAAGATACATCAATACAAGGCTTATACTTGGTACATCGAAGTGGGCTAATCATTCATGCTTAACAAATACTTTTATCAAAACAAAGCAAGACAAGATTTATCAAAACAGTATAACATAGCTTTATTAAAAGCACCACTCACCTCGGTCTTCAGGTGTAGGCTCAAAGCAAAGATCAAAGTCCTACAATCACATGACAAATCACATTCTCAAAACAAGCTTTACATGCGCACAATGATCTCGGCACTCTCACCGAATCCAAGTCAATAACAAAGCAAAACATGCTGGGAGTCAAAACGTTATTTCCCATCTCGGGAAAACACACTGGGTATCGTCCAGGTCTAGCCGAGGTCCCACACCTCCTCGCCGAGGTGTGGACCCGATGGCCACAATCAAAACAAAGCCAGGAAACCTGGGTTTCCCTTCAAAGAACAGGAAGAACAAGGTCATCAAGAACATCAAGATCATGTATGTTGAAATCTTAACTTATTTATACGAAATCTGAGGTTTTTCATGCTAAAAGTCAAAAAAACGGGGACCTGGGTACCCAACTAAGAAGAACATGTAAGAACAACACAATAACATGGCTCTTGCCATAAACTTTTAGATCAAAGTACAACTTTCATCAAGAACACATGAATACTAACTTTCTCTTTCAAAAACCAACTCCAAATCCATGCATGGCATGCAAAACAAACCCAATCATGCAATGCAGCTAGATAATCAATAAGAACAACTGAAGTAGATCAAGATTCTAACCTCAGATCATGGATCTAACGGTTCGATCAACCAAGACCAAGCTCGAAAGTCACCACTCTCTCTCTAAAACTCTTCCTTCTCCCTTGAGAGCTTCTCTCTCTAAAAACAAAGATTTGAGACAAAATCATTTGGTTCAAAGTCTGCCGGCTGTCTTAACACACAGCTCGGACACGTGGCACTACCGGGTTGGTTCAGCTCAAAAGTGACTGATTGATAAGACAAGTCTCTGACAAAGCGTATTCAACAAGCTGGATGGCAAGACACATCGGCAAGCAAGGACATCGGCTAGAGTCAAAACTTCGGCAACGGGGTAACAAAGACATCGGCTAGGGAGGACGACACTTGACTAAGCTGTGCCACACCTTGGCCTAGGTATGCCACACCTCGGTCTAAGTCATACCTGCCCTGGGACAAAATCACTAAGTGCGAAACATCTCGGCCTTGGCTCTAAACACATCGGCCCAAAGAGCGACATCTCGGCAACCATGCCGAGGTGAAGATGGAGGTCAACCAAGTGGTTCAAGGCGGTTCTAAGTACAAGGCTTCAAGAGTGAACTAAGCTCGGGATGATCTCGGCCACAACCAAGAAATGATCAAAATCAAACAAGCAACACTAAAACAAAGCAAGACAAAACAAGATACGCAACATAGCAAAACAAAACATACGTATGCATGCAAGCATGGCTAAGTCAAAATGAGGGCTGTTACAAGATGAGACTCTAAATGGGTTCCCGGTTTGGGAGTTAGAGCCTAATTTCACTCTAGACAAACTAGTTTCTTAAGAAACTAAGAATTCGAGGTGTTAACGCGCCAAAATTACCAAACGGCGTCGGATTAGCACGAAACTTGGTACATACGACCGCCTTGGCATGAGAGACTTGTGGGAGAAGATGGGACTCAAATCGGGTTCCCGGTTTGGGAGTTAGAGCCGGATTTCACTCTCGGCAAACTAGTTTTTTAAAAAATTTAGAATTCGAGGTGTTGACACCCCAAAATCACTAAACGGCGTCGGATTAGCACGAAACTTGGTACACACGACTGCCTTGGCACGAAATACTTGTGGGAGAAGATGAGACTCAAATAAGGTTCCCGATTTGGGAGTTGGAGCCGAATTTCACTCTTAAGAAACAAACTAGTTTCTTAAGAAACTTAGAATTCGAGGTGTTAACATCCCAAAATCACCAAACGGCGTCGGAGTAGCACGAAACTTGGCACACATGACCGCCTAGGCACGAGAGACTTATGGGAAAAGACGGGACTCGAATCGGATTCCCGGTTTAAGAGTTAGAGCTGGATTTCACTCTAGGCAAACTAGTTTTTTAAGAAACTTAGAATTCGAGGTATTAATGCCCCAAAATCACCAAACGGAGTCGGAGTAGCACGAAACTTGGCACACACGACTGCCTAGGCACGAGAGACTTGTGGGAGAAGACGTGACTCGAAACGGATTCCCGGTTTGAGAGTTAGAGCTGGATTTCACTCTAGGCAAACTAGTTTCTTAAGAAACTTAGAATTCGAGGTGTTAATGTCCTAAAATCACCAAACGGCGTCGGAGTAGCACGAAACTTGGCACACACAACAGCCTTGGCACGAGAGACTTGTGGGAGAAGATGGAACTCGAAACAGGTTCTCGGTTTGGGAGTTAGAGCCTAATTTCACTCTAGACAAACTAGTTTCTTAAGAAACTTAGAATTCGAGGTGTTAACGCGCCAAAATTACCAAACGGCGTCGGATTAGCACGAAACTTGGCACACATGACCGCCTTGGCACGAGAGACTTGTGGGAGAAGACGGGACTCGAATTGGGTTCCTGGTTTGGGAGTTAGAGCCGGATTTCACTCTAGGCAAACTAGTTTTTTAAAAAACTTAGAATTCGAGGTGTTGACACTCCAAAATCACCAAACGGCGTCAAATTAGCACGAAACTTGGCACACACGACCGCTTTGGCATGTAAGACATGTGGGAGAAGACGGGACTCGAATCGGGTTTCCGGTTTGGGAGTTAGAGCCGGATTTCACTTTAGGTAAACTAGTTCTTTAAAAAACTTAGAATTTGAGGTGTTAACGCCCCAAAATCACCAAAGGGCATTGGATTAGCATGAAACTTGGCACACACGACCGCCTTGGCATGAGAGACTTGTGGGAGAAGACAGGACTCGAATCGGGTTCCCAGTTTGGGAGTTAGAGTCGAATTTTGGTCTCGGCACAATTATTTACTTAATTATCTTTGTAATTGTATAGTAGTTAAATTTTTATGTTTTTTTTTGTAATTAACATATTAACACATAATTATATTGTCATTAATTGTTTTTATTTTTTTTTCCAGATATTTCCGGAGTAGGAGTTTGCTTCTTGTGGATTTCATGCTTGTGAAGAATGCCACTAATTTTTGTTTTTGTACCAGGGAGAATGCTGAGGAAAAATTTAATTTTGGTTTATGTTCTTTTGAATTATGAATAACATTATGTATTTAAACATTATATGTATTATGGAACATTATATACTGGGGTAATTTTGTTGATGTATAGTTATGAATGCAAGAATATGTTTATTATGGAGAAATTGTTATTTCTATATAGGAATTTTTATATTATTATGCAATTATTGGTTTATATTTAAATTGTTTTTCATTGAATACAGGTAATTTTAATATTTTTAATCAATTTACAGTAGGTCTTTTTTTTTTTTTTTTTTTTTTTTTTTTTTTTTTTTTTTTTTGCGACGGCACCTAACCGTCACAAAAAACAGTTATTTTTTTTATTTTTATATTTTTAATAATTATTGCATTTTTTGCGACAACACCACACTGTTGCAAAAAATCAAAACCTTTTTTTGGCAACATATTCAAATATTCAATGGTGTCGTAAAAAGAAAATATGCCATCGCAAAAAAAAAAAAAAAACAATTTGCGACGGCAATTTCTGCCGTCTCAAATAAAACTTTTGGTGACGGTAAAACAGAGCCGTCGCAAAAGGTCTCTATTTTTACACATTATTGGCGACAGTAAAATGCCATCGTAAATAATAGCATATGCCGTCGCAAAAAAAAAGGCGACAGCATGATGCTGTTACTAAAAAGTTTTTGTAACGCCCTCTATTATGACCCCCCCGTTTGCCGTCGCTAAAAGTCATTTGCCGTCACTAAAAGTTTTTTGAGACGGCATGATGAGTATTTGCGACGGTATTTTGCCGTTGCAAAAAATCAAAATTTTTGTAGTGTCAGTACCTGCTTAGGTTGTAACCGAGGTCCCTCAAACTTATACAAACCATTTTCTTCTGAATTCTCTCACCTTGCCCCTCTTAGCTAATATCATAGGCATGTTTAGGTGGAAGGTAGACACCCCAGAGAAGCTTGAATACTTTAGGCAAGAGTTCTCCATCCCTGCCGACGTTCATCTTAGGTTGGCTGGAGAGGAGGACTCTATCATGCCCAAAGATAATTCCATGCCCTTCCCAGTAGTAGCCTTCATTGAGTGCGGAGTTAGGTTCCCTCTTGACATCCTATTCCGCCAAGTCCTTCACTACTATAAACTTTGCAATTGGCCATTAACTCTTATAGAGTCATAAACGGTATAATTGCCTTAGCCAACAAAGAGAACGCTAGGATTACTCTAGCCGACATTCAATACTGTTATACCATGTGTGGCCTGTAGTCAGAAAAGGGCTACATCTATTACCTTAAGTCGAGGTCCACAGAATACAAACTGATTGCCGACCTCCCAGACTCTAACAAGGGTGCTGGAGACGATTATTTCATCGTTTCGGGCAATTGGGAATTCCTACCAGATGATGACCTTCACCTCTACCCCTTAAGCCGAACAGTATTCAGAGAGGGAAATGGTAAGAGCGAAGTGTTACTTTACTTGCTTTCAAGCCTTTATTATTTTGATACTTTTGTATGTTCTAATATCTGTTCTTTACTTGCAATCCTTCCTCAGCCTCCCAAAGACTTTCACAAGACATTTTTCCCTAACAAAGACTTCAAGAGGCTGCTGGACTTGCCTGTTAATCAGCGCAAGGCTCCTCTGCTCCTGAACTACATCCCGACCTACAAGTCTATCCTCCCCGACGTCCCTAAGAAGAGCAAGTCTCCACCCTCAGCAACAACTCCCCCAACTACCTTATCACCAAGGCCTGACCAAGCCTCAACATCCGACCCAGTAGAACAACCATCAACTTATGCTCCACAACTGATTCCACCTTCTCAGCGTCAACGCAGACGTCAAGCTCCACTTCTTGCCCCCGCAGGCAGAACTCGTAGCCGAAGACGCCGAAGTACTGAGGCGTCGACTTACGATTCGGCCAACCCACCAACTGCACTTCCAGCGATCCACTTCGGTACTAAAGTCACTGTCGCTGTTGCCGCCGACGAGATGAGTCACAAAAAGGCTGTTGTAGATGACCTTCTAGCCGACATCCCCAATGTCGTCACAGTCCAATCTTCGCATTCTTAGTCCTAGCCAAAATCGAAGCCAAAGAGGCTGAAGAAGGCCCAAGCAAAGGCAACGGTGACTCAGATCGATTCTAAGGACACCTTGCCGATTTCAAAATTGGCCGAGGGCGAGAAGAGTTCCTTTGCCGCTAAGAAGAGGCCTGCTGAGGACGACCTCTCTAAATCTACCAGGTCAAAGAAGCCGAGGTCAGACTCTGCAACCACCTTGGGTTCAATTAAAGCAGATGACCCTTGGGCCCCATCCATTACGATCGAGGATAAGCCAGTTAGGACTGGTGATAGTGCTGCTGACATTGAGGTCGGTGTTGCCCTCTCAACTGCATTGCTCCTTCCAAATGACCTCAATCGTATGGCCGAGGTCAGCGAATATGAAAACTTCGCTCTAAAGGTGCAGCATTCTGTACTGGTAAACTCCTAACACTTGGTACTCTCCATTCTTTATTTTTATACTCAAAGAATTTGCTAACTCTATTCTTTGCATTTCTTCTAAGCAATCCAGCATGCCCACTCCTTTGCGATGCAGACAAAGGAAATGAAGAAAGAGTTGGTCCACAAGACCAAGGAGGTTGCTGGTTTGCTCAAGTCGCTGAACAAAGCCGAGGCCAAAATGAAATCCTTGATAGATCAGGCCAAAGTAGCTAAGCAAGCCTAAGATGAAGCCGAAGAAAAGGCTAGTGCTGTAGAGGCTATTGCTGCGGTTTTCAAGGCGGAGAAAATAGAGGCCGAAGCAAAAACCGCTGAAGCCCAGGCCGAGCTCCTAGCTGCTTTGGCCACAAAAGACACCGAGATCAAAGCGGCGGACGAGAAAGCCTATGCTGAGAGGGCAGCCAACGTCCGCGAAGAATACAAAAAACAAGTCAGACAGGCATACAACAAGGGTTACACCCTTGGTTGGATGGCTGCTCTGAAGGAGTTGGTTGTCCCCGAGGACTCTCCTCTCAAAGATGAAGACTGACTTGTGCTGCCATTTGCTTCCACTTCAAGCCAATCTAAGGCTAAGGTTGGGGGGAAAGAAGAAGAAGAAGAAGGAGAGAAATTCGAAGACTAAGACGAAGAGGCCGAGGTGGCAGGTGACGCCGAAGTTCCTGCTGGGGCTAAGTCCCTAACTCTGAATGAGCAAGTCCTAGACTTGACTCAGGATGAGTAGGACGAGTTTTCAAAAGGTGCCTCCCCCAAGAAGACAACATCCAAGGTGCCAATCGTCGAGAAGAGTCTCGATCAAACTCTTTAAGAGATCGACGTTGAGCTCGAGGTTGAGAAGGCTGCCAAAAAGATTTCCCCGCTGTCTTCTGGGGCCGAGACACAGCCTACCATCGACGCCGAGTAGTCTGACTATAAGCTTTTTCTCTGTACTTAGTATTTTTTCTGAACAATGTTTTTAGTTTTCATATTTGGCTGACGTGCCACTTTTGTAATCTGAACAAGCAATCCCTCTTGTAGGCCGAAGTGCCCTTTTACATCTTTTGAATGCAAGTACAACTTCTTCTTTCAAGTGTTTGTATGTTTGTATGCTTTACTGTTTCCATACTTGGAATATTTTGCATGTCTTCAGTTTTATTCTTTTAGCTGTATAGTCTTATCGGACTATAACTTCCAACTTGTTTATCTCGGCCTTGCCTTAACACTTAAAAACATTGTAAAAATATTTTTACAAGTGTTTATCTAAAACTTGCCACTTCACTTATTGTCTTCTACCAAGACTTCAGTCTTCCATATTTTCCAAGTTTTGGCAACCTGGTAATCTCGGCAAGTATGTAGATACTTCTTTCAACATAACCTCGGTTTAACTTCAACTTGTAAATTTTTCTGAAAATTTCAACGAGTGTTGGGCCAACTTTAACTTGTGAATTCCAACTCCCAAGCATCATTCTCCAGCTCTCTGCCCCCCTAACATGAACTTAAGTTCCACTTAGGTTCTCATTAAGCATGTGGCTATGACCTTGTTGCCGAAGTTATATTCAAACAGAGACTAGCTGAGGTTCTCAACCTTGGTTCCTATGTTAATCTTACTCAAATGTACTTAGTTTCAATCTGTGTTTGACTCTGCTGATATGGCAAGTCCAGGTTAATTCAACTCAGTTCAACTTCATTATATGCAAGTACAATTCATTTCTGCCGTATAATGAGTCTAAGTTACTCGTCATGTTTCACTTAGAAACATCACCAACTTAGTTCAACTGTATTATATGCAAGTATAATTCAACTCTGTCATATAATAAGTCTAAGTTACTCGTCATGTTTCACTTAGAAACATTGTCAACTTAGTTCAACTCTATTATATGCGAGTACAATTCAACTCTGTCATATAATAAGTCTAAGTTACTCGTCATGTTTCACTTAGAAACATTGCCAACTTAGTTCAACTCTATTATATGCAAGTACAATTCAACTCTGCCATATAATAAGTCTAAATTATTCGTCATGTTTCACTTAGAAACATCGCCAAGTGATTGGTCAGTCGTATTACACAAGTTTTGAAATTAAAAATTGAACTAAAATTTTATTTATTACTTCGGCTAATAACAAAAAACTTTAAAAAACAAAAAAATCTAATGATAAAAAAACTTCAGGTTGCAAGTATTCCAAGGTCTTGGCAACTCTTTGTCTTCACTGTCTTCAAGTCGATATGTCCCATTGCCCAGGACTGAGATGATTCTATAAGGTCCCTCCTAATTTGGCCAAAGCTTTCCCTCTCTGGGATCCTTCTTGTTGCCGATGACCTTTCTCAGGACGAGGTCCTCGACTTGAAACTCTCGTGGGTTGACCTTCTTATTGTAAGCCCTAACAAGCTGTTGTTGGTATGCCCCCAGCTGAATTGCTGCTTTATCAATTTTTTCTTCTAACAGATCCAGATCTTGGGCCAAGAATGCCTTATTGGTCCTATTTTCTACTCCTTGGGTTCTGATCCCTGGGATGTCGACTTCTAGTGGAACTGCTTCTGTGCCATAAGCCATGGCGAATGGGGACTCCCCAGTTGATCTTCTCGGCGTAGTCCGATATGCCCAGAGTACATTAGGTGATTTATCCACCCACTTTCCCTTTACTGCTTCTAGGCTCTTCTTAATCCCATCCAAGATAGTTTTGTTGGATGCTTCTGCTTGTCCATTGCTTTAAGGGAAGCTTGGTGTGGAAGAATAGTTCTTGATTTTGTGCTTTGCACAGAAGTTTTTGATTAGCTTACTGTCAAACTGTGTACCATTGTCTGCTATTATCGCCCTTGGGATCCCAAACCTGGTGATGATGTTCTTTCATATGAAGTTCTTTACATCAATGTCCCGAATCTTTGCAAGGGGTTCAGCTTCTACCCACTTGGTGAAGTAATCTGTTGCCACTAGCAGGAACTTCCTTTGTCCAGCCACTTGAGGCAATTGTCTAACAAGATCCATGCCTCATTGAGCAAATGGCCAAGGGCTAGACACTGGGTTCAAATCCGATGCTGGTTGGTGTATCAAAGGTGCAAACCTCTGACACTTCTCACACTTTCTGACATAAGCTTCAGCATCTTTCTGCATATAGGGCCACCAGTACCCCTGAGTAATGGCCCTATGAGCAAGTCACTTGCCCCTAGTGTGGCTTCCACATACTCCTTCGTGTATTTCATACAGGAAGTCTTCAACTTGTGAAGGATGTACACACCTCAAAAGGGGACTAGTAAAAGATTTTCTGTAGAGATGTCTTTCTGCTATCAGACTGAATCTTGCTGACTTCAGTCTGATCTTGTGTGCTTCTTTATGATCATCTGGCAGTTTCCCATCTCTAAGGAATACTATTATCGCATCCATCCAACTTGGTCCCATCTCTACACATATTACCTCATACTCTGTGTTCAGTGGTTCTATACTTGGACCTGACAAATAGTCAACCATTATTGTCCTTGCCTCTCCTGGTTTCATTGCACTAGCTAGGTTGGCCAAGGCATCAACATGGCTGTTGTCATCTCGGCTAACTTGCTGTAGTCGGCAATTTTAGAATAAGGCTACCAGTCTGCCCACCTCCTTTACATAGGCCATCATCTTTTCATCTCGAGCTGCGTATTTGTCTGTGTCCTGGTTGACGATAAGCTGAGAGTCACAGAAGACCATCACCTCATCGGCTTCCATTGCTGCTACTAACTTTAATCCTGCGATCAGTGCTTCATGCTCTGCTTCGTTGTTTGAGGCCTTAAACCCCAAATGAACGGATTGTTCCAGCATCTGCCCATCCGGCGATACTAGCACTACTCTTGTCCCCGCTCCTTGTCGGTTTGAACTTCCATCAACAAATAGGCGGAAGGAGTCGCCGACGTAAATACTGTAGGGCTTGAGTTTCTTTTCTTTCCTCTGTTCTGCTATCCCCAGCTGGGTTTCTCCTTGTTCACCTGGACATCGTATACCCCGGCTCGACGGAGCTCGATGTATAATGGCGCCTGGTGTGAAGTCAGCCACGAAGTCGGCCAAAACCTGGCCTTTGATTGCTGTTCTGGGTCTGAATTCCAGGTCGTATTGGCCCAACACCACTGCCGATCTGGCAATCCTGCCTGTCAGATCCCCTTGCTGCAACAGGGACTTCAAAGGATGCTCAATTAATAGCACAATCTTGTGGGCTTGAAAGTAGTGATTCAGTTTCTTGGAAGCTATTATTAAGGTCAGTGTCAGTTTCTCCAAGGGTAAGTATCTAGTCTCTGCATCTGCTAGGGTTTTACTCACCTAGTAAACTGCCCCTTATTCTCCATTTTCTTCTCTGATTACCACTGCACTCACTGCATGCTCTGAAACCGCCAAGTATAAGAACAGCTCCTCTCAAGGTATTGGATTTGAGAGAACTGGAGCGGTGGTCTAGTATTTCTTCAAGTCGGCCAAGGCGGCTTCGCACTCTTCTGTCTATAAGAAATCTGTGGCTTTCTTCACTAAATTAAAGAAAAGTTTGTATTTGTCAAAACTTCTGCTTATGAATCTATTTACGGTTGCAGCCCTTCCAGTCAACATCTGCACTTGTTTTGCCGACGTTGGGCTCTTCAACTCCAAGATGGCCTTGATCTGATCCGGGTTTGCCTCAACGCCCTTTTTGGTGACCAAGTATCCCGGGAACTTTCCTGACCCAACTCCAAATGTGCACTTCGACGTATTGAATTGGAGCCGAAATGTCCTCAGGATATCGAAGACTGCTTTTAGGTCATCCAGATGATCCTCAGGTTCCTTGGTCTTCACGACCATGTCATCAATGTGTACCTCCACTCTTTTGCCTATTAGATGTCTGAACATCTTAGTCACCAATCTCTGGTAAGTTGCTCCTGCATTTTTCAACCCGAAAGACATCACTCTGTAGCAATACAGCCCTTTCGGGGTGATAAATGTAATCTTCTCCTCATCTGGGGGGTACATGGCTATCTGATGGTACCCTCTGTAAGCGTCCAAGAAGCTCATCCTTCCATGTCTTGAGGTGGCATCCACCAATTGGTCAATTTTGGGGAGTGGAGAACTGTCTTTGGGACAAGCCTTGTTCAGGCTGGTGAAATCCACACAGACCCTCCACTTTCCATTATTTTTCTTCACAACAACCGTGTTTGATAACCATGTTGGGTAGTTTACCTCTTGAATGGCTCTGGCCTCTAGAAGTTTATCCACTTCCTCTTCTACTGCCTCAACATGCATCAACGTAGGCCTCCTTGCTCGCTGGATGACAGGTTTGGCCGACCTGTCCTCATTCAGTCTATGGCAAGTGACCTCGGGGTCAATGCCAAACATCTCATATGGTGTCCAGGAAAACACCTCAAGGTTTGCTCTCAAGAATGCCTCTAATTCCTTTTCCTCTTCCTTGGCTAAGCCTGAGCCGAGAAGGAAGAAGCGCTCTTCATCCTCTTGCTGAACTAAGATTTTCTTCTTCCTCACTTTTCTCGGCTGGTTCTTTGCCGATGTCCTCAAGGGCCTCTATGTCCTCATCCTTAATCTCTACTGCTTCTATTTCTCATATGGTGTAGGTGGATTTCATTACTACTATGGAGCAATTCTTTGCCTGCACCTGAACCCCTCTGACCTTCTCAATTCCATGCTATGTTGGGAACCGCAACAGCTGGTGTAGTGTTGACGGAACATCCCCCATTGAATACAGTCATGGCCTTCCCAAGATAACATTGTAAGGGGAGGGGGTGTCAATTATTATGAACTCCGTGTTTACCTTCTTGGTGTCAGCCTGCACCTCTAAACTTATTACTTCCAGGGGCCATGTTGGCGTTCCATTGAACCCAACCATTGGACTATTGGACTGCTCCAGATCATCTTTGTGAAAGTCAAGCTCCTTGTAACACCTGACATACATGATGTCACAAGAGCTGCCTTGGTCAATTAAGATGCGCTTTACCTAGCACTCTCCAATTTTGAGGGATATTACCAGGGCATCATTGTGTGGATGCTGCACCATGTCTAGATTGTCTTCAGTAAAGGACACCATTGGTCCCTGGTACTCGTTTACCTAGGTCTTTTCTACAGGACCTGATACACATGTTGCAAGTGTTTTACTTTCTAAGTCTCTCCACATATCTCGTTCTCATTGACCTTTGAGTGAATCACATTGATCACTTGAGGTCCGCCTGTCTGCGGTTATAGTGCTGGAGGGGGTGGTGCTGTTGGTGCCTGAGGCAGTCTCGCTTGTTCCTCCTTCGTCCTAGCCTCATCTACTAGGTCCCTTAAATGACCTTGTCTTACCAGGTCTTCCAGATGTGTTTTTAGGGCTCTGCACCCCTGAGTTAGATGCCCATCCTCATTATGGTAGGGGTAGTGCTTTCCCAGACTTCTTTCTATAAATTCGTCAGGAATTTTCTCTGGTGCTCTATAATAGGGCTGATTCCGGATTCTTTCCAAGACTTTGTAAACCGGAATTTGGAATACAGTTGTGACTGCCTGTGCAACCCTCAGTCCTGTCTCTTGCTTATTGTATCCAGTGTTACCTCGGCCTCGCTTCGGCAAGTCATTTCTCTTCTTTTGTTTTGACGCCTTTGTCCCCGACACATCTTCCTCAACTCTCGCATACTTCTCTATCCTGGCCATAAGTTCCTCCATATTTTTTGGCAGTGTCTTTGCCAGCGATTTTCAAAGCAGACAATTATCGTTCAGGCCGTTCTTGAAAGACATGACCGCCACCTCTTGGTTTCACCCTGGTATTCGGTTGAATACCTCATAATACCTCTTGGCATAAGCCCTGAGGCTTTCATGCTCGCCAATTCTCAGAGCCATCAGGGAGTCCACCCTCAACGGTTGTAGTTTGTTTGTCACAAACTTGGCCACAAACATCTCAGCCAGGCTTTCCCAGCTTTTCACAGTTCCTTTCGGCAACTTGTAAAACCAATCTGATGCAATTTCCCCAAAGGATGAGGGGAACACCTTGCAGAGCAACGACTCGTTCTCGGTGTACAATGCCATTGAGTTCAAGTACAAGCTGACGTGAAAGTTGGGGTTAGACTTACCATCGTATATCTGGAATCTCAGCATGTGGAACCTTTTCGGGGCCTCAAATTTGTCCAATTCTACCGAAAACGGTGTTCTTGGCTTGACCGGAGAGTTTACCTCGGGGTCTTGCCGCTTCCTCTGGAGGTAATCTCTTAAATCCCCCTTGGTCCGTCCAGGAGCTCGGTTGTCAACGAATTTCAGCCTTTTTGGTGCGCTACTCCCGGTGTCCTTATGAGTCCTCTTGGACCTCCCTCCATTAGTCGTGTCGAAACAGAGCTCTTCCCTTGAACATGCCGATGTTCTTGGTGTTAGCTTCTTTGGTACAATGTGTTTTCTGAGACTCTCCCTTCATTGACTCTCCTCGCCCGACCTCCCTGGAAGGCCGGCGAGAGTGTTCCTTGGTGCTGGTGTGCTGGTGGGCTGCAGGAACTATTTTATACCCCCCTTTCTGGGCATCTTTCTTAGCCGCTGGAATCGGCGTATCTTGTAACGGAAATGGTGGCTGCATGACGTTCTGCATCATGAAATTGACGACCGATTGTAGGTCCACCAATTTGTTCGCCATTCCCTTCATCTCGCCGTCCCTCCACAAGCATCTGTCTTTCCATACCTGGAGGTTGTCCTCGTTATAATACCCGCCTCAGTCTGCCTTCTTTGGTACGTCTCCCTCCTCGCCGACGTCTTTCTCTCCAGGATTCTGATCCTGAGTTTCTTCATTGCAATTATCATCTTCTACGTTAGGATCAAAGTGTTTATCACTTCTAGTAGGGATGCCGTCCCCAATCTTCTCTTTCTGTCCGTCGTTGGCCATCTATTCTCCTTTCTTTCCCACAGACGGTACCAAAATGTGTGTGCTGTTTTCTGACCACACTGCCAAACAAGTACTCAGTTGGAGAACACCGACATAATAGATTGCGCCCAAACGACCTGTCACAGAAAGATGAGACTCCGACAGTGGTTCGTCCACCCAGGGACACTCCGACAATCAAGTCAATACTCAATTATCTCTCAAAGATAGCAAATAGTGCTTATACTCACTAGTCAGAATGCAAAAAACGTACCTTAGACCCATGAGGGTGCCTTACTTTTATAGCCAGCACTGACCTGATCCCTATAGAAGCCTAGCTTCAATGGACTCCAGCTCAATGCTTATCTAGGACTCTCAAATAGATAAAGATAAACTCCCTAAGAGCTCTTATCCTTATCCAAACTGAGGTCCTCCCCCATTCTAAGACTCTTATAGCTTATCTGTTTATCTCGGATTCCGGTATCTGCGCAGATAACCTCGGCCTAGCCGAGATCATCTCGGTGTCATGACCAGGACACGTGGCACCTCGGCTAGTACTTCGGTGCCACCTTGGCCACGAGTTGTTATTCAAGAAAATATGTCCCCACAGTATTATAACATTCTAGATTTTAATTTCAAAAACCAAGTTCAGAGCTGAAGCATTTGCTAGTTGAAGATGAATATTGCCAAATGGAGCAGACACTCTCTTTCAATGGCGGAGTTAGAAAAATAGTTCAGAGAGGCACTTATTAATTAAAATTTCAAATTTTTTTTTTATCATAATCAATAACAATAGATAATAATTTTTTAAATTAATATTAAGCACAAAATCTTAAATATAAAATACAAAAGTTTTAAAATTTTTCTTTTTACAATTGACCTTGTAAAAAATCAGAATTAGAAATATAGTGTTACTTAATGCAAAAGAGTCTCGTATATCTTATGATAGATTAAAGGGTTAATTACCTAAAAATCCTATTTATAAATGATATGATAGCTCAGGTCATATCTAAGATTTTTTTTGAACCGGTAAGTCCTATTTAGTAAACTAAAAATATTATCAGTTTTTCTCAATATATAAAACTAAAAATATTATTGATTTTGAATAGTAATGTTCTAGATAATTGTTTTACTAACTGATGAAAAAAAACATAGTATGAGATTAAAGGTTTTTGCCCTTCTACTTATTGGTTTGATTCAACTATCCAATAAAATCGAGAACATTATTAGTTTTTTCCAGTTTTAAAACTGAGAACATCATCAGTTTTTTTATTTTTAAAGTTTTTTTATTTTTAATTTTTTTGTAGTTTTGCACATTAATGTTCCATCATCATGCTCCTTTATAGACACAAAATTTTCAGTTTCCTACAAAAAAATAATTCAGTTTTTTTAATTTTTTCAAATAAAACATTAGTTTTTTTTTTTCACAATTTGTTTTTTAGTTTTTTCAATTTAAAAGTTGATGTTTTAAAGTTTTGAAAATTAAAATAAATGTCAAATCTTCATGTTCCTTTATAGTTAATCATAAATGATAAATAATCATTATTTGAATAGTAATTTTGATTATTAAAAATTTAATGGGACTTGATGGTGCAAAAAATCTTAGTTATGACTTAATGGAGTACAAGTTCATAAATTAGGAATTGTATGTAAATGCATCTATAATAATATATAAATAATAGTGATACCACATCATTATTGATATATGGTATCACTAACCAATACTAAAATAATGCATGGAAGGTTAATCCCACTTGTCAAATATAATTAACAATTCAATAATTTTACATTTTCATATCAAGGTTAAATATAATTAACAATGATTTAGTATATACATAATACTGTAATTTGTTGTAATTTCTTCATTCTCAATCAAAACAACTATCATTATTTTTGTAATTTGAAAAATATCATTAAGACATCATTTTAAATGTTATTTGTATATAAATTTTCTATTTATTAATTATTTTCCTTATATGCCAAAAAACAATAATAATAATGAAAGAATGAGGGGGGCATGTGCCTCCTAATCCCTTCATAACTCTGTCACTGCATAAGATTCACATTGACGATAATAATGCATTATTATTGATTAATTAGATGTGAGTGCTCTCTTTGTTAATGATTGATTATTATAATACTTGAGTAATGTTAGGAATTTCAAATATTTTACTAAATATTTTATCAAATGTCTTACATAGGTGTGGAATTCATATGAGATTCACATGATGTAAATCTAACATCTATGTGAGACATTTAATAAAATAGTTGAGATTCCTAACATTTTTCATAATACTTAGCTCTCTTGATCAGCAATAATGAGGTAGAATCCAAAAGGAAATGGAGTTCCTATTGTTGCTATTTTTTTAAACTAAAAAAGCAATTTTGATGTAGATTCGATGGTTGTTTGGGATGTGTTATATAAGTGCATTTTTTGACTTTTTACGAAAAGATGTATAATAAAATATTGTGGTAAAATCAAAATGACTATTCTACCCTGATTGAGTTTTTGACTTTTAACTTTTTGACTTTTGGGTAGTTGAATTCAAAGAGCAAAATAAAATTTTTGTCCTCTAGGCTTCCCCCAAATACTATGGACTTTTTGACTTTTTAGTAACTTTTTGACTTTCTGACTTTTGTAAATTATCCCAAATCAAATTGTATCGACATGACCAAATATAGATAAGATATTGAGAGCTGGTTTGGCATATGAGTTTTTGAGGTCTTTTGATTAAAATAGTCATAAAAAGATAAAATAAGTTAAAAAGTTAATAAGACAAAATGTCACATCCAAATCATAATTATTTTATTTTTTTCTCAGAAAAATAAAAAAGGCAAAAAATCTATCATAAATAAGACTTTTTAATCCCAGACTAAGGCCTCGTTAGGGGAGTAACTATTTTAGCTAAAAAGCCAAAAAATCACTATAAGTTGTCACATCGCTCTCTTTATTTTTCTGCATATCTTTTCATAAAAAGTCAAAAAATTACGAAAGTAACTTGTTTCCAAACGAGGCCTAAAATAACTAAAAAACCAAAAAGTCAAAAACCAACCCACATCCAAACGAAACCTAATCCACATGACAACTATCTTCAAGGCTTGGCCTTTTTTTGAAAACTCATAAAGAGAAGAATATGAATAAGTCATCCTCATCTACCAAAAATTAGGGGAATTACAGGTTCCAAATTGCGGTCTAAAACACAGCTTAACATCAAGTGATGATTTCAAAAGACATCTAAAAATATTTTTTTAAAAAATTAAAAGCGAGTTGTTTTTATGTTTTCGTTAACGTAAAAAGTTCAAAAACACCCATTACTTTCTTTTTTGTGTGCAAAATGTCTATCCCTAAAAATTGAGTTGTTTTCAACAAAAATAAAAATCAAAAACAGTTTTTCAGAAAATGAGTATACATACAAAAAAACGAAAATACAACGAAACAGGCCCATATGATTTACAACTACCTTAGAATACTTGAACCAACTGAATAAGACTAATTAGTATAAGAAATTGCAACAAAATAGAAAAATAGAAGCAGAAATAGCTGTCTTTGGCCCCAATTATTTTATTACAAACATTCTTAAATCATAAAACAATTGCATAACATGATCTTCGTTTCACTTGACATGCACACAAGTAAGATTGTAAATCAAAGTGCAAGGATCTCAGTGATTACATGCAAACTACATATGACTAATTAAAGTAGACGAAGCAATCCACACAAGATTATCGAATGGGAAGAAATGGCAAACCGGGAAGGACCCTGGCTCAATTCCCAGTACTTGAAATGACACATGACCAGGGCTCCATTGAGAGGTATCCATGTGACAAACAGAAACCGCTTCAAGCATGTCTTCATTTTCACCCCCCGAAAAGACCTTAAAGACCTTGCTTTTGCTCTCTTGGTAATGACAATAGAAAATCGCATATGGGTAAGGCATGGTGTGACATGCCACCATCTTGGGATCAGAAATTTCTAGAGGATCTTCTAGGATAGTGTAACTTTGAAGAATGGTGGTTGATTCTGTGAAGTGGATGGTTGATACAACTTTGAATTCGCTCTCTAATCCAAACATGGCACGTATGAAATCAAGCATGGATTCTAAGGATGTGGCACATATTTTTGACTCTCCTTTGATGGGTTTGACCTCGCATTGTCTAAGTGTGTTTTCCATGGCTTGGGCTTGTGGAGAGCCTTGAGGGAAGGAAAAGATTTGAAGAAGATTTGGAAGTTGTTTTAGTGGGAAAGGAATGTAATCGGGTTCCTCTTTGGTAGGAAATGAGGAGAGAAAGAAGGGTCTCTCTTCGGGAAGTAAATGGGAATTCTTTTTCCTACCTTTAGGTCTTCCAAAAAGAAGAACACAATCAGTGAAGGGTCTATGTGATCCAGTGGCGGAGGCATAGACCGTCCAGGGGGGTCACCACCCCCCCCCCCCCCCCCCCCCCCCCCCCCCGGCGGGTTTTGGAATAATTTTTTTTTGACAAACATAAAGAAAATATTTTAAATAATAAAAATTATAAAATATTATTTAGAGTGAAATGTCAATGACATTTTTAAAATTATGAGAATAATAATGGTTGTTTATAATTGAAAATAAAGATATTACGATAAGTCATTATTATCTATGAAAATTTCAATACAATGGTGATGTCTATCGTTATTGACATGCAAATATAATTAATCTCAATGAAGATATTAAATTTATTGAATTGTTACTTTCATTTGACATTTGGGTTCATCCTTTATATGTTTCTTTACTATTGATTGGTGATACCATATGTCAATGATGACGAGGTATTACTATCATATTTAATTTTTACTGAAATTTTGTATAAAAAATTATTTTATCATTATATAATTTATTTTAAAACTTATATCTATGACTTATTTTATTTTATTTTATAATATCCATGATATACTAGTTACAAATAATATATATATGTATGTATATCTTGAAGTCAATCGTAAAAATTTATGTGAAATATTTTTGTAAAATTTTTTAGTGTTGTAATTAATAAGTACCCACTCTGATTTAATTTTTGACTCCACCACTAATGTGATCCATGTGTGATGATGAATGATCATGAATATGATCTGTATGTATCTCATTATGAGCATGAGCACGATCGTCTTGGTTATCAATCATGGGATATTTTAAAGCATTCATCACAATGTGATGAAGATCATCGACCAAATCATCTTTGGGAATCATCTTCATGGTACCAATTCCATGGGAGCTCTGCAAAAATAAGAACTAGCATTTTGTTAAAGTTCTGCGTAAGCATGGTATGGAAAAAGAGGTGAAGAAAACATCCAATGCTAGAATGTTTCTTCAAACTTTGATGATAAACTGAAAATAAGTACTGTGAATTCTTAATGTAATGAAATAATTTAAACTTCCTTGTGTTCTGAAATCCCTCTAACAACAGAAATAGCAACTACTAAACCAAATCATACATGCATATTCATATCAAGATTTCGTTCATAAGAGATCTAACTGGAATTTTACTTGTTGTCCAGTTCCCAAACACACAACCCTCCTTATCCAAGCTTGGTATAAAAGATAAAATACTACGAATTGAACAACAACAACAACTAACACTACACTGGATGTAATCTGAGGAAGTTGGAAAAGAAGATCTGGATGGCTTTGCCCCTTGCTGTTCTATGGTCCACATGGAAACATAGAAATGAGTGTTTGTTTAAGGCTATTCAACCTAATTTGGAGGAGCTGTGTGATCTAGTTAAGGTGAGGGTTGCAATGTGGATTAAGTATTCTCCCAATCCAGTGGAGTTCTCTGTGAATGATATTGTGTCAAACCTACAACAAGTGCAATTCTGCCTAAGGAATGAGGGTTGAATTAGTAGGTTGTGGATGTGTGGCTGAATTGAGGTTGCTTGGCTGTTGTTTCTGTTAATGAATTTGTGCTCAATCTGTTTCAAATGCAGCTTTGCATCAGGAATGGTGGCGGAGTCTGCTTTGATGCTGCTGGTTCTATTTTGTGGGTTGCTCTGTTCCTTGGTATGCTCTGATGCTGCCAAGCTGTGCTGTTGTTTGCTGAGCTTGCAGCTAGACTGAGGGTGATTTGAGCATGGTTGCTGCTGGTGTTGTGTCTCAGTTATGCTGGTCTGTTTTGGTCTGCTTTGGGTGGTCTCCTATGTTGGTGATTTGAGCATGGTTGCTGCTGGTGTTGTGTCTCAGGTAGTGGTCTGTTTTGTTGGTTTGATCTGTTAGTGGTCTGCTATGCTGGTTTGTTTTGATCTTGCTTTGAGGTGTTGCCTGATCTGTTAGTTATGCTAATTTGTTTTGGTCTGATCTGTTAGTTATACTGTGCCATTGTTTGATGAGCTTGTATCTTGACTAAGGGCGATTATGCAGGCTTGTTTTGATCTGGTGTGCTCTGCTGTTGATCTGTGCTTAGATAGCAGCATCATTGGTATTGCAGTGGTGTTTTGGTTTGTTTCTTTCATTGGTTCCTCACCAACTTGGGGGTGCTAGCAAATGATAGGATGGGCTTTTTGGTGCCAACCTAGTTTGGATGATTTAGCTCATTGTAATGCTCTTGCACTCTCATTTTCTTTGTTAGTGTAATTTGTTTTGTAGTTTGTACTAGATTCTTACATCAATAAAGTATCTTTTTTGCCGATCAAAAAAAAAAAAAAACCACCACCACTACTATTAACATGTCCTTTCATGAAGACAAAAGGAATCCCAACTTTCACATGAAAATTTCGACCAAAATACCAAGAAGAGCAAGAACAAGAACACAAATAACGATGATGACAACAACAACAACAACAACAACAACAACAACAATTACCTCGTCAAACCATACTCACATACTGTTATTTGGATTTATGTTCACAAGGGTTTTATGAGAATTTTTATGTGCAATCAGGCTACTTAACACATAACCTTCTTCTTTATCTGCGCTTGGAACTGACAGTGTAAAAGATTAAAAAAAAAAAAAGTGTTAACAACAACTACTACATGATACTACTACTGCTACAATAACAACATCGTTGTCGTTGTGATTTGCATTGTTAAAAAAGGCTTTATTTTCTTAGCTTATTTTTTATGCAACTTATTTTTTCATATGGATATAGACATATATAGCTTAGATATTACCATCACAAGAAGTAGATAATGCAAGACGCTCCAAGAAGTGTATCCAATGGCCATCTTTTCTTCTTTCCCTTAAGCTCTTCTCAGTTTCTTCTTCTACAAACGGAGTATTAGGAAGTCAACCAATTCAATACGGATAAAGCATGTAGATCCAATTTGCAAAAGGACGTCTCCATCAAGGAGATTTTTTATTATAAAGTCCAAGAAGATCTTTTTGATTATTCAAGAAAAAATTTAAAAATTAGAGAATACTTTAATAAATCCACTATCCTGATTTTTCTATCCTTTCATTTTCTTACTACATTTGAGAACATGTGATCTTAAAATTATTATATGTATTGAGAGGGAGATTTCATAATCTGGCTTTGGGTCGCGGTAATGACCGGGCTAAATTGGACCAAGCATGTTTGGGCCGAGCTGGGTTGGGCCAATCCAAGGGCAGTGCGCTCGGTTAAAGCCCCGGTTTGATTTGGCTGGGATAATTTCGGACTGCCAGCCCGGTTCGCATTATTTACTTGTTGAGTTTGGTGGGTAAGATCCTCTGCAAACCAGTCCAACCGAGCAAGAGCTCGGTCATAACGGAGCTCGGTTCAGAGCATTGCATGTCTCGGAAGTAATACGGCCGTAGGAAGATGGGGCAGCACTGTGCTGTCCGTTCGTGCCAACGCCGTTTGGCGGTTTTGTTAGGTGGTGTTTAGCTGTATTTGCGCTGACACGTGGGAAAGTGGGATAGGAGAGTAGGTCCACACGTCAAAAAGCGAATGGATGAAGAGGCACGCACAGAAGGTATATAAACATGACTGTACCCCCCCATGCTAGGCATGGAACATCCCCTAGTGAGAGAACACATCAAGAAATTCCAAGCAATAAGGGTCTAACAAATTGGCCGTGAAGATAATGGCCGAGCAGATGAGTTGGCCGGCCTAGTTTCCATGTTCAACATATCAACTTCCAGCCCTCTCTTGATTGAGTTCCTCCCAAGACCCAGCATTGAGGACTCGGAGTAGACGGAAGTATTCTACACCGAGCTGGGTCCTTCTTGGATGGACCCTATCATCCTTTTCCTTAAAGAACGGACCCTGCCGACCGACAAAAAGGAAGCTCACAAAGTCCGGGTGAAGTCAGAGCGGTTTTGGCTCTCTCCATCTGGCACTTTATATAAGAAGTCATTCACTGGTCCATACCTTAAGTGTGTTCATCCAAACAGCGCGGAGGCTTTCTTTTATGAGATCCACGAAGGCATGTGCGGAAGACACATAGGGGGGAGATCTTTAGCCTACCGTGCTATTTTGCAAGGATACTGGTGGCCGTGCATGCAAGCAGATGCGCAGAAATATGTTAGAAAATGTGAAAAATGCCAAAAGTTCGCCCACCAAATTCACCAGCCGGCCAGAGAACTTTTCCCCCTCACAAGTCCTTGGCCTTTTGCAATGTGGGGGCTGGACATAGTGGGACCACTCCCAACAGCACCGGGCAACCAGAAGTTATTCATTGCGGCGACAGATTACTTCACCAAGTGGGTTGAAGCCGAGCCCTTAGCGACTATCAAAGAAAAAGATGTCAAGAGGTTTGTTTGGCAGAATGTGATTACGCGGTTTGGCGTCCCCAAGGCTTTGATTTCTGATAATGGCACCCAATTTGACGGACGGTTGTTCCGAGGATTTTGTGAGGAATTGATGATAGAATTCTACAATTCCACCCCGGCCTACCCTCAATCCAATGGCCAAGCTGAAGCATCGAACAAGACCATTCTAGATGGATTGAAGAAAAGGCTGGAGAAAGCCAAAGGCAAGTGGGCCGAGGAACTTCCTAGTGTCCTCTGGGCATATCGGACAACTCCGAGACACTCAACCGGAGAGACTCCTTTTGCCTTGGCATATGGCATGGAGGCAGTTATCCCATTGGAGATCGGCATGCCTACCATCCACAGCGGAAATTTTGAGCCCGAACTGAACTCTGACGCCATCGCCTTGGAATTGGACTTAGCTGACGAATGCCGAGAAAAAGCGTTAATCCACGTGACCGCATATTAACAAGAATTGTCTAGAAAGTACAAGAAAACTGTGCACCCCAGACCGTTTTAAGTCAGGGACTGGGTTTTAAGGAAGGTGATGGACAACACATTGGTACCGGGCGAAGGAAAGCTAGGGGCAAACTAGGAAGGGCCTTACAGGATAATCGGTTTGGCGGGCAGGGAGGCATACCAGCTAGAGGACTTGGATGGCAAAAGTGTACCCCGGCCATGGAATGCGGCCAATCTGAAGCTGTACTATTTTTAGTCTTTGTCTTTTGTGTGTAATTTTTTGTAAATGGGCAAGTTTTCCCCTCCATCTACCAATGTAATCCTCTCAGTCATTATGTGAATTCATGATTGCAATATATAATAGAAACGAATTATTTTACATAGAAAGTATGTTGTAATTGAGGAACTGTAGTGCACCAGGGGCAACCACCTTTACAGCCTTGGTGCTTTATCCGGTTAGAAGAGTTGATGATTTGTTCAACTCTAGGATTCTAGCCGAGGTGCTTTATCCCGGCTAGAAGAGTTGGTGATTTGTTAAACTCTAGGATTTTAGCCGAGGTGCTTTATCCTGGCTAGAAGAGTTAATGATTTGTTCAACTCTAGGATTCTAGCCGAGGTGCTTTATCCCGACTAGAAGAATTAGTGATTTGTTCAACTCTAGGATTTTAGCCGAGGTGCTTTATCCCAGCTAGAAGAGTTGATGATTTACTCCTCTAGTATTTTTGCCGAGATGTTTTACCCGGCTAAAAAGGTTGATAATCTATTCAATTCTGGGATTTTAACTGAGATGTTTATTCCGGCTATATGCATTGATGACTTTGTCTACACGGCGCCTAGATGATTTCGTTTGTCTTTCAAGACCGAGATAATTTTCTTGGTTCAATCAGTCTGTAACATGCCGGGCAAGAATAGCGCGGTTGCAAGATGAACAACAGCAGACATTACAAGAATATAAGTGAAATGTAAACTTTTCATTGAGTGAGAAATGTACTACATATGGTGGGGCTGGTAGCCCGGTTACAAAAAAAAAAAAAAAAAAAAAAAAAAAAAGAAGACTAAACTACGTTAATGGGGAGAGGTCGGCAAACTCATCCCCGACCCCTTCTGTCGCAGCTTCTAGGTCCACAACTGCAGCCTTTTCCTTCTCGCCGAGCTCCTTCTGGCCGCTCTCGTCCTCGGCCTCTTCTTCCGCTTCTTCTTGCAAAGAGTTGAAGACTTCGTTGGCATAAGGAATCAGGTAGACCGGCAGGAAGGCAGGGGGAGGAGAAGCGAACACCTCGGTCTCAGATCCTTGGCTGAGTTTTTCACAAGCAGTCTTCCAACCAGACTTGAAATAGATGTCCTTGGTGGCTTTGACTTGCTTGGTATAGTTGTCTTCAGCCTCCTTGAAACTAAGATTGTTGGCCTCATCCACGGTGGCCTGCTTCGCTTGTCTTTCAGCTTCGAGTTGGGCCTTCAGTTCATCCCTTTCTTGCTCGGCCCTACCAGCTGGCCAAGAAGTCTAGTGTTGTTAGCGTTGGCCATTTCAAGCGAAGCCTTAGCCTGGCAAAGCTCAGCAGCTACGTTTTTACTGGCATTGTTTAGCTCGGTAACTTTGTGGCGCAAGTTCACAATGCGGTCCATGACCATGTGTTGTTTCTGGATTGCCTGTAACAAGAAAGGTGTTAGCTGAAATAAGAAGACTAACAGAGCAAAGACTTGGTAAGATTTCGAAACGTACCCTGGTCATGGACTTGATCGCGGATTTCACGAGCCGGGTGTCAGGAACATGTTTGCTCCCGATCACGTCGCTCGGTAACAGCAATGCCTTTGATAAGTCGAAGGCAAGGAGGTGCTCCTTGTCCCCCTTAATGGAAGCGGTGGCCGGGATCTCTTTGCCCTGGTGTTTGAGCTCCGGCCTCCATGGTGCAGCTGGCTCGGCTTCCTGTGTTGCTTATTTAGTGCTTAGTTCAGCCATAAGCTCGGCTGAGGGGTCGGCCGACCGGGCTCGTTTGCCAGCTCGGCGGGACTTAGGGGGGGCGGCCGTGGAAGCCTAAGCGATCACGGTCCCCGAGCTCTGGCTGACAAAGGGGGTAGGAGGCGGCATGCTCGGTATCTCGGTGGAAGTAGCTGTAATTAGGTTCTTGATCCTGCTCCTTTTTGCCATTTCTTCTTCCTCAGTCAGCTGTATGAGGGACACATTTGGCAAACTTGGGTCAGGTGGGGGAGATGGAGCCCAAAGGAAGTCTGTGACCTTACTCCTGCGCAGTGCTAAATAGCGGTAGGAGTGGACATAGCCGAGGAGATCGTGGCAGTCTCGGTGCCGATATCTTAGCACGGCCCTGATCGCTTCCTCGTTGGGATACTGGTAGTTTGCTTGCAGTTCTTCAATAGCTGCAAATAAAAAAAAAGAAAGAAAAAGAAAATGATTAGCTCGACACGAACAATTTTTGTAAAAGAGATCAGTTGGAAAGATAAGCTTACAAGATGAACCGAAGTTCTTGCTGATGTACCAACCGGGCCCATCAGTCGTTTCGTAGTTACTGGTCACCTAGAAAAAATCGTCGTCGTTCATGTCTTTGTCTGGCGTGCCGGTCACTAATCTTTCCCTACCTGGGCTTATTTTCAGATAATAGTTGAAGCCATCTTTTGTCCGACCAAGCGTGTATTGACGCAAGATCTCGGCTAGGCCCAGGTTTAAACTGAGGCGGTTGTTCAGCTCGGCCATGCCGTTTATAATCCGGTAGGTGTTGGTAGATACTTGAGTGGGTGCTAGCCCGGTTCTTCTTAAGAATTCGCGCATGAGAGGCTGTACCGGGAAGCGCAACTTGCCATCGATCATGCTCAATACAATGATGGGGCAAGATTCTAATCTGCCCCACGGATTTATTGTCACGACCCAAACCCGC
This sequence comes from Camellia granthamiana, assembly GCA_036172215.1. Taxonomy (NCBI): domain Eukaryota; kingdom Viridiplantae; phylum Streptophyta; class Magnoliopsida; order Ericales; family Theaceae; genus Camellia; species Camellia granthamiana. The sequence continues at coordinate 144,627,182 of CM069908.1, read as the reverse complement.
CCCTATGGGTTTAGCACCGTAACCGGCCAGTAATCCGAGATTACCGAAGGCCTGCTTAACAGTAAGACAGTAAAACAGAGTACAGGGGCATGGCGGAAGCCAGTACAGTAAATAAACAGTGTCCAATGAGCTGCGACAGTCTATATGCAAAAGGACTTTTCATACGTATACATATAAGCAGTGCAAACCAGTATGTACAATACTTACAGTCAGTTAGATCAGGGACCTAATCCCTATTAAGCAGTACAGTACCAAACATTCAGTCTATACAATTATACAAAACAGATACGGAGACAGACGGGGGAAGTTAAAACACCCCTAAGCCATGGCTTGGCAGGCTCGGAACCTCGCAGTGAGGCGCAAAGGTTGGCTTGACAAAAAGGGGAATCTACCCCACGCTTCTAGCTCCGGTCTGGTGCCTGTACACCTACATATATATATGAGCAGTGAGCTAAAGCCCAGTGAATAACGTAATGCGTAAAGAGGTTTAGAATGAATGTCCTTACAGTAATGAAAACAGTTCATTAAATCAGTATTTCAGTCTTTCAATCTTTCAGTCAATCAGTTATATGTGGTACATCCATTAGCATAACAGTACAGTAAGCAGTAGGTCTTAAAGACCGAACAGTAATGATGGCCATCAATCAGTAAACAGTAGTGGTTCCACGAGGGAACCGACAGAGATCTCTGTAACAATACAGTAAACAGTAGGTGCTAGGATGCCACAGTACAGTCAGAATATAGGACATACATCATTCATTCAGTAAACAATATCAATTCAGTAAACAGTTCAGTTCAGTATTCTGAAGATAATCATTTTGAACATATCTTTACACAATTGTTACTCACAGAGTTCTGGGCTACAGTAAGCTAGAGCATCTCCTCGGAATGCCAACCCTATACAGTTAACAGATTGAACACACACTAAGTTTCACAGTTGGGAAAGATAATAACTTAATCCCTAAATTTGCCTTGGTGTGTTCTACATCCATATCCTCTTTAAGATGCCTTAAACTAGGCCTAAGAATGTTTAGGATGGGATGAGGATGCAAAGATGCACTTAGAAAACACTTTACAAAATTTGCTGAAAACAGGGGTCTCGCTCGAGCGTAGGTTACTCCGCTCGAGCGGATATGCAGACAAAGGTTTCCCGCTCGAGCGTCACTTACCCCGCTCGAGCAGTCTGCAAAACAGTTAAAAGTACCGGATGGGTGAAAATCACGCTCGATAGGGCGCTCGATAGCCGCTCGAGCGTGAGACACAAGGTCCCGCTCGAGCGCCAATTACACCGCTCGAGCGGACTGTAAAACAGTGCAAAGTACTGGGAGCACGAATTTCCCGCTTGAGCGCCGTCCTCCCCGCTTGAGCGGAAGACCAAAATCTGGAAAAATCCAGATTCGAGCTCCAAGTTCAAAATCAAACACAAATGCATCAAAATCAGTTCCTTTGGGCCCATTTCTTGGAAAACACTTGTAGATACATAGAATACCATGATTCAGGACTCAATTTGTAAAATCAAGGCCCAAGGGAAGATCAATTAAAACCAAATGTCAAACCCATTTTCATGAACATGGAGAACATGCAAACATGCATGAATTCAAATCATTTCAAAGCTTCCATTTGATGCTCTAGTGAGCCAATTGTTCCAAAAACAAGTTGAAAACATGGACCATTGCAAAATTATGAACATGCATGTACCATTTCATGAAGAACAACTTCAAAACTTCAAATTAAAGGCATGCATGCATGAGCTAGGCTCCAATTTGACATATATGGGTCAATTCAAGGCTCAAATCACTAAGGATACAAGAACTAGGCATGAACAAGCTTAAACACAACAATGAGAGGTTAAATTCCTTACCTAGAGCTTCAATTACAAGGTGAGGGAGCTTAATTTGCAACCCATGTTCTAATTCCTTCAATTACCAAGCAATTTACAAGCAAAATTGAAATAAAATCAACTCCTCAAGTTTCTCTCTCTCTCTAAGGTCGGTTATACACTCAAAATAGGTTGAAGAAAGTGTTGATCAAATGCAAGACTAAGTGCCTCTATGTTGGTATAATGGCCCACTAACAAGGGCATGATTGTAAATAAGCCTAATGATGCAAATTACCAACAATTAATCTAATTTAATCGTACCAAATCAATTTTCAGATAATTACACCATAAAATCACATAAATTATGATGATCACAAAACACTAATCGATTTCGGGTTCGGCCGCCGATAAGGCCTTCAATTAACAGTTTAAACATAAAAATACAAACAGATAATTAAACGACAAACAGATAGATATGCAATTAGTTAGATATACTCAGTCAATTCAGTTCCAGATTCCAGCCAGTCAGTTGATTCATTACTTATCATAATCAGTCTCAGTTTATCAGTATTCGGTAGGAAATCGGTAATCAGTGGTGAGGGTTATTACAGTCTCCCCTCCTTAAAAAGAGTTTAGTCCTCTAAACTCGAGTTACCTTCATTCTGGAAGAAAACAGGATCCAGTGGAAACAATTCAGGATATCTCTTAGCCATGTCATCTTCCCTTTCCCAAGTGGCATATACGCCACCATGATTTTGCTAGTCAACTTTCACTAACGGGATCTCTTTGTTTCTCAGTTTCTTGATCCGTCTGTTTACAATCTGTATAGGCCGTTCCTCGTAAGTGTAGTCATCACTCAACACTACTCGAGTAGGCTCAATCACATGGAAAGGATCCCGGAGGTAATCTCTCAACATCGAAATGTGGAAGACGTTATGCATATGCTCTATTTCAGGAGGAAGCGCAACTTGATACGCCACCGGATTAATTTTCTCAATAATCTCATACGGCCCGACATATCTCGGCGCTAACTTGCCATTGACTCCAAAACGAGTCTGGCCTTTCATTGGTGTCACTTTCACAAAAACGTGATCTCCCACTTCATACTCTCTGTCCCGTCTTCTGACATCTGCATAACTTTTCTGTCTGCTTTGTGCAGTTTTCAGTCTCTGTTGTATCAGTTTCACCTTCTCAGTCGTTTCATATACAATCTCGGGCCTAAGCAAAGGCCCATCTCCAACTTCTGCCCAGCAAATCGGAGATCTACATTTTCTGCCATACAATGCCTCGAAAGGTGCCATACCAATACTTGAATGAAGGTTGTTATTGTAGGCGAATTCAGCTAACGGCAAATGGCTTTCCCAGTTTCCCTGAAAATCAAGGACACACATTCTCAATAAATCCTCCGGAGTCTGGATGGTCCTTTCTGATTGTCCATCTGTCTGAGGATGATAGGCACTACTTAGTCTCAATTCGGTACCCAATGCAGTCTGTAGGCTTTGCCAAAACCTCGATGTAAACTTGGAATCCCTGTCAGAAACAATGGACACAGGCACTCCATGCAGTCTAACAATTTCATCAATATAGAGTATAGCCAATTTGTTCGCATTATAAATTGTCTTAACAGGTAGGAAGTGAGCAGATTTCGTCAGTCTATCAACAATAACCCAAATTGAGTCCATACCTTTTCTAGAGCGAGGCAATCCAACGATAAAATCCATCGTGATATGCTCCCATTTCCACTCCGGTATGGGTAAGGGTTGCAGTAAGCCTGCGGGTCGCTGATGTTCCACTTTAACTTGTTGGCAATGAAGACATTTTGATACAAAATCGGCAATTTCTTTCTTCATTCCCGGCCACCAGAAATTCTGTTTCAAATCTTGATACATTTTCGTATTCCCCGGATGGATAGAAAATTTTGAGTTGTGGCCCTCTTGCAGAACTCTTCTTTTCAATTCAGAATCATTCGGTACACACAGTCTTTCTTGAAATTTCAGTACATTATTTTCAAACTGGAAACCCGGTCTCGGTTTACATTCCCTTTCTTTGATGATCTTCTTCAAACTGGAAACCCGGTCGCGCAAACGAGCTTGAGTTCAGCTCGGTCACTTTGGGCGCAACAGCACCTCGGTGTTATTGGGTTAGTTCCACAGCTCGGTCGCTCGAAGCAGACCATATATTAGCCCGGTCGAGCATCCCATAGCTTTCTTAACTTGGTTCTCGCCTAAGTCCTGCAAACTTGGAACTAGCTCGGTCCACTTATGATTTTGGATGAAACGAAGATATAAAGCCCGGTCAGTCCCAGATCCTCGCGTGTTCATCACAGAAGATGATGAACAGTTGAGGGAGAAGGGGCAGAAATGGTTTTTGGTGGTCACACCCTAGGCTAACTTCATTTGAAGTCCTAAAACCTACTGTCATCATGCCCTAGACTTAACTATGACAGTCACAGGTCCAATTATACAATAAAAACATGAGTAACAGATGAAGAGCAGTGGAGGGTTGAGGACTTACAGGTTAGGGTAGGGACGGTGGCTCAAAGCAGTGGGACGGGGCCCCCAACGACGGCGAAGGTGAAGAATGGGCTTGCGAGGATGCTCCAATCTCAGTAAAATGAGTGGGGGTGAGAGCTCTGGTTTGCAGGGTTGCTTGGGAGCTGAAGATGAACAGAAGAGGAAGGGGCATGAAAGGAAGAATGACGAGTATAAGAGGGGAAGAGAGGCGCCAAAATTTAAATGTGAAGAAATAGCGTGAGGTGGCTGGGTTGGCTGCTCGAGGCCAATGAATGAGCGACACGCATCTGTAATGACAGCGGCGTCAGTATTGAAAGGATAGGTTGGTAAGTCGAGGCGTCGACCGAGCAAGTCACAAGACCGAGCGTGGGACTTAGCACGGTGAATGGCTTGTGGTGTAAGGCCGAGCAAATGAATGACCCCAGCCAGAGCATGTAATCCCAGTCACGCTAGCGCGGACGGAATAAAGGGGCAATTGAGAGGGAGATTTCATAATCTGGCTTTGGGCCGCAGTAATGACCGGGCTAAATTGGACCAAGCATGTTTGGGCCGAGCTGGGTTGGGCCAATTCAGGGGCAGTGCGCTCGGTTAAAGCCCTGGTCCGATTTGGCCGGGATAATTTCAGACTGCTAGCCCGGTTCGCGTTATTTGCTCGTTAAGTTTGACGAGTAAGATCCTCCGCAGACCAGTCCAATCGAGCAAGAGCTCAGTCATAACGGAGGGCTGCTAAGCTCGGTCATAACGGAGCTCAGTTCAGAGCATTACATGTCTCGGAAGTAATACGGTCGTAGGAAGATAGGGCAACACCGTGCTGTCCGTTCGTGCCAACGCCGTTTGGCGGTTTTGTTAGGTGGTGTTTAGCTGTATTTGCGTTGACATGTGGGAAAGTGGGATAAGAGAGCAGGTCCACGCGTCAAAAGGCAAATGGACGAAGAGACACGCGCAGAAGGTATATAAACATGACTGCACCCCCCCTATGTTGGGCATGGAACATCCCCTGGTGAGAGAAACACGAACACATTGTCTCTCCTCTCTTCTCTCTTCTCTTTCTCTCTCTCTCTCTCTCTTTCTCTCTCTAAGTGTGTGCTGACTTGACCGTCGGAGGGGTTTGCCGGCAACGCACCGCCGGGTAGCTCACCTTCGTTGTGTTTGCAGGTCGATTGAAGGAAGGCGCAGCTTGGACACGAGGAGTACGAATAACGTCGGATATTTGGCCCTCGTACATATATAATGCATTTTTCCTTATTCTGTCCTTTTCTGTTTCCGTTTGTCTCCCTTTTCTAGTGGAAAAAATGTTTTACATATTTTCTGACATTCAGTACCAAAATAAATAAATAAATAAATTAATTAAAGTGAACAAAAAATAATTTTCGTGGTAATGAAAAAACAAGTTTTTTTCTAAGGTAGAAAGAAGATTTTTTTTTTTCCTTCTAAATGTGGAAAATATTTTTTGAACTAGAGCCTTAACACACCACCCTACTGCCACCGCTATCACCAGCTCATCAGTTTCAAGGCTGCAACTAATCACAAAAATCATTTTATGTAGAAGACGTTTTTTGAAAAATATTTCACATGGAAAGTGTTTTCTGCTAAAACAAATAGTGCATAAGTTCAAAACATCTAAAAAATAATTAGGATAAATTTCCACATAAATCTGGATTTTAATTTGAAAGACCAAGTTCAAAGCAGAAGCATTTCCTAGGTTAAAGATGAATATTGCCAATTGAAGATGATTGATTATCCGCGGCCCATACAGGAAATTGCACTTTTGTCGACTAAAAATTTAGTCGGTAAGAGTCTATTTTAATTGGCAAAAATTTTTCGTGACTAATTTTTTTGGTCACCACTTTGGTTACCAAATGAGAATTGGGAAAAGTAATTAGCGACTAAAAAATTTTTAGTCGGGAAAAATTTCCATTTGTCGACTAAATTTTTGGTCATTGAATGCTACATTACCACGACTAAACCATTTTGTTGCTAAAACTCTTTAGTCGCCAAAAGTGATATTTTCCCGATTAAATATGTTAGTCATCAATTGTCACATTCCCCAACCAAAATTGTTAGTCACCAAAAGTAATGTTTGCACGATTAAAACTTTAGTCGGCAATAGGCCTATTCGCAACCAAACACTTTGGTTGCCAAAATTAATAATTTTACCAATTAATTATTTAGTCTCCAAATGTACCCTTTCGCCTACCAACATTTTGGTTGCCAAATGTGAATGGTGAAACACCGACTAATCACTTGGTCGCCAAAAGAAGAAAAACCAAACCAAATTTTGGTCGCCCATTCAATTCTTTTTGTTTGTCAAAATATAAACAAAATATAAAAAAAATTCCATTTGACCTGTATGATATATAATAATCCATCCAAACCATTCAATATAACCTGTAATTTGCAAGAATCATTCAAACCAATAAAAACAACTAAATTATGAACAGTCAACAAAATACATAAATTAGCAAAAAATGAACATGTTTAATAAAAATCATCAACTATTATAAGTTTTCATCCATAAGAAATTCCAAACTACATAATCATCCAATTAAATAGGTCATTTAATCTATATAATCATCCAATTGACATCCATCTAGTATAAAAATTAAAACATAACAAGTAGTTATGATGTTTTAAAATTTTATCTATATACATCTATCCAAAAATATAACTAGTAGTCCACCCAAATATTTTTCACACACACCTATCCAAAAATATATAATCCTTCAAAAAATATAACAAGTGCCAACTAGTCCGGTACAATTCAGCTTCGTGCACGAGTTCATCTGTTCAAAAGTAAAACAAAAATAATGTCAGGTAATTTTTTTTATGAAAATATTTTCACATCACTCAGATAGTAAAATTGGATAAAAATTGAAACTAGTCCATGAAAAGTAAAGATAACATAAACAAATTAAAGGACTATCAACACCATTTTGTAAATAAAACAACATTCATATGTATACATCTAATCAACATTAAAATTCTATCAATATCAATATCAATGCACCACACTCGGAAAAATTCTACTAGTAATAGATGTATGACTTGCATATTAAATTCTATCAACATAATAATTCTAACAATTGAAATAGATGTTATCAATCAATGCTTGCATTTGGATTTTATACCTCATATTGCAATAACTAGACAGCATATATACTTGAATATTTGATCTAGCAAGTTAGCTACTATGACCTGCAGCGCAGGTTACAACACTTGTTTTTGTTTAAATCTCTAACTGTGCGTACTATCAATGCGCTACTTGCTCTCACAAGTTTGTTTAATCTAGGCTGAGATGACCGTTATGATCTTGGTGCTGGTTAGGGGCTGTTTCCAATTTTCGCCCCCAAACGGCCCGTTTTCTCCTTTTTCTCACATTTTTTTTGTCAAAAGACCACTATTTTTCTCACTTCACACCATTTGTTCCATGATATATTAATCATGAAAAAAAAAATGCCCGATGATGTCATGATGATATATTAATCACCTCCATTCTTCCTCTAATCTACTGTAGAGTTGAGCTCAATTAACTCTTGGGCTGTTTCCAATTGGCAACTCAACTCACTTTCATCACCTACCCTCCCAACCAGAGGGTATATGTTGACTCCATTTTCAGACTTGCAAATGAAGGATATAGAGAATACAAGGATGAAATTGTGAAAAAGTGAAAAAAGGCTATTTACTCCAACGAATATATTCCCTCCATCACAGATCATAAAATTCCATGATGAGGAATTCCAATTCTCACAGTATACATACAACAAAAAAAACTATGAATATCCTTCCTTCCTCACATTGTATCCACTGCACGTGAATAGCAAAAGATGACTGGTGGTGTTTTCAAGGAGGAGATTTGAATTACAATTTCTTTTTCTTTTTCTTTTTCCTTTTCCTTTTCTTTTTCCTGTTACCATATACTAGAAAAAAAAAAAAAAAAAAAAACAGGCAAATGGTAGTAACATTTTGAAATAACAAATCAAGATGTATTGGTTTGAAATGAATGAGTACCAGTTTTTCAAATTATTTTACATAGATTTTTTTATTGCCCTATTCTTATACCATGCCATTATTATGAGCTGCCATATATCACATACTCACCAGAATACTTCCAATCTATTTGGATGTGGAATTTTAGGAGAAATTCATAAAGAAAAGGAAAATTTTGTGCATATAAGTTAAATCTTTGATCCAATATTATCAAGAGTAATGACATAAAATAACTCAAATTTCATAGCACATCCTTACTAACTAATTAATAATGCAACACCACCAAAGTGACCCAGTTTCCAGTATATCATAGAATTGACAACTCAAATTACCAAATCTTCCTGCTGAGAAATCAAGAGGTCTGAACTTCCACCAATAGCAAGAAAAGAATAACCCGACCCACTGAACATAAGAAATTACAATAAAAATATAAGAAAAAGTGGATACGCAAGAGTAATATAAAGGGCACCTATTTTACCTCTCCACCATCATCTAGAACAAACACTTGCCCATGCTCAAAAGGGGACATTGTTCCCGCATCAGTGTTCACGTAAGTATCTGAATGAAAGAGCAAATTGTGAGTAAGCAATAACTACTTGTTTTCTCAAATTGGGTTTTGTAATTTAACAAAAATGGAAGCACTAGTAACAAGACAGAACATTGTGAACATTTCACAATGGTACTTGAAACAAAAGTAGGCTTCTCTCAAAGACATTACAAACAAGAAGAAAACCCAGATTACCCAGCTAAGTTCTGTACATAAGTATCAGGAGATTCTAGGCATGCTCAAAAGTGCCTAAATTATTGAGAAAAGGAAAAGACAAGGAAGGGGAAAGGGGGTGAAACCAATACCTTGGCAAACTGACCAAAGAAGGATTCCACATCTTCAAGCTTGACATCATACTCTACGGGTGATGCAGCAATTGTCCTACTGTCTGATTATTCTATGACCTCATATGGCGGCAAAAGCTCAGCAGCCCTACCAATTTTCTTACGTAAATCGCACAAACAATATGTAATTCTGCCCAATATCAAAAGAAATAAAACCAGACACAAGCTACAATTCTTAATTTTCTTTTCCACATCTTCTCAGCAGCATCCAAACAGGGCAGAAATGTAAAAATAATAAAAACTCACCATCTTCAGAAACCTTAAGAAAATTAGAATTCTCTGAAGTATCAGCCACAGCTTTCACTGTATCATCTGAAACCTTTTGTGGCTTGGAGATTCCTAAATTAAGATGACTCCTCATACGGTGTGGACCCGCAACCAGTCCAGAGGTAGAACGATCGGCAGAGAGAGAGAGGAGAGATCAAATTAGGTTTTGGTTCGGAGCAAAAAAATCCAATATGAATCTGTAATGTGAGGAGATCGACGGTCCAGGTTGTTTGATAAAAAAATAAATAAATAAAACATTTTGGTCATTTTACACTATTCGCAACCAAACAATTAATTTTATAAAAGGTATTTAAGTGTAAGTCCTAATAAGTGAATTTATTGTCTAATAGGTCTTATAAAAAAAAATTTGTTATAAAAAAAGTCACTAATTATAAGTTTTAGAGACAATTTATAAAATTATGAAAAAAAGTCATTAATTGTCAATTTTTAGCGACACATGCAAAAAATTATCACAAAAAAATTATTTTTAGCAATAATTTTATCAAGAATTATTTTCAATAGGACTTTATGGAAATTAAGTCTAACTATTAGGACCTATTGGTAGTTCCCTCCAAAATTTGAAATGTCTCTCTTCAAATATTTTAGTTTTTTGATAACTAAAATATTTTTTAGCCATTGAAAATAAATTTTTGACAATCAAATTTTTGGTCGTCAAAGATAAAAAGTAAACTTTTGTTTTTCATTCGGTGACTAAATAATTTTAGTAGCCAAAACTCATTATATAACAACTAAAATATTTTTTAGTCGTTGAAAGTAAATTTTTAGCGACCAAATTTTTGGTCGCCAAAGATAAAAAAATAAATTGTTGTTCTTCATTCGGCATTTTTAGTGGCCAATTGTGACATTTTTAGTGACTAAATTTTTTTTAGTCGCCAATAATCAATATATCCAGATTGAAAAAACTTAGCAGCTAAATATTATACTTTTGTCGACAAATATAATTTTTGGTCACCAATTTCACAACTTTTGGCAACTAAATTTTTTTTAATCGCTAAATTTAATTACCAAAAATGTAATTTGTTGTAATGACTTTGGTCATATTTCAAAAATTAATCTTGAAATCGGCATGTTACCAAAAATAGATAAGATAAGATGTTGAATCCACACTAAAACAACTTTTCTTCCTCTTGGATTCTAGCCCATTATTGCTGATAAAGGGAGCTCAATATTACAGCAATCAGAAACAACTTTTCTTCCTCTTGGATTCTAGCTCATTATTGCTGATAAAGAGAGCTCAGTATTACCGTAATCATAAATTCAAAGGGTCAGTAGTGAAACCAAGAAATTAAGTTGAAGGGGCATTATTAATTATAATTTTTATTTTAAAAAAAATCATGATCAACATTAAGATAATAATAATTTTATGAGTTAAATTTAACATAAAAAATTACATATTCATTATTAATAGGAACAAATTAAAATTTTATAATAGTATAGAATAGCTCAATGCGGAATGATGATGTAACTTTGCAATTTTAGCACAAAAAATTATGAATCAAAATTCCTAATTTTAGAAAATAAAAACTCATCCTTTATAGCACAAATTATCATAAAATATATTTAATTTTTATTTGATAGAAAAATATTAAAGAGATGACATTGCTTATAAATGATGTGTTTTGAATGAAAATTATTAAATGGTCTAGAATACCATATAGTATTGCCTACGTGATGCTCAAAACATGAGAAATCACAAATCACACTAAGTAGTCTGTCAACTGCCTAAAAATAATGAGTTCATTATATCCAATTTATAAAAATTTTCGCCATACTATTGGTTTAAACTAGTATATAAATAATACTACATAGTGCTCTCAAAGTATCAAATAACTACTTGTTGTGAACAATACAATAAACCCTTAACCAAGAAACATGTTAAGAAAAAAAAAAATACATTTTGTATATGAAAACAACACAAATATATATATATATATATATATCAAAACTGCGGCGGGCCACATGACTCCCCCTAGGCCTTTTTTCCCTCTGCCACTGGAGAGAGCACCGACATCTAATCCATCAATAACAATGCATTATTATCCATTATTATCATCAACCTGAATCTTATGATTTTCTTTTTCTCACCAAAATGAATCTCACGGTCTATGAAGTATGGACACTTCAAAATAGATGTCGTAGCGTTGTCGGACATGGGGACATGCTGGGAACACGTACGGGACACACTAAATGGCGTGTCCTCTTAATTTTATTATTTTTTTTGTAGGGGACACGGAAGGGACACGGCAGGGATACAACAGGGACACGCATGCCAAATGGTGTGTCCATTTATTTATTTATTTGTTTGTGCAAGAGACATGACGGGGACATGCATGTTCAAATATAGATAATCTATTAATTTGTTTAAATGTAGTGGTTTATATATATATTGAATTGATGTTAGTTTTTATTAATTTTGATTATTTGGTAACATAATATTAATTTAAATAGCAAATATATATAATAAAAATAATTATAATTTGCTGTGTCCCTCGATGTGTCTCCATTTTTTTTGAAATCACCACATCCGTATCTGTGTTTGTGCTTCATACATAGCTTATGGTTTTATTTATTTATTTATTTATTTTATTTATTTTTTTTATTTTAATCAATCTCTATAAATAGCAAGTGATCATAAAGCCACCATGCAAAATAGAGAAGGACTCGAGAGTAATTCTAATTAGTGATTGAAGACATGGGATCATATTGTGCTTTCTTCACTCTCTTCTCATTGGTCCTGGTAAGGATAAGCATTCCCCCAGGGCAAAGTAGCATATAATATATAGGATGGACCAAAGGGACGCTTGGAAGCAACCAGCTTTCTAGGCTTCGAAAACCACCCTTATTGTATTAGTATTAGTTAAAAATATTTTCAATTATATAAGTCCATCCCTGAGATTAGAATCACGTGTCTGCGTACAAATCCATTATAGAATATCACAATTTTAAAATTGAAATTTTCAAAACTATAAAATTTCACAGTTTGAATAGTGTGAAATTTCACTTTTTGGGTTTGAAGGGTTGGTTTTGTTGTATAATTGTGCATTAATCTGAATATAAACCTCCAAACCCACAGGGGTTTAAGAACTATCAACACTATATAATCTTATATATTTTAGCCCCTTCGAAATCTAAATAATTTTAACTTGGCATCCCAAACTTCATAAAGATCTCATTAGGCCTGATACAATTTTGAGTATTTATAAAAGAAATTAGCATTTTGATTACAAAATTCAAATAAGTTGTAACTCTTTGTGTGTCTCTTTATTGAGCAGCTTGTTGCTAGCAGTGTTGATGCAAGAACAGACCAAGGAGAATACTGGCAAGTCATCATGAAAGATCAGCCCATGCCGGAAGCAATTGAAGACCTCATCATCCACGGGGGCTCGGTGTCGTCACCTCTCTCCGACAAGAAAACTGACTGTCACACGACAACAGAAGCAGCAGCAAACAACAATCAACTTGTCAATGATTCTGCAGAGAAGAAGGCTTTCGTGAAAGACTTTGAGCCAAGGCTAAGCCATGACAATGAAATTAATCTGAAAGGCAAGTTATTTGTTAAAGATTTGTTAGTACTTATGAACATTGAAGGACAATCACAAGCATGCATAGGAACGTGGAAGTGGATTATGTGACATATATCTATATATATGGTTGAATCTAAATAATTAAGAAGCAAATGTTGTATGTTTGCGTGGTGTACTGGTTTGTAGTTGTAGTGGTTAACAAATCTTTAACAAATGACTGGCCTTTCAGATCCACTTCATTGTCATAGTAAGGCCTTGGCTCAAAGTCTTTCACAAAAGCTTTCTTCTCTGCAGAATCATTGACAAGTTGATTGTTGTTTGCTGCTGCTTCTGTTGTCGTGTGACAGTCGATTTTCTTGTCGGAGAGAGGTGACGACACCGAGCCCCGGTGGATGATGAGGCCTTCAATTGCTTCCGGCATGGGCTGATCTTTCATGATGACTTGCCAGTATTCTCCTTGGTCTGTTCTTGCATCAACACTGCTAGCAACAAGCTGCTCAATAAAGAGACACACAAAGAGTTCCAACTTATTTAATTTTTGTGATCAAAATGCTACTTTCTTTTATAAATACTCAAAATTGTATCAGGCCTAAAATATTATTTAGATTTCGAAGGGGCTAAAATATATAAGATTATATAGTGTTGATAGTTCTTAAACCCCTTGGGGTTTGGAGGTTTATATTCAGATTAATGCACAATTATACAACAAAACCAACCCCTCAAACCCAAAAAGTGAAATTTCACACTTTTCAAACTATGAAATTTTATAGTTTTTAAAGTTTCATTTTAAAATTGGGAAATTCTATAATGGATTTGTACGCAGACACATGATTCTAATCTCAGGGATGGACTTATATAATTGAAAAATATTTTTAACTAATACTAATACAATAAGGGTGGTTTTCGAAAACTAGAAAGCTGGTTGCTTCCAAGCGTCGTCCATCCTATATGTTATGTACTACTTTGCCCTGGGGGAATGCTTATCCTTACCAGGACCAATGAGAAGAGAGTGAAGAAAGCACAAGCTGATCCCATGTCTTCAATCACTAATTAGAATTACTCTCGAGTCCTTCTCTATTCTGCATGGTGGCTCTATGACCACTTGCTATTTATAGAGATTGATTAAGAAATATTATAAAAAAAAAAAAAAAAAAACTATAAGCTATGTATGAAGCACAAACACAGATAAGGATACGGTGATTTCAGAAAAAATGGAGACACATCGGGGGACACGGCATTTTTATTATATTTATTTGCTATGTAGATTAATATTATGTTACCAAATAATCAAAATTAATAAAAACTAACATCAATTCAATATATATAAAATACTGCATTTAAACAAATTAATAGATTATCTATATTTGAACATGCATATCCCCGCCATGTCTCCTGCACAAACGAAAATAAATAAATAAATGGACACGCCATTTGGCATGCGTGTCCCCGTTGTATCCCTATCGTGTCCCTTCCATGTCCCCTACAAAAAAAAATAATAAAATTAAGGGGACTCACCATTTAGTGTGTCCCGTACGTGTCCCCAGCATGATCCCATGTCCGGGAATGCAATGACGCCTATTTTGAAGTGTCCATATTTCATAGACCGTAAAATTCATTTTGCTGAGAAAAAAAAAAATCATAAGATTCAGGTTGATGATAATAATGGATAATAATGCATTGTTATTGATGAATTAGATGTCGGTGCTCTCTCCAGTGACGGAGGGAAAGAAGGCTTAGGGGGGTCACCTGGCCCCCCTCAGTTTTGATTTTTTTTTTTTTTGTCATAAACAAAACGTATTTTTTTTTTCTTAATATGTTTTTTGGTTAAGGGTTTATTGTATTGTTCACAACAAGTAGTTATTTGATACTTCGAAAGCACTGTGTACTATTATTTATGTAATAGTTTCAACTAATAGTATAGCGAAAAATCTTTTAGATTGGATATAATGAACTCATTATTTTCAGGCATCTGACAGACTACTTAGTGTGATTTGTGATTTTCTATGCTTTGAGCATCACGTAGGCAATGCTATATGGTATTCTAGACTATTTAATAATTTTCATTCAAAACATATCATTATAAGCAATGTCATCTCTTTAATATTTTTCTGTCAAATAAAATTAAATAGATTTTATAATAATTTGTGTTATAAAAGATGTGTTTTTATTTTCTAAAATTAGGAATTTTGATGCATAATTTTTTGTGCTAAAATTGCAAAGTTACATCACCATTCCTTACCGAGCTATTCTACATTATTATAAAATTTTAATTTGTTCCTATCAATAATGAATATGTAATTTTTTATGCTTAAATTGAACTGATAAAATTGTTATTATCTTAATGTTGATCATGATTTTTTTTTAAATAAAAATTATAATTAATAATGCCCCTCCAACTTGATTTCCTGATTCTGCCACTGGCTCTCTGTGTTTATGATTACTGTAATATTGAGCTCTCTTTATCAGCAATAATGAGCTAGAATCCGAGAGGAAGAAAAGTTGTTTTAGTGTGGATTCGATATCTTGTCTTATCTATTTTTGGTAACATGTCGATTTCAAGATTAATTGAAAAGTTGTTTTAGTGTGGATTCGATATCTTATCTTGTCTATTTTTGGTAACATGTCGATTTCAAGATTAATTTTTGGAATATGACAAGAGTCACTATAACAAATTTCATTTTTGGTGATTAAATTTAGCGATTAAAAAAATTTCGTTGCCAAAAGTTGTGAAATTGGCGACCAAAAATTATATTTGTCGGCAAAAGTACAATATTTAGCTACTAAGTTTTTTTAGTCGGGATATATTGATTATTGGCGACTAAAAAAAAATTTAGTTGCTGAAAATGTCACAATTGGCAACTAAAAATGCCGAATGAAAAAAAAAAAATTATTTTCAGCGATAGTTAGTTTTGGCTACTAAAATTATTTATTCGCCGAATGAAAAACAAAAATTTATTTTTTTATCTTTGGTCGCCAAAAATTTATTTTCGACGACTAAAAAATATTATAGTCACCATATAGTTAGTTTTGGCTACTAAAATTATTTAATCACTGAATGAAAAACAAAAATTTACTTTTTATCTTTTGGTCGCCAAAAATTTATTTTCAGCAACTAAAAAATATTTTAATTGCCCAAAAACTAAAATATTTTAAGGGAAACCTTTCAAATTTTGGAGGGATTTATAAAATTAATTGTTTGGTTGTGAATTGTGTAAAATGACTGATAAAATGACCAAAATGTTTTTATTTATTTATTTATTAAACAACCTAGACCGTCGATCTCCTCACATCACAGATTCATATTAGCTTTTTTTTGCCACAAACCAAAAATCTCTCAGCAGCATCCTCTCTCTTCCCACTGTTCAACTGTCTTCTGGATCGTTCTTTGATCTCCCCTCTCTCTCTGTGGCGATCGTTCTTTCCTCTCTTCTTCGGCAACACCTCTGTACTGGTTGCGGCTCCACACCGTATGAGGAGTCATCTCAATTTAGGAATCTCCAAGCCAGAAGAGGTTTCAGATGATACAGTGAATGTTGTGGCTAATACTTTAAAGAATTCTAATTTTTTTAAGGTTTCTGAAGATGGTTTTTTATTTATTTATTTATTTTATTTTATTTTAATACTTCTGCCCTGTTGGATGCTGCTGAGAAAATGTAGAAAAGAAAATTAAGAATTGTAGCTTGTGTCTGGTTTTATTTCTTTTGATATTGGGTAGAATTACATATTGTTTGTGTGTTTTAGGTAAGAAGATTGGTAGGGCTACTGAGCTTTTGCCGCCATATGAGGTCATAATAATCAGACAGTAGGACAATTGCTGCATCACCCCTAGAGTATGATGTCAAGCTTGAAGATGTGGAATCCTTCTTTGGTCAGTTTGCCAAGGTATTGGTTTCACCCTCTTTCCCCTTCCTTTTCTTTTCTTTTTCTCAATAATTTAGGTACTTTTGAGCCTGCCTATCCTTTTGTAGAATCTCCTAATACTTATGTACAGAACTTAGCTAGGTAACCTAGGTTTTCTTCTTGATTGTAATGTCTTTGAAAGAAGCCTACTTTTGTTTCAACTGCCCTTGTGAAATGTTCGCAATGTATGTGTAGTCATTTTCTGAAAAACCATTTTTTATTTTTATTTTTGTTGAAAACAACTCAATTTTCAGGGACAGACATTTTGCACACAAAAAAAGAAAGTAATGGGTGCTTTTGAACTTTTTATGTTAACGAAAACATAAAAACTACTCACTTTTAATTTTTTTAAAAATATTTTTAGATGTCTTTTGAAATCATCACTAAATATTATGCTGTGTTTTGGACCTCAATTTGGAACCTACAATTCCCTTAATTGTTGGCAGATGAGGATGACTGGTTCATATTCTTCTTTTTATAAGTTTTCAGAAAAAGGCCGAGCCTCGAAGTAAGTTGTCATTTGAAGACTAAAAGAACCAACTCAACAATTTCAAAAAGACAGATGAAAACCAATTAGGGGAATTGCATGTGATCATGAAAAAGAAAAATACTGAAAATAGGAAATATGATTTGCGCATGTAAGTTGCTCTACTTGTCACATTGTTGCTGCAAAGTATTCCCTCATGACTGGTTTGAAGATTAATTTCCCAACAGAATCAATCTGATTATTGAACTAAATGTAAGTTAAAAATGATGTTTTGATGGTATCGGACTTCACTTTTCACATGAGTGTAGACAAAATTAAATGGTTATATAGTCACCCATTTGAGTTGAATATTTCTATATCTAGGCAGAACCATCACTATAGGAAATCGCACTTTTGCCGATCAAAAATTTAGTCAGCAAAAGTCCATTTTTAGTCGGTAAAAATTTTCTGCGACTAAATTTTTTGGTCGCCACTTTGGCGCCAATGGAGGGTCGGGAAAAGTAAGTAGCGACTAAAATTTTTTTTAGTCAGGAACAAGTTTCTATTTGCCGACCAAATTTTTGGTAGCTAAATAAATATTTACTGCGACTAAACCATTTTGTAGCTAAAACAGTTTAGTCAAAAGTGATATTTTTCCAACTAAATATGTTAGTCACCAATTGTCACATTTCATAACGAAATATGTTAGTCGCCAATTGTTACATTCTACAACGTAACATGTTAGTCGCCAAAAGTCACATGCCACGACCAAACATGTTAGTCGCCAAAAGTAATGTTTGCACAACCATTACTTTAGTTGGCAATAGACCTATTAGCAACCAAACCCTTTGGTTGTCAAAATTAATAATTTTACCGACTAATTATTTAGTCGCCAAATGTACCCTCTCGCTGACCAATGTTTTGGTTGCCAAATGTGAGTGGTGATACACCGACTACCTTATTTAGTCGGCAAATTGTTTATTGATGTTTCCCGACTAATCACTTGGTCGCCAAAAGAGGAAAAACAAAATCAAAATTTAGTCGCCAACATCCAACAAAATAAACCTGTAATTTATAATAATCCATCCAATCCATTCAATATAATCTGTAATTTGCAATAATCATTCAAACCAACAAAATCAATTGGATCACGAACATTCAATAAAATACATAAATTATTCAATCCTGAACTTATTTAATTAAAATCATCAACTTTTATAATTTTTGATCTACAAGTAATTCCAAACTAGATATTCCTCCAATTAAAAATCCACTTGTAATCTATGTAATCATCCAAGTCACATCATCTAGCATAAAAATTTAAAACATCACATGTACTTGTTATTATGTTTTAAATTTTTATCCTTGCACATCTATCGAAAAATATAACTAGTAGTCTACCTAAATATTGTCCATACACATCCATCCAAAAATATAACTACTAGTCTACCCAAATATTTTCTATACATATCTATTCAAAAATATATAATTCTTCAAAAAAATGTAACAAGTGCCAACTAGTCTTGTACAATTCAATTTCGTGCACGAGTTCATCCATCTGTACCAAAGAAAAAGATAAATAATGTCAAGTAATTTTTTTATGAAAATATTTGCACATCAAATTTTTTTTCTCACATTTTTTTGTCTAAACGTCTAACAAGATTTCAATTTTGAGCCTGTTACCAAAAATAAATAAATAAATTCTATATTAGAGTTCTCATAATGTCAACATTTTCCCCCTTGTTTTATGTTCTTTAATGAACACTAAAGTGACAAAAAATATTATCATATTGTCAACATTTTAAATCATGCATTAGAATTGGAGATGCTCTATCTAACCGGGTATAAAGTTCTTTAACCAATAAATTTTTAACTACAAACAAAACCTAGCATTTATATTCAATTTAAACTGGAATTTATATACAAAACATAGCAAAACATTTTTCTTGAGATACGAAACCTCTAAATCCAATTCCGTTGACTCACTATATCCATGTCTAACCTCTGAATCCAAGCCATGACACTCATTATACTTTTTTTTTTTTCCCCAAAGTTGCCTTGTAGTGTCAAGAAGATATTCACATGCATCAAATGCACTCTTAAGTATCTCATCTCAAATGACAGTGCATGATAAAACTACTAGACTTACTCCTCATCCACCCATATACCACCACAAGTACTATATACACCTGCAAGTGAAAAAAAAAAAAAAAAAACCCCCAAAGTAACAGAAAACAATTAGGTGCTTGATAACACAGTAAATTAAAACATATGATATGCTAGTTCAAATAGCAACCATAACAAACTATCAAATAAAAAGGCAACCATAACAAGAACATACTGGTTGATAACAAGTAACAAAGCCACTTGAGGTTTCCAACCATTAGCCTACTTTTTAAAAGTTCTTCATGTTGCAGAATCTGAATAATATATAAGAACATAAGCGGACTAGATAGCATGTGGAGAGAACCCATCACAAAAATAAATATTTAAAATCAAAAACAATTTTCAAAATACAAAAATGCACATTAATTTTTTACCGGATCACCACTACCAAGGGGAGGGACGGAGATGAGGAGATGAGTGTGATGGTTCAAAACATTTAGGATTACTAGTCTAAAATAAAACTCAACAACATAGGTGCCAAGAACAAAGCAAATAACACAAATTGATGAATCTAGCAATACCCACACCCACACCAACACCCACACACACAAAAAAAAAAAAAAAAAACCCATTAAAATATTGACCAATGTATTTACACAACCTATGAGATCGTGAAAATCAAATAAACCTGATGAATCTAGCAATACACACCCAAATAAAAAAATAAAAATAATAAAAAACTTCAAATATTGACCAATGTCTTCACATAACCTATGAGATTCAAATAAACCCAACACAAAATCTTATATTTTGGACAATTTGCATAGAAGTATGACATGAAGGATCACCATCACAATCAAACAAAGAAACTCACTCTGGTTATTTGCATCGAAAAAGTAAATATCAATTCCAGTTCTACTCATGTTTAGAAGAATCAGGCACTTTCTTAAGTTCAAAAATTTCAATTGTAACTAAAGTAATCTCATTTTTTTGGGTTAAATAAGTTGAAAAAAATCAAAGAGTCTATAATCTAGAATTGTAATCAAACACCATTAATTGACCTTTTTTTAATCAAATAATTGAATTAACTCAAAGATTTATTTTAAAAAATCAAACCCGTTAAGAAATGAATTGAACAAATACAAATTCCATATAAATAAACACATGCAGTTGGGTCATCCATCATCACGAAGCACACATTTTTGCTTCCCGCTTCAACTCTACCTTTCTTTGCGATGAGACGATTCAGACCCTTGCCTTCTCCTGCAGTTTTGCTCCTTCGAACCCTTCTCTTCTCTGTTCCCAACCCCTTCTATGCCACTTTTGATTTTGATATATTTGTTTTTTTTCCTAATATATATTTTTTTTGGTGTTGGGTGCCAAAGCATTTTATTTTGGCGCCTTATTTTTTTCAATCATATTATTCACGACAAAAATTGTGTATCATGTAAAGTAAAATATGTTTAATGGCTAATATACGTGTGCCATGTATATTTGATATACTAATAGTATGCTATATTTATGTTATAGAAAGTTTTATAATTTACAGCTAGCATTACAAGCCGTAAAAGAAAATTATCAATATTACCATTAACGGCATAAGCAATTGACATGCCGTTACTAAGAGATTATTTACGAAATACAAAAAATATATATATATATATATATATTTAACTCTGATTTTTCACAAGGTCAATTGTAAAAACAAAAATTTTAAAACTTTTGTATTAAATATTTAAGATTTTGTGCTTAATATTAATTTAAAAAATTATTATCTATTGTTATTGATTATGAGAGAGAGAGAAAAAAAATTAAATTTTAATTAATAAGTGCCCCTTTGAACTATTTTTCCGACTTCGCCATTGAAAGAGAGTGTCTGCTCCATTTGGCAATATTCATCTTCAACCTAGGAAATGCTTATATCTGACCCTTTCCAAGCCCTATAGTGGTGGGAGGTTCATGCACTGGGCTGCCCCTTTGAAAAATATTTGCCATTGACAATTCTCACTAACTCATTCTTGTTGTCAATCATTAACAAAGAGAGAACTCACATCTAATTGATCAATAATAATGCATTATTATTGTCAACATGAATTTTATGCAGTGACAGAACTATGAAGGAATTAAGGGGCACATGTCCCCCCCCCCCCCACCCCCTATTTTTTTTTTGTTTTTGCATATAAGGAAAATAATTAATAAATAGAAAATTTATATAGAAATAACATTTAGAATTATTTCATAAAAATCTTTTTCAAATTACAAAAATAATGATGATTGTTTTGATTGAAAATGAAGAAATTATGACAAATCACATTATTATGTATGAAAATTATATTAAAAAATCCAGTGTAATAGTGATACTAAATCATTACTTACATGTAAACATAGTTAACCCCACTATGAAAATGTGAAATTATTGAATTGTTAGTTATATTTGACTAGTGTGATTAACCATCCATGCATTATTTTACTATTGGTTAGTGATACCATATAGTGATAATGATGTGGTATCACTATTATTTATATGTTATTATATAATCTACCATAAGATATAAAATACTCTTTCGCATTGCCTATAATACATTAGTTATAAGTAACACCATATTTCTAATTCTGATTTTTCACGAGGTCAATTGTAAAAACAAAAATTTTAAAACTTTTGTATTAAATATTTAAGATTTTGTGCTTAATATTAATTTAAAAAATTATTATCTATTGTTATTGATTATGAGATTAAAAAAAAATTGAAATTTTAATTAATAAGTGCCCCTCTGAACTATTTTTTTGGCTTCGCCATTGAAAGAGAGTGTCTACTCCATTTGGCAATATTCATTTTCAACCTAGGAAATGCTTCTGCTTTGAACTTGGTTTTTGAAATTAAAATCTATAATGTTATAGTACAGATTTACGTGGAAATTTATCCCAACTATTTTGAGATATTTTGAACTTATGCATTGTTTGTTTTAGCATAAAACACTTTCTATGTGAAATATTTTTCAAAAACATCTTCCACAAAATGATTTTTGTGATTAGTTGAGATCTTGGAACCGATGAGCTATTGATGGTGGTGGTAGAGTGGTGATAGTATTGGTGGCATTGTTAAGACTCTAGAAAATATTTTCCACGTTTTGAATACAAAAATCTATTTTCAACCTAAAAATAAAAATAAAAAACTTGTTTTTTCATTGATCAAGAAAAAAAAAAAAAAAAAATTTGTAATTGTCATCTAATAATCTAGTTCAAGTGATTATATTCTTGGAGCATTCAAATAATGGTATACCATATTTCTCAGTACACACGGTGTATTCTTATTGGACAAACACACAACCAACATAATATGGTATTTCGAAAAGACATGATAATTACTTACAAATTAGAGATCTGATGAGCTATTTTTTAGACAATAATGAATCACATAACCGACCACAAAAAATACATGTGATCATCCTCATTAGACGATAAAGCCTATCATTAGAAAGTTCGCTCAACTCATGGTAGAATCACACCATCTAACGTGTATGACATCTATCCGTATTTTTGTATAGTCAATTTTGTATCCGTAAAATTATTGAGACTTCAACGAACTTGCAATCCTTTGTAAATATTTCTTGACGTTAAAAAAAAAAAAAACACTTTATTACTATTATTCAATCACCATCACAACAAGCTTTTCTTATTTTGAGTGATTAAACATAATCACTCACTTCAAACTACAACTACAAACTAGTACACCATGCAAACATACAACATTTGCTTCTTAATTATTTAGATTCCACCATATATATAGATATATCTCACATAATCCACTTCCACGTTCCTATGCATGGTTGTGATTGTCCTTCAATGTTCATAAGTACTAAGATCTAGCCTTGGCTCAAAATCTTTAACAAATGACTTGCCTTTCAGATCAACTTCATCGTTGTGGCTTAGCCTTGGCTCAAAGTCTTTCACGAAAGCCTTCTTCTTTGCAGAATCATTGACAAGTTGATTGTTGTTTGCTGCTGCTTCTGTTGTCGTGTGACAGTCAGTTTTCTTGTCGGAGAGAGGTGACGACACCGAGCCCCGGTGGACGATGAGGCCTTCAATTGCTTCCGGCATGGGCTAATCTTTCATGATGACTTGCCAGTATTCTCCTTGGTCTGTTCTTGCACACAAAGAATTACAACTTATTTGAATTTTGTGATCAAAATGCTAATTTCTTTTATAAATACTCAAAATTGTATCAGGCCTAATGAGATCTTTATGAAGTTTGGGATGCCAAGTTAAAATTATTTAGATTTCCAAGGGGCTAAAATATATAAGATTATGTAGTGTTGATAGTTCTTAAACCCCTTGGGGTTTGGAGGTTTATATTCAGATTAATGCACAATTATACAACAAAACCAGCCCTTCAAACCATAGTTCTAAATCGCGGTATCGGCTGACGTAACGGTATCGATCGCGGAGTATCGATATCGGTAGTATCGGCCGGTACGTATCGGGAATCGGGCGTCGCGACCGTGAAATTTTAAAAATCATTAACAATCCCTCTAAAACTAAATTTTATGCATTTTTTTGACTCTTTTAACTTTAATTTGTTTTATTTTAATCAAAATTTCGTTATGTAGAAACATTTTTGACTAATTTTCAACTAAATGATATGTATTTATTTTTGGCATATGTTAAACTTTTAATAAAAAAAATTGATTTGAATATTTATTTTTTCTTGTATTGAGAAAAAAAATAAAATAAATAAAAATATATATATATATATATATTAATATAAATAGAGGTATAGGTAAAAAAAAAAAAAAAAAAAAAAAAAAAACCTTAAACATTTGAATCTACAAATCCACCATTAACCTATGCACCTCCATGTAGGCAAGTACCTCTCTCTTCTTATCCATCTCAATCTCAGACTCCCAATGCACCTCATATATATCCACTTCAATCTCAGGCTTTCATACCATAATACAACCACCTCTCTCTCTCTCTCTCTCTCTCTTTCCCTCTCTCTCACTCAAAATATGGACCCGAAGTTGCAGAAGAAAAACAGGTGAATTTCATTAAAGAAAAAAAAACAGAGCATGCTTTATACAAAGCAAACAGAGGCAAAACATATATATATATATAAACCGAACTGTTTATATATTTTGCAGGTGCTTTGCTCTATATATAAACAGAGCATGCCTTCTCTATATATAAACAGAGCATGACTTTTGCAGGTGCTTTGCTCCACTTTTACAGCTGCTTTGCTTTGCTTTGGTCGATTATTTTTTG
Organism: Camellia granthamiana; assembly: GCA_036172215.1. Taxonomy (NCBI): domain Eukaryota; kingdom Viridiplantae; phylum Streptophyta; class Magnoliopsida; order Ericales; family Theaceae; genus Camellia; species Camellia granthamiana. Next base: position 144,602,429 of record CM069908.1, on the reverse strand, counting down.
CTTCGTACCGGCTGTATCGGAAATCAGGGCTGGCCCTGAGTTCGTCGGGGCCTAAGGCGAATTTCGGAAATGGGGGCCCTTTTATATTGAAAAAAAATTCATGAATAAAATGATAAGTTACAATTTTTTTATTTGTTTGTAGCCATAAAAAAATTTACTTACACATATAATCATTAAAATTATAAATAAAACAATTTAATAAAACAAAATTAGAACAAAAAAATTAGGAAAAAATTATTCAATTAAAATTGATAAAGACCTAGGTAAAAAAATTTGAGCAAAATTATTTATTCCACTAAAATCTAATAGATAAAGAAGGTAAAAATAAAAAATAAAAAAAATAAGGCCCATATATTGTATGTATTATTTTTCTTGAGCCCAAACACTTTTTTTTTAATATATATTTTCATTTTAATAAATATGGACCAAACTACACTTATAAATAAATATGGAGTAAATCATACATGGACCCAAAAAAATATTTTGGGACCCTTTAAATTGATCCTAAAACCAAAAAAAAAAAAAACATTTAGCCTATAATATTTTACCAAATTTTGGGGCCCTATTTTTGGGCCAAATTTAGGGGCCCTATGTTATATATGTTTATATGTTTTACCAAATTTAGGGGCCCTATTGTTTTTTATTTATTTATTTATATATTTTCATTTTAATAAATATGGGCCAAACACATTTATAAATAAATATGGGCTAAATTATACATGGGCCCAATAAAACACTTGGGGCCCTTTAAATTGATCTTAAAACCAAAAAAAAAAAAAAAAAAAAAAGTTGAACCTATAACAATTTTTTAAATTTGGAGGCCCTACTTTTAGGCCAAAATATGGGGCCTAAGGCATAAGCCTTACCTGCCTTAGGGCAGGGACGGCCCTGTCGGAAATATATCGCTCACATATCGGATTCAGGCCGATACGTAGCGGGAATTGGTCGTTACGGACGCGAAATTCATTCTCACCGGTATACCGGTGAGTATCCGACTCGGTGGTGGCATATTCCTGTACGAACCGGCCGATATTTAGAACCTTGCTTCAAACCCAAAAAGTGAAATTTCACACTTTTCAAACTGTGAAATTTTATAGTTTTTAAAATTTCAGTTTTAAAATTGGGAAATTCTATAATGGATTTGTACGCAGACACATGATTGTAATCTCAGGGATGGGCTTATATAATTGAAAAATATTTTTAACTAATACTAATACAATAAGGGTGGTTTTCGAAACCTAGAAAGCCGATTGCTTTCAAGCGTCCCTTTGGTCCATCCTATATATTATGTACTACTTTGCCTTGGGGACTGCTTATCATCACTAGGACCAATGAGAAGAGAGTAAAGAAAGCACAAGTTGATCCCATGTATTCAATCACTAATTAGAATTACTCTCGAGTCCTTCTCTATTCTGCATGGTGGCTCTATGACCACTTGCTATTTATAGAGATTGATTAAAAAAAAAAAAAAAACCATAAGCTATGTATGAAGCACAAACACTGATACGGATACGGTGATTTCAGAAAAAATGGAGACACATCGGGGGACACGGCAAATTATAATTATTTTTATTATATATATTTGCTATGTAGATTAATATTATCTTACCAAATAATCAAAATTAATAAAAACTAACATCAATTCAATATATATATATATATAAACCACTATATTTAAACAAATTAATAGATTATCTATATTTGAATATGCATGTCCCCGTCATGTCTCTTGCACAAACAAAAAAAAAAAATAAATAAATAAATGGACACACCATTTGGCATGCATGTCCCTTTTGTATCCCTATTGTGTCCCTTCCTTGTCCCTTCCAAAAAAAAGTAATAAAATTAAGGGGACACACCTTTTAGTGTGTCCCGTACGTGTCCCCGGCATGTCCCCATGTCTGACAATGCTACAACGTCTATTTTGAAGTGTCCATATTTCGTAGACCATAAGATGTTGGATAACTGGTTTTTATAAGGCTTATTTTGGGCCAACTTGGAGCCCAAAATTGAGTGGGCCCCAAATATCTTTTGGGGTGAGTCCGAAGAGGTGATGTGTTCCTTGCCGCATGGTAAGTCACACGGTGAAGACGGTTCGTCAATACCATTTATGAGTGAATGAGAAGTTGACGTCGTTTTCGGGTTTGTGGAATTGAACATTTAAAGAATTAAATGTGGGTTTCCTTGAAAGGCTTGTCTCACATTGAAACTTGAAGAGAACTTATGTGTGTATATAAGTTCTAGGTGACAACACTTGGGTTGGGCTCCAAGGGACACCCCAAGTTTGTAGAAGGGAGGAGTTATGGACAAATGGAACCTTGGCTCAAACCACCACACATGCGCGCGGTCGCCGCCAGCCGTCCGACCAGCCAGGCCGGGTGCAGGTGTGGGTCGAGTCGGTTCTTATATTAATTTTTTGGACAAAATTCATTTGAATTTTTTCAAAAAATACTTACCGGAAAATTTAATTTGATTCAAATTTGAATTTATTTTCTGTCCATATTTTACCAACTTCTGTCCGAATTTTCTAAACAGATTCAAACTGTTTTTCAGTTTTATAACTACCAAAATCTGCTGCAGTTAACAGATTTGAATCTGTACAATTCAAATAGAACAAACTGTCCAGCAGATCTGTTGAAATTTAAACAATACCTGTTCAATTCAAAAACCCACTTGTTCATTTTGAATTTTCCACCTGTTCGGGTCTATATAAACCAGTCCTGTTCCAGCATTTTTCCATTCCAAAAATTCATTCTTTCCTTCTAGTTTTGCTCTCTTGCATGATATAATCTTCATATTAATTTTAGGAAAAATTTAGACAGTATAGAATACAAGGTTCTAGTTCGCCGGACAAATTTGTTTGGAGTGCTACTACAAATTTGTGAAGATCATTGTATCCTGGAAGATAGACGCCACTTAACCGTAAGCCCCGTAGCGGGGTGAATCTGTCTTAAGGACAGAGTGTCACACACTCGACTTGGTCTTTAATTATTCATTCGGTTCAATAAAATAAATTCGGTACGTTATTTGTTTTATTTGTTTGTTTTTGTTTCAATTTATTGTACACAGAACATTGTTCCAAAATTCTTAAGACATATTCGAATTATTCTGTTTACAGAATTTTTCATTTAGTTCCTTTCTTCTTTCTTCTTCTTACAGAAATTATTTTCTGTGATTTTACAAAATAATATTCTGGTTGGAAAACAAATAGTAGTAATATACTATTTGACAGATAGTAGTAATATACTGTCTATTTTCTTTGACAACTAGTAGTAATATACTGGTGTCATTAACAATTCAGAATATTTATTTGTGGAATTTTGTTAGAAATTAATTTTTGTTTTCTTGATTTATTTATGAGTGTTCATTAATTAAAAAATTATGTTTTAGTTTTTTAATTATTGAAGTGTTACAGAAATTTAATTTTCTGTGTAGAATTAATTTGGTTAAATAAAATTTTATTTTATTTCCAAATTAATCGAAAAATAAAAGTTACATTCTTGTTTCTTTTATTTTTACAGAATTTAATTCTGTGAATTTGGATTAATTTTCTGTGTAGTATAAATTCTAATTATAATTTTATTTTATAATTTAGAATCCATGACTACTGAAAGTAATGCCCAAACAAGTACTAGTGTGGTGGCTGCAATTGCGCCAACCTCCTCTTCTGTTGTGACAATACCGGTAAATCACGGTGAGAAGCCAGAGAAGTTCTCAAGAACTGATTTTAAAAGATGGCAACAGAAAATGTTGTTCTATCTTACAACTCTGAACCTGGCTCGAATTCTCCGTAAGGATGCTCCTATTTTGAAAGATGATGAAACCGACCGGCAAATGGTTGCTGCGGTCGATGCCTGGAAACATGCTGATTTCCTTTGCCGGAACTACATCTTGAATGGACTTGACAACACATTATACAACGTCTACAGTTCTATCAAGACAGCAAAGGAACTTTGGGAGTCTTTGGAGAAAAAGTACAAAGCGGAAGATGAAGGCTCAAAGAAATTTGTGGTTGGCAAATTCCTGGACTTTGTGATAGTTGATTCTAAGACTGTGATCAGCCAAGTTCAAGATCTCCAACTCATTCTGCATGACATTCACGTAGAAGGCATGTCTTTCAGTGAATCCTTCCAAGTTGCAGCCTTAATTGAGAAATTACCACAAGGCTGGAAGGAATTCAAGAGCTACCTCAAACACAAGCGCAAATAAATGTCTTTGGAAGAATTGATTGTGCGTTTGAGGATTGAGGAGGACAACCGCAATTCAGAGAAGCAGGCTGGTAAGCATCCAATGGAGTCAAAGGTAAATGTGGTGGAACATGCTTCAAAAACCAAGAAACGAAAGTCTTCTGGAGAAAGTTCATCACAAGGCTCTAAAGGAGGGGAAACTAAAAGTACAAGTTTAATGGCACATGTTACATCTGTGACAAAGAGGGACATCGGGCCAAAGATTACCGTAGCAAAGGCAAAAGCAAAAGAAGAACAAGCAAGAAGCCTGCTCAAGCCCATATGACCGAAGTGGATAATATTTCCAATGGTGTAGATGACATCAATCTTTCTGCAGTTGTTTTTGAGGCAAATCTTGTTGAAAATCCTAAAGAATGGTGGGTGGACACTGGTGCTACTCGCCATATTTGTGCCGACAAAAAGATGTTCACATCTTATTCTACAGTGGACAACGGTGTACAACTTTTTATGGGCAACTCCTCAACTTCCAAAGTTGAAGGACAAGGTAAGATTGTTCTCAAGATGACATCTGGAAAGGAACTTATTCTCAACAATGTGCTGCATGTACCGGACATTCGCAAGAATCTTGTTTCCGGATCTTTGTTGAGTAAAAATGGGTTTAGGCTAGTGTTTGAGAGTGATAAATTTGTACTTACTAAGAATGGGATGTATGTAGGAAAATGTTACATATCCGATGGCCTTTTCAAGATGAATGTAATGACCATTGTACCCTCAGTTAATAATAAAAATGCATCTTCTTCTTACTTGCTTGAGTCTTCAAATTTATGGCATGGTAGACTTGGACATGTTAATTATGGATCTTTGTGTAGATTAATTAATATAGAATGTTTACCTAAATTTGACATTGATTCAAATCATAAATGTGAAATTTGCGTTGAGGCAAAATTATCCAAAACTCCCTTCCATTCAATTGAAAAAAGTACAGAACCACTTGAATTAATTCATAGTGACATTTGTTATTTTAAATCAATTCAAACAAGAGGTGGGAAAAAGTATTTTATCACTTTTATAGATGACTATACTAGATATAGTTATGTTTATTTAATTCGAACCAAGGATGAAACTTTGGAAACTTTCATTCAATATAAGAATGAAGTTGAAAATCAACTTGGTAAGAAAATCAAAAAATTACGAAGTGATAGAGGTGGTGAATATGAATCACCTTTTGGTGAGTTTTGTAAAGAACATAGAATAATTCATCAAACCACCGCTCCTTACTCACCTCAGCAAAATGGAATTGCTGAAAGGAAAAATAGGACTTTAAAAGAAATGATGAATGCCATGTTAATAAGTTCTGGATTACCGCAGAACTTGTGGGGGGAAGCAATACTTTCTGCCAATTATATACTAAATAAAGTACCCCAAAAGAAAATAGATCAAACACCTTATGAATTGTGGCATGGGAGAGTACCATCCTACAAATACTTAAAGTGTAGGCGTGTTTGGCTAAAGTGGCTATTCCTAGTCCTAAAAAGACTAAGATAGGTCCTAAAACCATTGATTGCATTTTCATTGGTTATGCCAAGAATAGTAGTGCATATCGGTTTTTGATTCATAAAGCAGAACATTCCGAAATGCATGTAAATACTATTATTGAATGTTGAAATGCATCTTTCTTTGAACATATGTTTCCAAATAAAACTAGACAAGAGACTAGTAATAATAAAAGATCTTTTGATACTATTACTAGTAATGATCAAGAACAAGATCAAGAGCAAGAGATAGATCAAGATGAGGAAAAGGAACCTAGACGTAGTAAACGTGCTAGAACCTCAAAATCTTTTGGTCTAGATTTTCTAATTTTTTTTGTTAGAAAATGAGCCTTTAACTTTTAAAGAGGCTATGTCCAATCCTGAAGCTGCTTTATGGAAAGAAGCTGTCAATAGTGAAGTTGAATCCATCTTGCAAAATCACACTTGGGAATTGGTGGATTTGCCACCAGGTTGTAAACCTCTTGGATATAAGTGGATTTTCAAAAGAAAAATGAAAATGGATGGATCAATTGACAAATACAAGGCAAGACGTGTGGTCAAAGGTTTTAGAGAAAAAGAAGGTCTTGATTACTTTGACACATACTCACTGGTTACTAGAACAACATCCATTAGAATGCTAATTGCTATTGCGTCTTTGTACAATCTAGAAATTCATCAAATGGATGTGAAAATCGCTTTCTTAAATGGTGAATTAGATGAAGAAATTTACATGGAACAACCAGAAGGTTTTTCTATTCCAGGAAAAGAAAAGAAAGTGTTTAAATTGGTTAAATCATTATATGGTTTAAAACAAGCACCAAAACAATGGCATGAGAAATTTGACAAGGCAATGATGTCAAATGGATTTAAAATTAATGAGTATGACAAATATGTTTATATTAAAAACACAGACAAAGGTGATGTTATTGTATGTCTTTATGTAGATAAAATGCTTATCATAGGTAATAATAATGATATGATTAAAACTACTAAGAAAATGTTGAATAAACATTTTGACATGAAGGACATGGGCGTTGCTGATGTAATTCTTGGTATGAAAATTACCAAAACATCAAAAGGTTATGCTTTGTCACAATCTCATTACATTGAGAAAATACTTGATAAATTCAGCAAAGATGATGATCATCTTGTTAGAACACCTGTAGATATTAATTTGTTTCTATATAAGAATGTACATGAAAGTATTTCTCAATTAAAGTATGCCCAAATTATTGGAAGCTTAATGTACTTGATGAACTGCACTCGCCCAGATACAGCTTATGCAGTAAGTAAATTAAGTAGATATATGAGTAATCTAGGAGTAGAACATTGGAAAGCTATTGTAAGGGTTCTTAGATATCTCCGATTTGCTCGTAACATTGGGCTGAGTTATACTAGATATCCAGCAATACTTGAAGGTTACTGTGATGCAAACTGGATATTGGATACTAGAGACTCAAAGTCCACTAGTGGGTATGTTTTTACTCTTGGTGGGGCAACTATATCTTGGAAATCTTCCAAACAAACTTGCATAGCTAGGTTTACTATGGAATCAGAATTCAAAGCTTTAGATAAAGCTGGGGAAGAAGCAGAATGGCTTCGCCACTTCCTTGAAGATATTCCAATATGGCCAAAATCGGTGCTTGCTATATGCATACATTGCGATAGTCAATCAGTAATAGGTAGAGCACAGAGTCATATGTATAACGATAAGTCGCGACACATTCATCGTCGACATAACACCGTAAGACAACTACTCTTTAATGGAATTATTTCGATATGTGAAGTCTAAAGACAACATAACGGATCCACTAACCAAAGGGTTAGCAAGAGAGTTAGTTGAGAATTCATCGAGGGAAATGGGACTTAAGCCTATTAAATAAAAGTTACCACAACAAAAACCCAACCTAGTTGACTGGAGATCCCAAGATCTAGGTTCAAAGGGACAATCGAGTTGTGTATGACTCAGAAGGATCACTGGGGAGTCAAACTCCTACCCATTTCTATGACGAAATAATGATGTTTACAGCGTTTTAGGTTAAATACTTTTAATGATTCTTATATCTAGGGAAACCTAGTGGAGTATAGCAAGTTATTCTTCATAAGAATCACCTACGTGAGTGTAAACTGGGCCGGTTCTATGAGATTTGTGAAGGGCTACAATTCTCTAGAGCACTCATGAAAGACCAGGTTGTTCAGGGCCAAAATAAACACAATAGTGAGAACTAAACTGTGTCTAGTAATATACTGTGTGAGTTCTATTGTCTTGGTTTACACAAACGGCTGAATAGTTCAAGACATCATATTCACTGGTTAGCTAGTAAATCCGATAATGTCTCACAATGGAAGGTTCAAAGCCAAAAGCTACCTATCCTTTGCAGAATATTTCCAATTTCTGTACTCTCTGTAATTAGATCATGTTGTTGCATTTTCTCTCCGTCAAATTCCATTCATGTAGGGGATTGTTGGAAATTTTGTTTTTATAAGGCTTATTTTGGGCCAACTTGGAGCCCAAAATTGAGTGGGCCCCAAATGTCTTTTGGGGTGGGTCCGAAGAGGTGATGTGTTCCTTGCCGCATGGTAAGTCACACGGTGAAGACAGTTCGTCAAAACCATGTATGAGTGAATGGGAAATTGACGTTGTTTTCGAGTTCGTGGAATTGAACATTTAAAGAATTAAATGTAGGTTTCCTTGAAAGGCTTGTCCCACATTGAAACTTGAAGAGAACTTATGTGTGTATATAAGTTCTAGGTGACAACACTTGGGTTGAGCCCCAAGGGGCACCCCAAGTTTATAGAAGGGAGGAGTTATGGACAAATGGAACCTTGGCTCAAACCACCACACACGCGCGCGGCCGCCGCTAGCCATCCGACCAGCCAGGGCGGGCGCGGGTGTGGGTCGGGTCAGTTCTTATATTAATTTTTTGGACAAAATTCATTTGAATTTTTGCAAAAAATACTTGCGGGAAAATTTAATTTAATTCAAATTTGAATTTATTTTCTGTCCATATTTTACCAACTTTTGTCCGAATTTCCTAAATAGATTCAAAGTGCTTTTCAGTTTTATAACTGCCAGAATCTGCTGCAGTTAACAGATTTGAATCTGTACAGTTCAAACAGATCAAACTGTCCAGCAGATCTGTTGAAATTCAAACAGTACCTGTTCAATTAAAAAACCCACTTGTTCAGTTTGAATTTTCCACCTGTTCGGGTCTATATAAACCAGTTTTGTTCTAGCATTTTTCCATTTCGAAAATTCATTCTTTCCTTCTAGTTTTACTCTCTTGCATGATATAATCTTCATATTAATTTTAGAAAAAATTTAGAGAGTATCGAACACAAGGTTCTAGTTCGTTAGACAAATTTGTTTGGAGTGCTGCTACAAATTTGTGAAGATCATTGTATCCTAGGAGATAGACGCCACTTAACCGTAAGCACCATATTGGGGCGAATCTGTCTTAAGGACAGAGTGTTACACACTCAACTTGGTCTTTAATTATTCGTTTGGTTCAATAAAATAAATTTGGTACGTTATTTATTTTATTTGTTTGTTTTTGTTTCAATTTATTGTACACAGAAGATTGTTCCAACATAAGATTCATTTTGGTGAGAAAAAAAAAATCATAAGATTCAGGTTGATGATAATAATGGATAATAATGCATTGTTATTAATGAATTAGATGTTAGTGCTCTCTCCGGTGGCAGAGGGAAAGAAGGCCTAGGGAGGTCACGTGGCCCCCCTCGGTTTTTATTTTTTTTGTGTTGTTTTCATATACAAAATGCATTTTTTTTCTTAACATGTTTCTTGGTTAAGGGTTGATTGTATTGTTCACAACAAGTAGTTATTTGATACTTCGAAAGCACTATATACTATTATTTATACAGTAGTTTAAACCAATAGTATAGCGAAAAATCTTATAGATTGGACATAATGAACTCATTATTTTTAGGCAGTTGACAGACTACTTAGTGTGATTTGTGATTTCCCATGCTTTGAGCATCACGTAGGCAATGCTATATGATATTCTAGACTATTTAATAATTTTCATTCAAAACACATCATTTATAAGCAATGTCATCTCTTTAATATTTTTCTATCAAATAAAAATTAAATAGATTTTATAATAATTTGTGCTATAAAGGATGTGTTTTTATTTTCTAAAATCAGGAATTTTTATCCATAATTTTTTGTGCTAAAATTGCAAAGTTACATCACCATTCCGCACTGAGCTATTCTATACTATTATAGAATTTGAATTTGTTCCTATTAATAATGAATATGTAATTTTTTATGCTTAAATTTAACTCATAAAATTATTATTATCTTAATGTTGATCATGATTTTTTTTAAATAAAAATTATAATTAATAATGCCCCTCCAACTTAATTTCCTAGTTCCACCACTGACTCTCTGTGTTTATGATTACTGTAATATTGAGCTCTCTTTATTAGCAATAATGAGCTAGAATCCAAGAGGAATAAAAGTTGTTTAAGATTGTTGTAATATTGAGCTCTCTTTATCAGCAATAATGAGCTAGAATCCAAGAGGAAAAAAAGTTGTTTCAGTGTGGATTCGATATTTTATCTTATCTATTTTTGGTAACATGTCGATTTCAAGATTAATTTTTGGAATATGACAAGAGTCACTACAACAAATTACATTTTTGGTAATTAAATTTAGTGATTAAAAAAAATTTAGTCGCCAAAAGTTGTGAAATTGGAGACCAAAAATTATATTTGTCGGCAAAAGTATAATATTTAGCGACTAAGTTTTTTCAATCGGGATATCTTGATTATTGGCGACTAAAAAAAATTTAGTCGCTAAAAATGTCACATTGGCCACTAAAAATGCTGAATGAAAAATAAAATTTATTTTTTTTATCTTTTGGTCGCTAAAAATTTATTTTCAGCGACTAAAAAATATTTTTGTCCCTATATAGTGAGTTTTGGCTACTAAAATTATTTAGTCACCGAATGAAAAACAAAAATTTACTTTTTATCTTTGATGACCAAAAGTTTGGTTGTCAAAAATTTATTTTTAGCAGCTAAAAAATATTTTAGTTGCCAAAAAACTAAAATATTTGAAGAGAGACATTTCAAATTTTGGAGGGAATTACAAATAGGTCCTAATAGTTAGACTTAATTCCCATAAAGTTTTATTGAAAATAAATCTTCTTAAAATTATTGCTAAAAATAAATATTTTGTGATAATTTTTTGCATGCGTCGCTAAAAATTGACAATTAATGACTTTTTTGTCATAATTTTTATAAATTGTCTGTAAAACTTACAATTAGTGACTTTTTTTATAGCAAATTTTTCTCATAAGACCTATTAGACAATAAGTTCATTTATTAGGACCTACACGTAAGTACTTTTTATAAAATTAATTGTTTGGTTATGAACCGTGTAAAATGACCAATAAAATGACCAAAATGTTTTATTTATTTATTTATTTATTAAACAACCTGGACCGTCGATCTCCTCACATCACAGATTCATATTGGATTTTTTTGCCCCAAACCAAAACCTAATTTGATCTCTCCTCTCTGTCTCTCTGGCGATCGTTCTACCCCTGGACTGGTTGCGGCTCCACACCGTATGAGGAGTCATCTTAATTTAGGAATCTCCAAGCCACAAAAGGTTTCAGATGATACAGTGAAAGCTGTGGCTGATACTTTAGAGAATTCTAATTTTCTTAAGGTTTCTGAAGATGGTGAGTTTTTATTATTTTTATATTTCTGCCCCGTTGGATGCTGCTGAGAAGATGTGGAAAAGAAAATTAAGAATTATAGCTTGTGTCTGGTTTTATTCCTTTTGATATTGGGCAGAATTACATATTGTTTGTGTGTTTTAGGTGAGAAGATTGGTAGGGCTACTGAGCTTTTGCCGCCATATGAGGTCATAATAATCAGACAGTAGGACAATTGCTGCATCACCCCTAGAGTATGATGTCAAGCTTGAAGATGTAGAATCCTTCTTTGGTCAGTTTGCCAAGGTATTGGTTTCACCCCCTTTCCCCTTTCTTCTCTTTTCTTTTTCTCAATAATTTAGGTACTTTTGTAGAATCTCCTAATACTTATGTACAGAACTTAGTTGGGTAATCTAGGTTTTCTTCTTGTTTGTAATTTCTTTCAAAGAAGCCTACTTTTGTTTCAACTACCCTTGTTAAATGTTCACAATGTTCTGTCTTGTTACTAGTGCTTCCATTTTTGTTAAATTACAAAACCCAATTTGAGAAAACAACAAGTAGTTTTTGCTTACTCACAATTTGCTCTTTCATTCAGATCCTTACTTGAACACTGATGCGGGAACAATGTCCCCTTTTGAGCATGGGCAAGTGTTTGTTCTAGATGATGGTGGAGAGGTAAAATAGGTGCCCTTTATATTACTCTTGCGTATCCACTTTTTCATATATTTTTATTGTAATTTCTTATGTTCAGTGGGTCGGGTTATTGTTTTCTTGCTATTGTTGGAAGTTCAAACCTCTTGAGTTCTCAGCAGGAAGATTTGGTAATTTGAGTTGTCAATTCTATGATATACTGGAACTGGGTCACTTTGGTGGTGTTGCATTATTAATTAGTTACTAAGAATGTGCTATGAAATTTGAGTTATTTTATGTCATTACTCTTGATAATATTGGATCAAAGATTTAACTTATACACACAAAATTTTCCTTGTCTTTATGAATTTCTCCTAAAATTCCAAATCCAAATAGATTGGAAGTATTCTGGCGAGTATGTGATATATGGCAGCTCATAATAATGGCATGGTATAAGAATAGGGTAATAATAAAATCTATGTAAAATAATTTGTGTCCGGAGCAAAACTCTAGCCACCCCTACCAAAAAAATTAAACACTTAAAAATAAATAAATGCAATCAAGTGATTAAGAAAATTAAGTTTACAAATTCTTCAATTTATGTTTATTTAGGTGAATCTGATTGCAGTTTATGTTCTGATGTAGGTATGTAAACCAGTGAAGACTAACAGTGAACTCTCTCATCAATTTGAATTTAATTCATCCAAGCTTGAAATTTATGTTATAGGCAGGAATAGATTTTTCAAATACAATCTAGTAAAGTTCAATAGAGTCTCTTACTTCGGTGATATCTTGAGTTAGGGATAATTTTCTTGCTAGTAATTTGCCATCTCTTGTATAGTTGGATCAATCATTATAGCTCAACACTTCTTTCTCTGTTAATGTCTTTTCTAAAACATGATGTGTGAATATGTTATTTTGTGGTTAATGGTGATTGGATATTAAATTGAATGGGAAAGTGAACTAATGTTGTATTTGCTATTTGAATGGGAGCTATTATTTCATATTAGTGCTATTTTTCAGTTTTTAGTTCAATCACATAAAATTAGCACAATTTTTTTAAAAAAAAAAGTGACGGCGTTTCTAAAAATGTCGCTAAATATCATACCAGTGATTGGATTTTTAAAAAAAAAAAGGGATATGACGGCGTTTTAAAAACGTCGCTAAATAGCATAGTGACGTCATGTTGCCGTTAGTAGAATTTTTAGCGGCGTTTTAAAAACGCCGCCTATAGTAATATAGTGACATTTCTAAAGCGTTATAAAGTTATAGCAATGGCCGCATCTTCGGCGTTTGGTGCTAAACGTCACAAAAGGATTTGACAACGTTTTTGGGACCTATAGCGGCGTTTTTTAAACGCCGCTAAAACTCCCATTTCCAACAGTGAGTACACTACACAAACACACAACATTTGCTTCTTAATTATTTAGATTCAACCATATACATAGATATATCTCACATAATCCACTTCCAAGTTCCTATCCATGCTTGTGATTGCCCTTCAATGTTCATAAGTACTAAGATCTGGCCTCGACTCAAATCTTTCACAAATGACTTGCCTTTTAGATCAACTTCATTGTCATGTTAAGGCCTTGTCTCAAAGCCTTTCACGAAAGCCGCCTTCTCTGCAGAATCATTGACAAGTTTATTGTTGTTTGCTGCTGCTTCTGTTGTCGTGTAACAATCAGTTTTCTTGTCAGAGAGAGGTGACGACACCGAGCCCGGGTGGATGATGAGGCCTTCAATTGCTTCTAGCATGGGCTGATCTTTCATGATGACTTGCCAGTATTCTCTTCAGTCTGTTCTTGCGTCACCACTGCTAGCAACAAGCTACTCAATAAAGAAACACACAAACAGTTACAACTTATTTGATTTTTGTGATCAAAATGCTAATTTCTTTTATAAATACTCAAAATTGTGTTGGACCTAATGAGATCTTTTTGAAGTTTGGGATGCTAAGTTAAAATTATTTAGATTTCGAAAGGGGCTAAAATGTATAAGATTATATAGTGTTGATAGTTCTTAAACCCCTTGGGGTTTGGAGGTTTCACCTAATATTCAGATTAATGCACAATTATACAACAAAACCAACCCTTCAAACCCAAAAAGTGAAATTTCACACTTTTCAAACTGTGAAATTTTTTAGTTTTAAAAATTTCAATGTTAAAATTATGAAATTCCATAATGGATTTGTACACAGACACATGATTCTAATCTCAGGGATGAACTTATATAACTGAAAAATATTTTTAACTAATACTAATACAATAAAGGCTGTTTTTGAAACCTAGAAAGCCGGTTGCTTCCAACCATCCCTTTGGTCCATCCTATATATTATGTACTACTTTGCCCTGGGGAAATGCTTATCCTTACTAGGACCAATGAGAAGAGAGTGAAGAAAGCACAAGCTAATCCCATGTCTCCAATCACTAATTAGAATTACTCTGGAGTCCTTTTCTATTCTGCATGGTGGCTCCATGACCACTTGCTATTTATAAAGATTGATTATGAAATATAAAAAAACCATAAGCCATGTATGAAGCACAAACACAGATACGGATACGGTGATTTCAAAAAAAAATGGCGACATATCGGGGGGACATGGCAAATTATTATTATTTTTTAAAGAAGATTTAGAAACTCATTTTCTTATTTCAATTCATAGATCAAACGTGCATTATATACAACAACCTAACCTCTTTTACTTAAGACTAACTATGATGAGTTAACACTAACTCTAATTACACTAACTCTAACTAACTTCTAACTAATTCTGTTACAATCATATCATACAGATATTATAATGGATATGGAATGATTGCACTGGACTCAGCTTGTAGCTTCTCACACGTGGATGTGGATGATGGAGTCTGAGCTAAGACATCTCTGAATGGAACCATATCAGTAGCTACAGCCTTAGTATGTTTGAGCTGCTGCTGCTGCTGCTGGGTTTGAGCTATACTTTCATCACCCCCCTACAAGCTCATAGGGGAAGAAAACACCATGAGCTTGTCATGAAGAAAGTGGAACCGAGAAACTAGTAAAGCCTTTGTAAAAAGATCAGTGAGCTGATTAGAGGAGGCAACATGCTCGATAAAGATTTATTTGGAGGCAATTCTTTCTTGGATATAATGATAATCAACAACAATGTGTTTAGACCGAGAATGAAACACAGGATTGGAGCTCAAGGAAATTGCAGATAAGTTATCACACCATAGGATATGACAAGGATGAGCTATGTGTAAATTAGTGAGAACCATTTGAAGCCAACTCAACTCAGCTGTAGCTTGGGCGAAAGCTCGATATTCAGCTTCAGTGGAAAAGCGGAAGACTGTAGGTTGCTTCTTGGTAGACCAAGAAATTAGATTAGGACCTAAAAACACGCAATAGCCAGTGGTAGACCGACGATCACTGATACTCCCAGCCCAATCAGAATCAGAGAAGGCTTATCAAGAGAACTAGGAGTAAAAGACAAACCTTGATGAATGGTACCTTTCAAATAGCGTAACAAGTGTTTGACAAAAGCAAAATCAGCCTCAGAAGGAGAATGCATAGTTTGGCAAGCATAACTAACAGCAAAGGAGATATCAAGGCAAGTAATGGTCAAATATTTGAGGGCACCAACAATACTGCGATAGAGAGAAGGATTAGAAAATGCCACAATGGGAAAGGACAAGAAAGAAGGCTTGACGGACATGGGAGAATGAGAGGACTGGCAATCAGACATGCCAGCCTTAGCAAGAATTTCCAAAGCATACTTAGTTTGAGAAAGAAAATAGCCAGAGGTAGAGAGAGTAACAGAGACACCCAAGAAATAGTTGATAAGACCCAATTATTTCATAGAAAATGTTGTGTGCATATGAGTAATGAGAGAAGCAATATGGGCAGAATCATTCCCAGTGACTAGGATATCATCAACATACACTAGCAACATAGTCATGGTAGTAGCTGTGTGTTGGATAGACAGAGAAGAATCTGATGAACTAACAACAAACCCATTAGCAAGAAGATGGTTGGAAAAGGTAGAATACCAAGCAGGAGGTGCTTGTTTAAGACCATACAATGCTTTGGTCAATTTGCATACAAACTGAGGCTTAGATCTGTCAACAAAACCTTAAGGTTGGGTCATATAAACTTCTTTATCCAAGATACCATGCAAGAATGCATTTGAGATGTCAAGTTGTTTAATAAGCCAACCGAAATCAAGGGCCAAACAAAGCAAAATTCGAATAGTTGGTTGTTTAGCAACTGGACTGAATGTCTCATGATAGTCCAAACCTTCTTGTTGGAGATACCCTTTGGCCACAAGACGAGCTTTATGACGAGCAATTGTGCCATCAGAATTGCGTTTGAAACGAAAAAACCACTTACATCCAATAGCCTGTTTGGTGGGAGACAAAGGAACCAAAGTCCAGGTGGACTATTATAAAAGAGCTGCAAACTCTTCATTCATAGCC
The DNA here is from genome assembly GCA_036172215.1 of Camellia granthamiana. Classification (NCBI taxonomy): domain Eukaryota; kingdom Viridiplantae; phylum Streptophyta; class Magnoliopsida; order Ericales; family Theaceae; genus Camellia; species Camellia granthamiana. The sequence goes on along the minus strand of CM069908.1, from coordinate 144,585,933 downwards.
TTAGTCCAGGCAGAAGACAGAGCAGCCTCTTTATATGAACAAGGCTCAGAATCAGTAGAAGTAATGGCAAACAAAGTGAGATGAGCTGCCTTAGATCGAGTAACCATAGGATGAAGATTAATAGATGGAACAATAGAAGGAGGAGGAATAGAAAAAGAAGGAAGAGAATATTGGTGAAGATCAACAACCAAATAATCAATGGGAATAGCAGGTGAAAAAGAAGGAGATGAAGAAGAAGAAGCAGAAGGAACAAGTGCTGGAGAGGATGAAGAATAAGAGTAATAACTGGTGAAGAGGATGGTGAAGTAGGAGTAACAGCTGGTGTGGAATCAGAACAAGATGGCCAAAAGAAAAACTGATAGTGAGACAGTGAAGAAGGAGGAAAATGCATAGCTAAGGAAGCCAAAGGGAAAGTTTGCTCATGAAAAATAACATGCCTAGACACATAAATTCGACTAGTGTGTGAGCTAAGACACCTATGACCTTTAACAGAAGAAATATAGCCAAGAAACACACAAGCAATAGAACGGGGCTAAAGCTTGTGATGAACATATGGTTTGAGCCAAGGAAAGCACAAACAACCGAATGGTTTAAGAAAGTGATAGTCAGGTAATTAATGAAACAGAAGTTCAAAAGGAGACTGATTTTGAAGCTTAGAACTGGGCATGCGATTGATAAGGTAAACAAAAGTTGCTACAGTGTCAAACCAATAAGCAAAAGGCACACAAGATTGCTGAAGTAAGGCAATAGTAGTGTCTATGATGTGTCTGTGTTTTCTTTCAGCAACACCATTTGTGGTGGCGTATAAGGGCAAGATGACTGATGATCAATACCATGAGTGCGCAGAAAATCCTGAAACTTAAGACCTAGATATTCGGTACCATTATCAGTGCGAAGAATTTTCAATTTAACTGTAAATTGAGTTTCAGCAAAGGCTTTGAATTCTATGAATTTGGCAAACACCTCACTTTTAACATGTAAAGGATAGAGCCATGTAAACTTGCTGAAATCATCAACAAACAAAACATAGTATTTAATGGAAGAAGAAGAGTGAAATTGTCCCCATACATCACTATGGATAAGGGCCAATGGTTTATTAACAGAAGTAGTTGACAAACTAAAAGGCAATCGATGGCTTTTAGCCATACAACAATGCTTACAAGGAAATGAAGAATTAGAAACATTTTTAGGCAATTTCAGTTTATTACAAATCAGTTGCATCTTATGTAAGGAAGGATGTCCTAAGCTAGCATGCCAAGTAGAAGGAGCAGTAGTAGTGTTGAGGCAGACTTGATGAGAGATAGGTCTAGGAAGGATAGTTGGAAGATGACAGAGGCCATGAGAAGTAGAACCTCTATAGAGAATAGCTTTATCACTCTTGTCCTGAATCACAAAACCAGTAGAATCAAAAGTAATGGAGTAGTGATTATCTGACACAAATTGATGAACTGAAATAAGATTTGATGAGATTTTAGGAACATGGAGAAGTTTTGTAAGAGAGAAATTACGAGAAGGAGTTGGTAAAATACCATTTCCTTTATGTTGAACAGGCAAATCATTGTCATCTCCAACCATGACTTGATTTGATCCTTGATATGGCTGATAAGACTGTAAATTCTGCAGATCATGAGTAACATGACTAGTAGCTGCTGAATCTAAGAACCAATTTTCAAATGGAGAAGAGGCAGAAGCAATGTAGGCCTTATTCTAAAAGTCAGATGAATTTGAAGAGGTCTTAGTGTTGGAAGATTGATAGGAAGTATCCATTCGATACCAGCAGTTTAGAGCAATATGATTGGTTTTGCCACAAATTTGACAAATCACACAGTTGTTGTTGTTATAACTAGAATTTTTATAACCAGAATCATGATAACTAGACCAGCCTCGTCTACCTCTTTGAAAGTATCTACCACCACATATGCCTTCTCTGCTAAAATGTGGCTAACTGGAGGAAGAATTGCGAAATCCAAAAGATGAAGAAGCATGTTTCTGACGATTACCTTGATGTGCAACAGAATAAGCAACATGTAGATTTGACGAATTTTTAGACACTAATTCTACATGAATTTCCTCTGAACAGAGTAGTGATGATAGATTCTCCATGGATATAGATTTAGGTCTGGCTCAAATTGTAGTTTTAAATGCATTGTATTTGGCAGGAAGACCATTCAATGTGAGAAGAACAAGGTCTTCTTCATCAACTGGTGAAGCAGTCATAGCTAACTAATCAGAGAAAGATATTCTTCCATTAAACAGGATGTTTTTACAACACTATGAAGTTTGTTCTTGAGCTGATGAATATGAGATCTTGAGAGAGAAGTAAATCGTTTCTCAAGTGTGCTCCAGACTTCATGACTGGTCTTGCAATGAAAGACTGTAGTGAAGATTGCTGATGATAACGTGGCTATAAGACAGCTTAGGAGATGTGAATCAATAAGAATCCATTGAGCACAGAATTTGGTAACTCTCTGATGTATTGCGAATAAGGATCAATAGAACCATCAACGTAGTAGAGCAAACCAGTAGCTCGAAGAATGTTTTGAAATTGATTCTTCCAAACAATAAAATTTGAAGAATCAAGTTTAACAGTAACAAAAGAATTTAGGTTTGAGATAAGAAGTGAGAGATTAGAGGTATAGCGATCCTGGTTTCTCTTCCTTTGATTGTTGTGTTCCAGCTTAGGTTCCATGGAGTTGGTGGTTGTATATCTTGTTGTTATCCTTTAATTCTGTGTGTTTGAGTTTTAGGATGTATTGGGCGTGTTTCGAACAGGTTGGTTGAGCTTTAGTCCCATTCCTTGTTGCCCAGAATTTTGGTGGTACGCTCGAGCGGGTCCCTTTGGGCTCGAGCGGAGTTTGATTTTTGGTTGTCTGCTCGAGCGGGTCTTCTTGCGCTCGAGCGGGGTTTACACACTCTCAGCATTTCGTGCCTCTGCAAAACTTCTGCAAGTGTGTTTTTCATGCTCGAGCGGATTTTCTTACACTCGAGCAGGTCGCGCTCGAGCGGGTAGTTCATTTTCTGTTAAAGTACTGGAAGGGGGAAATCTACGCTTAAGCGGCCTTCCCTTTGCGCTCGAGCGGGTGTGTTTTGCAGTTGTGTCTTGGCACTGGAGCAGGTACCTTTCACGCTCGAGCGGGTCCAGTTTTTTTGTGCTTGACGCTCGAGCGTCCTATTCTCCGCTCGAGCGGGTCATACGTATATCAGATATCAGCTGGGTCTTTTTAGATCACTTTTCAACTTCCACTCTCTCTCTTACTTTTCCAAAAAACCCATTTTTGAGAGTCTCTCTCTCTACATTTCACCTTCTCTCTAGGGATTGATCTATCTTGAGTGATTTACTCCCTTAGTGTCTTTACAAAAAGTGTAGAGCTTGGTTTGGGCTTCCTATCAATCCGAAAATCTTGGGATTTGGAGCACTTTCGATTTTCTTCACCTTCTCCTTTGAGCTCCGACTTTGAGGTAGGGATAACTACTCATATTTATGGTCTTTGACATAAAATTGTAGTCATTTGGATGTAATGTTGGAGTTGGGTATTTTGGGAAGTTAGGGTTTGAGATGCGTTATATTGAAAAGAGGGGTTTTGTTCTTTTGATTCAAACATATGTGTTTTGGGTCTAAAAAGGGAGTTATTGTTGTTGTTGATAATATTTGGACCTTTGGGTCAAAGTTGAGAAAAGGGAAAAAATGCCATGTTTGGGTATATTTGGGTCATTAGTGTAATTAATGACAATTATTATGGAAATAAGAAATTGAGTGGGAAATAATGAAATTGGCTCATTATGAGATAGAATGGTGCAGTTGGAATTATAAATCACTCACCTTCGAAAATTGTTGATAATTTATCTGTTGATGCATTTATTATCTGTTTAGAAATAACTGCTTTGGGCTATCAGTGGAGGATGGTCTTGATTGTTGTAGACACTGCATGATGATTAGGTGAATTAAAACTAATCAATCTGAGTATGTCATTGAGTATGACGGTTGGAATAATACAGCGAATATGTGTATTGATTGGTCATTGTATGTGATAAGTATTTGAATACATGGGTGCCGAATTCCGCGGATGAAATCTCCGTAAAATGGCAATTCGAAAACATTTATACATGGGTGCCGAGTCCTGCGGACAAAATTTCCGTAAAATGGCAACTAGAAAATAATTGTACATGGGTGCCGAGTCCCGTGGACAAAATTTCCGTAAAATGGCAACTAGAAAACAATTGTACACAGGTGCTGAATCCCGCGGACGCAATTTCTGTAAAATGGCAGTTTGAAGTATTGTTGGCATGAGATGTAGTCTCATTTAAGTTGTTTGGGCCAGGTTCTGAGCCGTGTTTATAAGTCGAGAATTGGATAAGTAAAGGATTGTGGAACTGGATTGTACTGTATGTTGATTTATATGAGTTAAACATTTATCAAATGCTGATGTTTTAGTTATTGCTCATATTATGTTTAGCATATCTCTACTGGGCGTTGGCTCACCCTATATGGGACATCATTTTCAGGTGCAGGCGATATGCCACCTCCAAGGACGTAGCTTGGGAGACTTAGTGGCTGAGAGACCTTTTTGATTACTTTTTGTATTACATGCATATCAAGCCAATGGCTTATTTTGTATAGAGTTAGCACTCTCCTTTTTGTAACCAAGTGTTGGCTTGGAAAGTTGTAAACCTATAGGGCATTTACTTTTGTTGTCAACATGTAATACATTCTGTAAGAATACTCTGATTTATGAAATATGAAATCTCTCTCTTGTATCATGAATGTCTGTTTATGGGTTTATTTTGAGGGCGTTACAAGAGGGAAGCTGGGGACAAGAAGGCAAGGTCGCCATTGATGGATCTTCAAGCTTGTGAGAGCATTATCAGTGGCTTTGATACCATAAAGAAGATTTAGAAACTCATTTTCTTATTTCAATTCATAGATCAGATGTGCATTATATACAACAACCTAACCTCTTTTACTTAAGACTAACTATGATGAGTTAACTCTAACTACACTAACTCTAACTAACTTCTAACTAATTCTATTACAATCATATCATACAGATATTATAATGGATATGCAATGATTGCACTAGACTCAGCTTGTAGCTTCTCATTTTTATTATATATATATTTTCTATGTAGATTAATATTATGTTACCAAATAATCAAAATTAACAAAAATTAACATCAATTCAATATATATATACATATAAACCACTACATTTAAACAAATTAATAGATTATCTATATTTGAACATGCATGTCCTCGCCATGTCTCCTACACAAACAAAAAATAAATAAATAAATAAATGGACACGCCATTTGGCATGCGTGTCCCTGTTGTATCCATGTCGTGTCCTTTCCGTGTCCCCTACAAAAAAATAATAAAATTAAGGGGACACACCATTTAGCGTGTCTTGTACATGTCCCCGGTATGTCCCCATGTCCGACTGTGATAACCCAACCTGTATTATGCTTAATTATACATATGTTTATGTGTTTGATGTGAATTTGCAAGTTTTAAGTATGTGAATTATGTAATTTTGGATTTATATCTGTTGAATGTAGGAAAATCTGTTGCGATTGGAACCTTGAACTGAAAATTTAAAGCCTTAGAGGCGCGATAAACCAAAACCAACTTCATATTTGTGATCAGCATGATTTTTAGAGCCTACAGTGAAATTTTGTAAAATTACGGCTTGTAATGTTTTAATTAGCCTAATTTATATATCTCTAGCTCTTGTGTTCATCTTTTTTGGTTAAGAGCTCTAGAGAGTGAGTTAGAGAGAGAGGAAGTGGAAAGGCTCGGGATTTGGAAGAGATTCAAGAGGCAAACCCTAGATTTGAACTAAGGTATGATAATCTACTTGGAATCTTTGTATGTATCTAACATTTTGCTTGAAATCAAGAAGAAATTGAGAATTATGAGTTAGGGTTTGAGATATGTAATAGTTAGAACTAAATGCAAGAAATTGAGCCCTAATCTCTTGATTTTTGTTTGTTTTAAGTTCATTCTTGTGATTATTCCATGACATAGGCTCTAGATGGTTCATACATCCAAGATTTGTTGAAAGATTCACCATGTTTGTATGTATATAGAGCTTGAATATGAAATTCATGAATCTATGAAAAGTTGAGACTTTGATTTTGAACTCTAAGCAAGATTGATGTGTTTGAGTTGTGATTACACTTGTATATAAGGTTAGTATTTCATGTTTTAAAGGAAGATTACTTGAGATCTTGACTTGGAATTGGGTTTGAAAGCTCACACTTTGAACCATTTTCGAACTATCTAATTTTGCCTAGACTGCACGAGCGACCACGGGCTCCACGAGCGAAATATAAAAAAAATAGAGATTTGCATTCTGCTTAAACCACGGCTCAAGCGGCCCAATCGCCGCATGAGCGGTCAAAGTGGGCACACATACGGCCAGCACTGTTTCAGATTATACCTGGTAACTTAAAAAAGGCATATTTCCTTCATCCGGACTCCGTTTTATGCAATTCTTAAGCCTAAATTCAAACTCTGGAAGTCTAGTTTCTAATAGTGATGGTCTCACATCCAAATTCTAAGTACACAAATAGATATACTAAAATTAGTGAAGATTGTTTATTTTCTTTTAACTGTTTCATGCCATTTCTTACCCTAACTTAGTTTCCTTTCGCTTTTTGCTATTTTCCTTAAACCTCAAATAAGTAAACATGATGGTGTTTGGTTTGTGTTTGTAGAGTAGTTTTTGAGATAAAAAGTACGAAAACTTGTTTGGTTTGCCTTTTTTCAGAAATGGTTTTGGAAAATTGTTTTGGGGAGAGAGTTTTAAAAAAAATGATTGATTTGATGTGCATGAGAGAGAGAGAGTGATTTTGGATAGTAGGTAACCAAACAAAATTTTGAGATTTTTTTTGGAAAAATTTGTTTGGTTTGATTACTCTTGAAAATTTATTTGTAGAGAATTTTTCCCAAAATTTTTTCTGAAAAACAAACCAAACAAGGCCAATATTTTTAATGAAAAACATATAAAATTGTTGTAGGAAACATTAATTTAAGTCATGAACATTTAGGGTCATTTAAAGTACATCTTTGGCACATGCTTTGTACGTGATTCACATGTAAAGAAGATTAGCATTAAACACTAGAGAGAAATTAAAGAAAGGTGTACAAATTGAAACGAATGATTTATCGAATGTGTATGTGACATGTTTTGTGTAGGTCGTGTGCCGGAAGCAACTCCACAAGACCAAACGCACTGTGAGTAGTAGTATTGTAAAGACATGTTAAGTGATTATTTTGATCCAAGTACGATAACTTATTTTGACATTGTGTTTTGATCGAAATGAACGAGTTTTGTGAACGTTATATGACATGTGCAATAAGGACTTAGGGTTATTCTGTTTTGATATGTTGGGCCCGAGGCCGTTTTGATATGTTGGGCCCTAGGCCATTTTGATATGTTAGGCCCAAGGCCGTTTTGCAATGATGGGCCCGAGGCCGTTTTGCAATGATGGGCCCGAGGCCGTTTTGATATATTGGATCCGAGGCCGTTTTGATGTGTTAGATCTGAGGCCGTTTTGATATGTTGGGCCAGAGGCCGTTTTGATATGTTGGGCCCGAGATCGTTTTGATATGTTGGGCCCGAGGCCATTCCGTAAATGTGACTATGGATAATGTTATGAAGGATTATGGTTACTGTTATGAAGGATGGAATTTGGAAAAGTAGGGTGTTCACATAATATGCTCTCTGCTAATTCAATATTATTCATTCGATTCTCTTTACTCTACTATTATTCATTGAGCTTCGCTCACTCTATATTATGTATACACATGTAGGTGATCAGCAGCCTGGAGCCCAACCTTAGGGTCAGCTTCAAGAGTTATTTTGCGAACCTGTCAAGTCATGCTTCCAAGTTGGAGCTTTTGCCTTTGACTCACATCATGCTATGACATTTGCTTTACTTTTGCTTATGGTCTTAGGTTATGTAGACTATATGTATGAAATTTCTTATGGTACATAAGTTTTTGCATGGGTATGTAAATGTGTGAATGTGTTATTATGTAAGCTATATAATTTCACTGATATTGGCATAGCTCAATGGACTTCTTCATTTGTTGTTTGTTTCCGCTTATGGCCCCATTATTATAATTATTCTGTATGTTCATCTGGGGTCGTAGGTAATCAAGTGATTACTGGGCGGTTATGATCCAAACTTTTAGGGGCGGGTTTGGGTCGTGACATCGACACCGCTACGGCGTCTATTTTGAAGTGTCCATACTTCATAGATCATAAGATTCATTTTGGTGAAAAAAAAAAAAAAAAAAAAAAAACATAAGATTCAAGTTGATGATAATAATGGATAATAATGCATTGTTATTAATGAATTAGATGTTAGTGCTCTCTTTGTTTATGATTATTATAACGCTTTGTTTGTTTTCAGAAATAGAATGAAGGGGATTAATAGTGAGGGGATCAGTAAAATTATGTTTGTTTTGATAATAGTTGTTAGTGTGGGAATTGTTAAATTATTTTTGTATAAAATAAATATAAAATAATGAAACAAATAAAATTATGATTTTTACTTAATAAAAAATATAAAATCATTAAACATTAATGTTCAAAAAAAATGTCCAACATGTAATAAATTTTTTTTGCAGTGGACCGATTGACAGGCCAAACGTCCTGGCGAAAGACCAGTAACTCACTAAGCCAACGGACCATTTTTTAATACCACCTCTTCGCCTAGACTAATAATCCGTTCGCCCAAGGCTTATCCTAATCCGAACGGACTATCAATCTGGAGGGCTACAAACAAAACAAGCGTGAGTTAAGCTCACTATTCATCCATCACAGTTCGGAGTAGACTGCTACTCTGGAAAACAAACGGGGCCTAATATTGAGCTCTCTTTATTAGCAATAATGAGCACAAAATTAAGGAGACACACCATTTAGCGTGTCTCGTGCGCAGGGGCGGAGGGAAGAAGGGTCCAGGGGGGTCACATGCCCCCTCTGGGTTTTGAATTTTTTTTTTTTTTGGGCAAACATAAAGAAAATATTTTAAATAAAATTTTTTTATAAAAATATTATTTAAAGTGAAATGTCAATGACATTTTTAAAATTATAAGAACAATAATGATTGTTTTGATTGAAAATAAAGAGAGTACGATATTATTATCTATGAAAATTCTAATATAATGGTGATGTCTATCATTATTGACATGCAAATATAATTAATCTCAATGAAAATATAGAATTTATTGAATTGTTAGTTACATTTGAAATGTAGGGTTCATCCTCCATGTGTTTCCTTACTATTAATTGATGATATCACATGTCAATGATAATGTGGTATGACTATTATATTGAATTTTTACACATATTTTGTATAAAAAATTACTTTATCATTATATAATTTATTTTAAAACTTTATATACATGATTTTTTTTAATATTGTCCATGATACACTAATTATAAATAACATTCACTTTGTTTGGTTTGAGTTTTCTAAAATCACTTTTCAAAAAATTCTACTTTTTTGTTTTCTGTATTTTTTTAATTTTACTAAATTTTTTTAATATTTTAAGCAATTTTTTTAATTTTTAAACACACCTAACATAAATATACTTAAAAAGTATAATTTTTGCGAAAAAAATCTTTAAAAAAATACTAAATACAAAAAATACAAAAATATATATATATAAAAATTAGGACATTTTTCATATTTTTATATATTTATTAATTTTTTAAAATATTTTTTCACAAATATTTTATTTTTTTTAAATACATCTAAGTAAGATGCATCTAAAAAAGTAAAAAAAATGCTTAAAATTTTAAAAATATTCACTAAAAACAAAAAAATACGACAAAAAAAAAAAAACTCAATTTCAAAAAAATTAATTCAAAAAACTCAAACCAAACATACTAATTACTTTCTTCTTCTTTTTTTTGTTATCTTTCTTGAAGTAATCGTAAAAATTTATGTGAAATATTTTTGTAAACATTTTCAATGTTGTAATCAATAAGAACCCCTCTGATTTAATTTCTTAGCTCCGCCACTACTCGTACGTGTCCCCGGCATATCCCCATGTCCGACACCGTTACGGGGCCTATTTTGAAGCGTCCATACTTCATAGACCATAAGATTCATATTGGTGAAAGAAAAAAGAAAAAAGCCATAAGATCCAGGTTGATGATAATAATGCATTGTTATTGATGAATTAGATGTCAGTGCACTCTCTGTTTATGATTACCATAATATTGAGCTCTCTTTATCAGCAATAATGAGCTAGAATCCAGAGGAAAAAAAGTTGTTTTAGTGTGGATTCGATATCTTATCTTGTCTATTTTTGGTGACATGTCGATTTCAAGATTAATTTTTGGAATATGACAAGAGTATGGGCCACGGATAATCAATCATCAAAGACAGTGTCTACTTCAATTGGCAATATTCATCTTCAACCCAGGAAATGCTTCTGCTTTGAACTTGGTTTTTCAAATTAAAATCCAGATTTATGTGGAAATTTATCCTAACTATTTTTGAGATGTTTTGAACTTATGCACTGTTTGTATTAGCAGAAAACACTTTCTATGTGAAATATTTTTCAAAAAATGTCTTCCACATAAAATGAATTTTGTGATTAGTTGTAGCCTTGAAACTGATGAGCTGGTGGTAGTGGTGGCGGTAGGGTGGTGGTGTTAAGTCTCTAGTTCAGAAAATATTTTCCACATTTAGAAAAAAAAATATTTTTTCTACCTTCGGAAAAAAACTTGTTTTTTCATTACGACCGAAAATATTTTTTGTTTACTTTAATTTTTTTTTTTCGCACTGAATGTCTAAAAATATGTAAAACATTTTTCTACTGAAGAGGGAGACATAAACAAAAATAGAAAGGGACAGAACAAGAAAAATGCATTATATATATAATAATGTTAAGAAAACATGTTCTCAAATGTAATAAGAAAATGAAAGGATGTTTTCAAATGTACACTACAACATATAAGAGTTTTAAAGACCAAATATTTTGGTAAAAATTTTGTTGCAAAAGACATTTAAGAACCAATTTCTATCGTCACGAGGATAGTCGCTAAAAGGTCGTCCCGAAAAGTAAAAACAAGGCTTTTAGTGACAAAATTTTGAAAATGTCACTAATATATAGATTTTTAGGAATAAAATAATTTGGTCTGAAAATGTTTTTTGTTTTTAGACAAAAAATTTGGTCCCAAAAAGATAATAATTCATCACTAATGTCCAATTTTTGTTGCTAAAAATATAATAACGACACTTTTCGTAACAAAATTATTTCATTCCCAAAAAATAATTTTGTCTCTAAATTTTAGTCTCTAAAACCTTAATTTTTTGTAGTGGTAATAGGGAAATGAAAGGATAAAGAAATCAGGATAGTGGATTTATAAAAGTATTTTCTAATTTTTAAATTTTTTCTTGAATAATCAAAAAGTTCTCCTTGGATTTTATAATAAAAAAATCTCCCTGATGGAGGTGTCCTTTTGCAAATTGGATCTGCATGCTTTATCCATATTGAATTGGCTGACTTCCTAATACTCTGTTTGTAGAAGAAGAAACTGAGAAGAGCTTAAGGGAAAGAAGAAAAGATGGCCATTGGATACGCTTCTTGGAGCGTCTTGCTTTATCTACTTCTTGTGATAGTAATATCTAAGCTATACATGTCTACTTCTTGTGCAGTAGTAGTATCATGTAGTAGTTGTTGTTAACTCCTTTTTTTTTTTTTTTTTTTTAATTCTTTTACACTGTCAATTCCAAACCCGGATGAGGAAGAAGGTTGTGTGTTAAGTAGCCTGGTAGCACGTAAAAATTGTCATAAAACCCTTGTGAACATAAATCCTAATAAAAATATGTGAGTATGGTTTGATGAGGTAATTGTTGTTGTTGTCGTCGTCGTCGTTATTTGTGTTCTTGTTCTTGCTCTTCTTGGTATTTTGGTCGAAATTTTCATGTGAAAGTTGGGATTCCTTTTGTCTTCATGAAAGGAAATGATAATAGTAGTGGTAGTTGTTGTTGCTGTTCAATCCGTAGTATTTCATCTTTTATACCAAGCCTGGATAAGGACGGTTGTGTTGGGAGCAGGACAAGAAGTAAAATTCCAGTCCGTTCTCTTATGAAAGTAATCTTGATATAACTATGCATGTATGATTTGGTTTAGTAGTTGCTATTTCTGTTGTTAGAGGGATTTCAGAACACATGGAAGTTTAAATTATTTCATTACATAAAGAATTTACACTACTTATTTTCAGTTCATTATCAAAGTTTGAAGAAACATTCTAGTATTGGATGTTTTCTTTACCTCTTTCCATACCATGCTTATGCAGAACTTTAACAAAATGCTAGTTCTTATTTTTGCAGAGCTCTCATGGAATTGGAGCCATAAAGATGATTCCCAAAGATGATTTGGTCGATGATCTTCATCACAATGTGACGAATGCTTTAAAGTATCCCATGATTGATAACCAAGACGATCATGCTCATGCTAATAATGAGATACATACAGATCATATTCATGATCATTCATCATCACACATGGATCACATAGACCCTTCAGTAATTGTGTTCTTCTTTTTGGAAGACCTAAAAGTAGGAAAAAGAATTCCCATTTACTTCCCAAAGAGAGACCCTTCTTCCTCTCCTCATTTCCTACCCAAAGAGAATCCGATTCCATTCCTTTCTCACTAGAACAACTTCCAAATCTTCTTCAAATCTTTTCCTTCCCCCAAGGCTCTCCACAAGCCCAAGCCATGGAAAGCACACTTAGACAATGCGAGGTCAAACCCATCAAAGGAGAGTCAAAAACATGTGCCACATCATTAGAATCCATGCTTGATTTCGTACGTGCCATGTTCGGATTAGAGAGCGAATTCAAAGTTGTATCAACTATCCACTTCATAGAATCAACCACCATTCTTCAAAATTACACTATCCTAGAAGATCCTCTAGAAATTTCTGGTCCCAAGATGGTGGCATGTCATACCATGCCTTACCCATATGCGATTTTCTATTGTCATTACCAAGAGAGCGAAAGCAAGGTCTTTAAGGTCTTTTTGGGGGGTGAAAATGGAGACAGGCTTGAAGCGGTTGTTGTTTGTCACATGGATACCTCTCAGTGGAGCCCTGGTCATGTGTCATTTCGAGTACTAGGAATTGAGCCAGGGTCCTCCCCGGTTTGCCATTTCTTCCCATTCGATAATCTTGTGTGGATTGCATTATCTACTTTAATTAGTCATATGTAGTTTGCATGTAATCACTGAGATCTTTGCACTTTGATTTACAATCTTACTCGTGTGCATGTCAAGTGAAACGAAGATCGTGTTATGCAGGTGTTTTATGATTTAAAAATGTCTGTAATAAAATAATTGGGACCAAATATAGCTATTTTTGCTTCTATTTTTCTAATTAGTTGCAGTTTCTTATACTAAATTAGTCTTATTCAGTTGGTTCAAGTATTCTAAGGTAGTTCTAAAACATATGGGCATGTTTGGTTGTATTTTCATTTTTTGTATGTGTACTCATTTTCTGAAAAAGTGTTTTTGATTTTTCAACTACTGGGAATTGAGCTAGGGTCCTCCCCGGTTTGCCATTTCTTCTCATCTGATAATCTTGTGTGGATTGCATCATCTACTTTAATTAGTCATATGTAGTTTGCATGTAATCACTGAGATCCTTGCACTTTGATTTACAATCTTACTTGTATGCATGTCAAGTGAAACGAAGATCGTGTTATACAAGTGTTTTATGATTTAAGAATGCCTGTAATAAAATAATTGGGGCCAAAGACAGCTATTTCTACTTCTATTTTTCTATTTTGCTACAGTTTCTTATACTAATTAGTCTTATTCAGTTGGTTCAAGTATTCTAAGGTAGTTCTAAATCATATGGGCATGTTTGGTTGTATTTTCATTTTTGTATGTGCACTCATTTTCTGAAAAACTGTTTTTGATTTTTATTTTTGTTGAAAACAACTCAATTTTCAGTATAGCAACTCCAGTTTTGACCCAACATTTTTATTATGCTCCGGACTTGGGTTCCATGATTCAATGTTGTTGTCCATCTCTTTTTCCCCTTGTTGTTCCTTGGATTGGTCATTTGGATTGTAGTTGTGTGTTTGGAACAAGTTGGTTGCTTGTTTTTCCAAATCTATGTTGCCTAGATTTTTGCTCCTCTGCTCGAGCGGCCATTCTTGCGCTCGAGCGGGATTTGCAAACTCTCAGTCTTTTTGTAGACCTGCAAATACTGGAAGAGTATATTCTACGCTCGAGCGGCGTTTCCTACGCTCGAGCGGGCGGACGCTCGAGCGTCCAATCTTGAGCTCGAGTGATGTCCTTCGTCTACAAAACTTCTAAAAGTGTGTATTCTACACTCGAACGTCACTTCTTGCGCTCGAAAGGAACATTGTGTCTGACGCTCGAGCGTCACTTTTCACGATCAAGCAGACTGCGTGTATAACAGTCCATGAAGATGACTTTTTTCATCACTTTTTCATTCCTTTCTCTCTCTAAAACTTTCCAAAAACCTAGATCTTGAGTTTCTCTCTCTAAAACTCATCTTCTCTCTACCATTTCACCTAGATCTATTGGGATCTCCACCCTAGTGCCTTTAAGAAAAAGGTAGAGCGTCTCAAGAGCTCCGTTTTGATCCAAGTAGAAGTTGGCTTCGACGTCTTTGAAGTTTCTCCTTTGTTGCTTTGGTCTTTTAAACTTTGAGGTAGGGATTTTCTACACTTTCATATGATCTTCAACTTAGTTATTTATCGTTGTGTGACAATTGTGGGATTTGGGTGCAGTTTGAACAAACCTAGGGTTTGGGTGTGAAATAAAAAGAGAGTTTTTTGGTGAATGGAAAGTGAATGATTATGGAGTTTGAAAATGAGGTTGTATTGTGTCAAAATTATCGATTTTGATACTTGGGTTGATATTTGAAAAAGGGGAGTTTGCCCTAAAATGATTATAATATTTATTTTGTATAAATAAATGAAATTGGTGTTGTAAACATGAAATTGGATGAATATTGAAATAGATTGTGGAGTTGGGTATGTAATACCTCTCACCTTTGGAATTTTTGAATAAATTACATGTCTTGAGATTGAATATTTGTTTAGAAATATTTGTGTTAAGCTATCGGTGGAGGATAGCTATGATTGTTGTAGAAATTGCATGAGGATTAGGTAAATTGAAACTAATCTATTGTTGATTGTCATTGAATATGACAATGTTTAAACACATCGTATATGTATGATGTTTAGGATGAGAAAGGGGATGTACTCCATTGTTTGGGAGGAGATGGAGGATGGACTCCATTGAAAATTAAGTTAGCTGG
Source organism: Camellia granthamiana (assembly GCA_036172215.1). Lineage (NCBI taxonomy): Eukaryota > Viridiplantae > Streptophyta > Magnoliopsida > Ericales > Theaceae > Camellia > Camellia granthamiana. Next base: position 144,570,612 of record CM069908.1, on the reverse strand, counting down.
AGTGTCCAGGGTGAAAGTCCCGAAATTTTGTGTATACATGGGTGCCGATCCCGAGGATGAAATTTCCATAAAATGGCAGATTGAAGTGTTTGTGTGGTAATTGTGTTGAATAGATAACCACTGAGTTGTAGTCTCAGTTGGATTGTTGAATGATAATGAAATTGACTCATGGGTTGAAATGAACTGAAGGAAAATGGAATAAGATATGAACTTGGTACTCTATGATTATCAAAATGTGAATGTTTTGTCACAGGCATTATATATGCACATTGTACATATATCTTTGTTAAACCTCATATATTGCGTTAGATTATTCCTACTGGGCTTTGGCTCACCCTATTTAGGAAAACCATTTTTAGGTGCTAGTGGCATGCCTCCGCCAAGGCAATAGCTTGGAGAGACTTTTGGGAAGTAAGAGCTTCTTTATTTTGTTTTATTTTTTTGTATAGCTAAGGGCTTTAATTGCATTGAGCTAGGCTCACTTTTGTGTAACCAGGTAATGACTTGGAAAGATGTAAGCCTATAGGGCATCTGGCTCTATGTTTAGTTTCATTTCTCTCCACATTGTAACACATGCTATAGATTTAGGATGAACATTGGTGAATGTATGTCGCATGTGTTAACCTTTGTAAACGAACTCGGATGAATGAATGTATCTTATTTTTGTTACTCTTCCACTTATGAGTTGTATTTGTTGTATAATTTTGGGAGCGTTACATTCAGGGCCAGACATTTTGCACAAAAAAGTAATGGGTGTTTTTGAACCTTTTATGTTAACGAAAACATAAAAACAATTCGCTTTTAATTTTTAAGAAAATATTTTTAGATGTCTTTTGAAATCATCACTTAATGTTATGCTGTGTTTTAGACCTCAATTTGGAACCTGCAATTCCCCTAATTGTTGGTAGATGAGGATGACTTATTCATATTCTTCTCTTTATGAGTTTTTAGAAAAAGGCCGAGCCTCGAAGTAAGTTGTCATTTGAAGACTAAAAGAACCAACTCAACAGTTTCAAAAAGATAGATGAAAACCAATTAGGGGAATTGTGTGTGATCACGAAAAAGAAAAAAACTGAAAATAGGAAATATGATTTGCGCATGATCAAACCCGTAAGTTGTTGTACCTGTCACATTGTTGCTGCAACTATCCCCTCATGACTGGTTTGAAGATTAATTTCCCAACATAATCAATCTGATTATTGGACTAAATGTAAGTTAAAAATGATGTTTTGATATAATACTTCACTTTCCACACGAGTGTAGACAAAATTTAATGGTTATATAGTCATCCATTTGAGTTGAATATTCCTATATCTAGGCAGAACCATATTCCAAAACGCCATTTTTTTTTTTTTATACTAATAGATCTATAATAGCTAGCGTGGTGCTTATGCAGACAGGTTCTTGTATACATAGACTGGTTGGCCTTTTGCTTTGTTAATGTTGATATAGTGTAATATATATTCACATCCATAGAGAATAGTTTGGTTGATAATTTATTGCTATTTTTGTAAAAAGTTGTCGCCTATCTCTTTCTTTCTCTCTACGTGCACACATGCGGATGTTCAAACACAGGGATAAGATAAGAGGGGAAAAAAACAATGAAATCATATTGTTGCCTCAAAACATTTTTTTGATATTTTTTCGTTAAATCTCTACGAACATCATTTTTTAAACTACAATGAATATCAAAAGCAACAATCTTAACTGCCTCTTCGCATACAAGGGCAAAACTGCTTTTATCTGACCCTTTCCAGACCCTATAGTGGTGGGAGGTTCATGCACTGGGCTGCCCTTGTGAAAAATATTTTCCATTGGCAATTCTCACTAGTTTTTAACATATACCATTATAGACACAGATTAATATTTTCCATTGGCAATTCTCACTAGTTTTCAACATATACCATTATAGACACAGTTTAAACAAGACTAAAATGAAGCATACTAAGGTGTCTATTCTAAGCTAGTCAACGATACAAAAAATTCATATATATATGATCTTTTTGAGCTTGATTATACTCAGGGAACCTCTATCCGGGGCTTGACAGGTTTAACAGATGATTGAATCATCATCTCTTCTTGATCTAAATCAATTTCCCTGCTTCAAGTCCTCCTTAACAATGTGGCTGTGATGAAGTATATGATTAGGCCTAGTATCGGAAGCCTTGTTGAAGTGCTCCATGTTTATAGTCTCAGAAGAAGATGAATCTCCATGGACAAGTTCTTCAATCGCTTTAGGCATGGGCTCGCCTTTCATTGTGCTCTTCCAATAGTCTGCTAGATCGTTCCTCACATCGCCGAAATTGACAAATTGACAAGGAAGAAGAGTGAGTTCATATATCATACACGAGTGTATAATCTTTGGAAAATAAATGCTAAGAAGATTTACATGTGTACATAAATTAAATTGTTTAGGAATGTTCGTTTACCAAGAAAAGCAAGGAAAGGAGGAAGAAGGCAGATAGACTTCTCATGTCTGCACTTGATGGAAAAGTAAAATTTGGGTTTACAACTTTATTTTCTGGACTCCTAGACCTCTGACTTGGTATTTATAGACTATTTCAATGTGAGTTACAAAATACGAAAGATAAAAAAACTCATTTGAAAACTCAAAGCAAACAGAATTATAAAATCTACACTACTGTTCTGAGTATCTTTTAGATACATAGCATCTCTGTATTGGTACAAAACATAGCTATCTAAACATACGTATCTATCTATTTTTTAAGTTTTGAATAATCAAACAACTTTTCTCATTTCATATGTCACATTAAAAATTCAAAACTCTCTCTTTTCAAATCATAATTCTAAAACTCACAAACTCAAAATACAACTCTATTCTCAAATTATAATTCTAAAACTCTACCAAATGCTACCATTATTTTCTAATTTTCAACGTCCAACCAACTTTCTATTTAAAAAATTATGGTTGTGTTAGGTTTGATTCTCAAACCATGATTTCACACTAATAATCAACCCTCTGTTTGATTACCATTTTCAAATCATGATTCTAAATCAATTTCAAAACACGTTTTGAAAACGTGTTTGGTAAACCAGGGAGTTTTTGAATTTTTGGTCTATCCGGTCATCCTCCCAAACATCCTCCTAGACAGTTTTTGAATTTTTGGGTCTACCCGGTTGTCCCCTCGGACATCCTCCCGAACGTTCGGCCGAAACATTTTTTTTTTTTAATGGCAATTGGCACCTATTATGAGTTTTGAATAAAATTTTCAACAACGTTTTAAGTTGTGTGTTTGGTTATGAATTATAAGTTTTTGAATGAAGTTTTGAAAACTCTTTTTAAAACTCATAATCAAATAACATTTCAAAAATTCAACAGTCAATTTTAAACTCTTTTTCAAAACTTATAACCAAACAAATTTTCTCTTTTTAAATCATAATTCCAAAACTCACAAACTTAAAATATAACTCCACACTCAAATCATAATTCTAAACACAAGCCAATTCACTACTAAAAATCGGACTTTTTGCGACAGTCTCAAACGTCGCAAAAGGTCCATATATCGTCGCAAAAGACTTTTTGCGACGGAGCAGCGACGGAAAATGGGGGGTGGCGAAAAGGGGCGTGACAAAAAGTATTTGCGACGGTTACAAACCGTCGCTTCCTTGTAGCGACGGTAAATCAATGGTTTTTGTGACGGTTTAACCCGACACAAAAAAGCTAAAAAAAAATTCACTTTTAGCGACGGTTTAGGATGCCATCACCAAAAACTTTTTTAGAGACGGTAGTTGACGTCGCGAAAAGTATTATTAGCATCGGTCTTAAACGTCGCAAAAAAAAAAAGAATTAAATCAATAATATATTTGTGACAGTTGAAACTGTTGCTAAAGATGACACTAATATGTATATACGACAGGTTAACCCGTCGCTAATAAAATGCAAGAAAATGATGATAGCATTAGCGACGGTTTATCACGGTCGCAAAATAATTTTTATAAAATAAATATATATTTTATTAATTCATTCCCTATTCAAATTATTAATATTTTCTAAAATAAAATACATCCACATCCACACACATTGACATTCACATTCACATTTACAAAATCATATATACGAATAATAATATATATGTATCATGTAACAATACAGTTTTAACCAAACATTCCTTTCAAAAATATATAAAACATCCTCCAACAATACTAATAATTTTTTATAATTCAAGAACTTAAATTTGTATCTAAAACAAAACAAAAATATTGACAGTACAAATAAAAAAACATATATATTATTGCTTGTTTTAGTATCAATAGTGAGCTCCAATATCAATATGCGAAGATATCATCACGTACTCAAAAGGATAGCATCTGCAAAAAGAAACAAAAAAAATATATATTATTTAAGAAGATCAGAAAATAAAAAAGCCAGTCTCATCAGTTTAAAGTTGCCGGCATTTTTATAGTTTTCATAAGTAAGCCCACATTGGACTCAAAAGTAGGCACTATATTGAATGTGAATTATACATATAACAATTGCTTACTGATATAGACGCACATATCTATCTATAATCATGTACACTATATTTTATTACAAAAAAAAAAAAAAGATAAAAAAAAGAAGGTTAAAGCGAGCAGGGAAGGATCTAGCGAAAAGATTAAAGGTTACCTTTATCACAAGCCTCTCAAATGTGTTGTTTAAAGAAATTGGATCCATGTTGGGTGGAAATTGCTCTCCACTCAAGATGGAGAGTATCCTTAATGCAAGCTCAGATGTAATGAGCTCCCTTCCATGATGCCCAAAACTCTGGAAGACAAGTAATTATCTGTCAAACACACCAGCAATTACCAATCTGAGATATTCTACAAACTAGACATCAAATTAAATGAGGTATGCAGGTTACACTCAACTAATTTAATATGATTTTAAAAGGAAATAACTAATAACAATTCAAATGCAATCTTACTGCATTAAGAGACACAAACTTACAAGAAGGATCCGAAACTTTGACTTGTCATCTATGTCTTTCCTATTCCGGCAATAAGTAACAACAGTCATCTCTGCACGGTAGCCCTTGTTTTTACCTCTAGTTGTCTCCATCTGCTTAATATATGAACAATGAGAACTGCCAATTTAACAAAATAACTAACGCAAAAAAAAAAAAAAAACATAGACCTACATAGAGTTTGTCTGGGTGACGATAGACCAATGCTTTAATTTGTTCCATCAAAGCGTCACTGCAAAATCCCACAGAGCCAAACAAAGAAAGAGAATCCTCAAGGTTAGCTATACTGTTACGTGATTGTACAAAAATATAGCTGGGAAAAAACTGAACCTGTTATTTGATTTTTGACATAATGAAAAGCACAATCAAGTAAAACAGGTGTCTATTATCAGCTGAGTGGAGTTAAATTTTTTAAGCCACTAGGAGTGAAGATGTGTGTAAACCACACTTTAACTTCTTTACCTGAAAAATTATTTAAACTCACACCCGGTAACAAGGTCTTGTGCAAGTTTGATTAGTTGCTGCTCTGAATCAGGGAATATTACCCAATAAGCAAAGACAACTTCCACAAATTCCCGAGTAGAAGCCTGACACAAAAAATAGTAGATAAGCAATGGTTATTGTGCAAAAACTAACTACAGGATTTAAGAAAGTAAACAAAAAATCTAACATGGGCACTTGCTATAAGAACTAACAAGAAAGAGTACATGCTTCAGGGGAAAAAAAAATTGGCAGAACAACAATACCAGCTAGCTCCTATTTCTGAAATTAAGTTCTTTTTATTAATGCGTCATACAAGCACAGTTAGAAATTCAAACAGAGTTCATCTCATTCAAATTGCACTAACGGCTAGGAGTGGTTTGATACCATACAACAGTACAATTAAATTTAAATTTAATCCAATAGTGTTCCAATACAAGTAAGAGCTTCTAAGTTGGTAGAAGCCGATAAAGCTTGTGGTGTTCAACTACTAACCTCAATTGCACCCTTATATAGAAACTTCCAAGAAGATACCCATATAAAAAACAAATATAATGCCATTTTGTGTTCACATACCTTAGAAGTAGCAGAAGGAATTGAGTCAGGGTAATTTCCTTATTTAAAAGGTCCATCATGATCCAATGAAGCATTACTTACTTCTCTAGAATCAAGCTTGTTCTACCTTTTCAAGGAGTTTTTCCTTCAAGCTGTCAACCTGTCAATACATGGCCAAACTGTCATGGTGTATGCATCAACACATCAGTGCAAGCATGGTTGTTTAATCTTTCTGAATATAATTGCAGCATTCCAAATAATTTGAGTGAACAAACAGAATTCTAATATTTGGCCCACAAACCCTAAAATTTGTAAGAAATAAAGTTTCCAACTTAATGATATGTAGAATTATCATTTTCACTTTTACTATTTAGCAATATTTATTAAGGCTATTTTGTAATACAGTGACAGACAAAATGACTAGCTTCCTTAAAAGAATAAAACATGTAAAGCAAGTAATAAATAAGTTTGATTGACAAAACTTAAAAATAGTTTTAACACAAATCGGGAAATCCAATTGCTTAAGAAGCATTGTAGCCTCAACTCTCGACTGTATAGATTCAGAATCTGAGAACAGCTTTCCCTGAAAGGAAAAGATTTAGATATGAGATTTACTTCTTTTTTTTTTGGTATTATTATATCAGAAAAAGAACCAGAGATTCACCAATAACATTTCTACTTTTTGTTATTTATCATCACCATTTACAGCTATATAATAAGTTCCCCTCATCAATAAAATAAAATAAAATGTGCTAGCTCAATCCATGATCCTTCCAGCGTATCATTAGGACTCATTGACCAATCACGAGAAAATTGTTTTCTTATTAGATTGACTTAACCAAAAAATTGGAAGCACTAAGCAAACAGGCCCAAATTAAATGTAGATTTCGTTTTAACCATACTCTATCTAGGTATACCCACAGGAGTAAAGTTCACAGCACCCTACAAAACTAATTTGCAAAATTTTCTAGAATTAATTTATCAGCTCACACATAGTAGAATGCAAAACCCAAATAAAGAAAAAAAAAGGGGTAAACAACAAGACAACTCATGGGAAGCCCAGAGAGTTTGCTTATTGTTCGTAAGTTTCAAGAAATCAAACACACAGCTGAGAAAACAACACACATTGACAATGATCTGAAACACATGCAATTTACGATCAAAAGAATCGAAATTCAGCAAATACCCAGAAGAGATTCAAAAAAGATTTGTCTGGAAAAAACCCAATTAGGACTTTAAACACACGGCTGAGAAAGCAACAACACATTGACAATGATCCGAACAACATGCAATCTATAATCAACAGAAGCAAAATTCAGCAAATACCCAGATGTGATTCAAAGAAAATTTCTTTGGAAAACCCAATTAGGACTTGAAATTTTTGTATGTTACAATCACAAGAGGCATAAATAAACAAGAAACAAAAAGAAAAACATAAGAGAAACAGGTAAGCTAAGTCACCTGATGAAAGAGAGAGAATGAAAGATCTAAGTCTTGAGGTAGTCTTGGACTAATGCCCTGTACATGTGTATATATATATACACACATTGAAGACTGATTGATTGAAATGAGATAAAGAACCCGGATTTCAAATTTGAAAATTGGGTTGGTATTGGGTTCTTCTATGGGACTAGTGTTGAAATTGAATTGAGTTTTTGTAGCTTCGGAGTAGTACTCTTCGCTGCCTTTTGGGTCTCTTCCCCTTCCCCTAAAGAAACAGAACAAGAACACTCCAAACTTATAAATTACTATAAAATAAGCGTCAATCGACCAAAATATAAATTAAAATAACACTCTTTACAGCGATCAGAATGATAAAAATCGAACAAATTCGAGTGAATCAACGAGAACTCACCTCAGGCGCAGACAATCAGTGTGATCTTGAAAGCATCTTTGATGACATCGAAAATGTACAATAATCAAAACTTTCTTAATTCAATATTTGCACTCATACCCACAAAACTCAGTAGAACACTTCACTTAACTGTGCATTCTAAACATATTCTCTAACAAAAACCAAAACAAATTAGTACTCAAGTTGACGAATCATAATACACCTTTTTCGCTTTCCTTGCCCTAGATCCATAAGTAAACTTCAAATAGATAACACAAAACAAACAGATCAAGGACTAAAAAAACCCTAAATGTATTAAATTAAAAAACCCTAGCCGATCATTTGACAAGTTAAAAACAAAGTAAGATGAAACGTATGTGTATAGACATATTGATGATGAGTTCGCCATCAGGGCTCTGGAGCATCTTGTCCATACCCTTGGTGCCGAGAAAGGTGCGGAGGATGCGAGCAACGGCTTTTCCGGCGAAAATGTTGGCTTTTTGAGCATCGAGACCTCTGACCCTCGTCTTCTGCTCTTACTCCTTTATTATTACGAACAATCTCCCAAACTCATCGAACGCTAATGCCATTTCTGCTTGATTTGATTAGATCACCGAACAAGACGACTCAGATCAAGAATCGAATGAAAGTAGAATCTTGAGAGTTCACAGCACCAGTACCCTCTGGAGAGTTCGAGAAGTTGCTGCTTGCTTGTTTGCTTTGCGAGGGCGACACCGGTGGGAGGATGGCGGAGTGAGGCAACGCCAATGGCAGGAAAAGATAGTTAGGGTTAGGGCTTGTATTATTTGTGAGGGACAGAGACGGTGTTGCCGCTGTTACAGACGCTGTTGTTGCCGCTGCAAGAGAGACAGAACGATGACTGGGTGAGAGGGAGGGTATGCGTGAGCAAGAGCGAGAGGAAAGAAGAGGGTTGGTTACCTAGACGCTGCTGTTGCCGGTGCAAGAGAGATAGAGTGACGACTGGGTGAGAGGCAGGGAGAGAACAGTGAGATTAGGGGCTTTTTTTTTTTTTTTTTTTTTTTTTGGATCTGAAGAGATAACAGAGAATTTGGGAATACTGGGAAAGAGAGAGAATGGGAGAGGCGGCTTTGGCGTGAAAATTAGGAATTATTATTTGTGACGATATTAAGGCCGTTGCGAATGGAACAGAAAAAAGTAAAATTTTGTGACGGATTGGTAAAAGAGCGTTGCAAAACAGAAAAAAAAAAATTAAAACCAGAAAAATTTTGCCACGTTTAACTTATCGTCGCATATAACCTTATTTTTTGCCACAGTCTAACTTTTTCCGTCGCAAAAACTATAAATTCCGTGACGGCACTTAAACCGTTGCAAAAAACAAGCTTTTGCGACGGCACTTAAACCGTCGCAAATTGTTCCGTGTCAAATGCTCCCATTTCTAGTAGTGAAACACTACTTAAGTCTTCCATTGTGATCTTTAATTTGGTACAAATATATTCAATGTGGAAGTCTATTTGCCACCTAATAATAAAGATCAGATGATGATCACCTTGGAACACTCAAATAATGGTATACCATATTTTTCACTATAGTATTTTTTTAATTGAACAAACACACAACCACGTGAAATGGTAATCTGAGAAAACATAATAATTACTTACTAATTAATTAGAGATTTTATGAGTTATTTTATAGAGAGATAATCAATCATTGAACCGATTACAAAAAATACATGTGATCATACCATTAGGTGGCATAATTCTAAAAATAGCATACCAGCTGATACGTATCAGAAAATTAAGGTCGTGTTACGGATGCCCATTGATATACCGATGTGAACGAAAATTGTCGGGGAACTGGCCAATTTTTGTTACGTAACGGGATGTAACAGTAAGCCGCGATAGGCCAATACTCATTGTGATAGGAAAGAAAGTGTTGAAAATGATTAAGAAATTTTACGGTCGCGACACCCCAATTCCCGATACGTATCGGCTGATACTATCGATACTGATACTCTACGATCGATACTGTGACGCTACTCGATGCCGCAATTTAGAACCATGTTAGGTGGTAGAACCCATCATTTGAGAGTTTGCTCAACTCATTGTAAAATCCCACCATCTGACATATATGACATCTACATGTATTTTTCTATAATCAATTTTGTGTTCGTAAAATTATTGGGACTAACAAATTTGCAATCATTTGTAAATACTTTTTGAAGTAAAAAACACACAACTTTACTACTATTATTCAATCCCCATTACAACAAGCTTCTTATTTGGAGTAATTAAACATATTCACTCACTTCAAACTACAACTACAAACCAGTGCACCACACAACCATACAACTTTTGTTTCTTAATTATATAGATTCAACCATATATATAGATATATCTCACATAATTTACTTCCAAGTTCCTATGTAAGCTTGTGATTGTCCTTCAATGTTGATAAGCGGTATCATCTGGTCTCTGCTCAAAGTCTTTCACAAAAGCCTTCTTCTCTACAGAACCATTGACAAGTTTATCATTGTTTGCTACTGCTTCTGTTGTCATGCGACAATTTGTTTTCTGTCGGAGAGAGGTGACGACACTGAGCCCCGATGGATGATGAGGCCTTCAATTGCTTCTGGCATGGGCTGATCTTTCATGATGACTTGCCAGTATTCTCCTTGGTCTGTTCTTGCATCAACACTGCTAGCAACAAGCTGCTCAATAAAGAGACACACAAAGAGTGCAACTTATTTGATTTTTGGTGTCAAAATGCTAATTTCTTTTATAAACACTCAAAATTGTATAAGGCCTAATAAGATCTTTATGAAGTTTGGGATGCCAAGTTTTGGCCCGTGGCCCAAAGTTAGCATGCAGCCTAGGGTGGGCCTGACCTAGTTAGGCTCAGGCCAGAGTCCAACTCGAAACCTTGAGCCTGAGCCATCATTTTGAAACCCGGCCCGTGGCCCAACCCATTGACCTGTTCAAGGCTCACTCAAAACCCGCCCCACCTGAGGTCTAATGTCATTTTTAGTGGAAAATAATAAAATTTAAATAAAAAAATATAAAAAATATAAAAAATAATTGTTTAGGCCCGCCCAGGCCTGACCCAAGTTTGAGCCTAGGCCCAGACCCGGAGTTCGACCCGCCTAAGGCTCGAACACTCCCTGGGCCTGGGCCTAGGCCTAATTTTCTAACCCGTTGATCGATTCAAATTTTGGCAAGAACCTAGGTAGCCCAACATGGGCTGGGCCAGGCCTAATTTATACCCCTATCCATAATGGATTCGTAGAGTGACAGACACATGATTCTAATCTTAGGAACGGACTTGTATAATCGAAAAATATTTTTGACTAATACTAATATGATAAGAGCGGTTTTCGAAACCCAGAGATCCGTTTGCTTCTAACCGCCCCTTCTGTCCATCTCTATATATGTACTACTTTGCCCTGCGGGAATGCTTATCCTTACCAAGACCAAGGAGAAGAGAGTGCAGAAAGCACAAGATGATCCCATGTCTTCAATCACTAATTAGAATTACTCTCGAGTCCTCTAAATTCTGCATGGTGGCTCTATGACCACTCTATTTATAGGATTGATTAAGAAATATAAAAAATCATAAGATTTGTGTTGGTGAAAGAGAGAAAAAGAAAATAAAAAACCCATAAGATTTACATTGATGATAATAATGGATAATAATGCATTATTATTGATCAATTAGATGTGAGTGCTTTCTTTGTTAATGATTGATTACTATAATACTTAGCTCTCTTGATCAGCAATAATGAGCTAGAATCCAAGAGGAAATGGTGTTCATATTGCTGCTCTTTTTTTTAATTAAAAAAGCAGTTTTCATGTAGATTAGGTTTTGTTTGGATGTGGGTTGGTTTTTTTATTTTTTGGCTTTTTAATTATTTTAATTTGGGCTAAAAAGTTTTGTTTGTGATAGATTTTTTGGCTTTTTTTACTTTTGTAAGAGAAAAAATGAAACGATTATGATTTGGATATGCCATTTTATTTATTAACTTTTTAGCCTTTTTTTTTTGGGCCACTTGCCAGTAAGTCCCATATACAAAGTTTAAAATCTATCTAGTCCCAAAACAAAACACTTGCACGAATTAGTTCTATATATTTTAATTGTTACTAAATTTTTTTTTTTTTTTAAACTTTAAAAACACTACTACATTCCACCACAGTCAGACTTCCATCAGACGATCATCGGAAACTCGCTGAAATATTCAACATCACTGGGAAGTCACTGGAGTATCGTCGGAAGTTCACCGGAGTATCGCCAGAGTGTTCTGTGATAAGCTACATCATCTCAAGCCAAAAGGGATAGATTAGTTCAAGCCACAAGAGACAGATTAGTCGACAAAAACAGAGTCACACCAGTTGCAGCAGTTCAAGCCTCAGCTACAGATCAAGAGGTTATACAAGCCATCTGTTGATAACACTCAAGAGTTGAGCACATGTATGAAATTGAGACAATTACAATCCACTCGTGGTGGGTAGAATAAATCTGTTAGGCTGTTATATAAACTCAACTATAGTTAGTTAGTTAGTATATTGAGTTAGGTAGTTATAGTTTGTGTATAAAAGGAGATACAGTTGTATGTGCTATTCATTTGAATAAGAATATGATATTTTTCTAAATCTTTTTATTGTATCAGAGCCTTGTGAGCTCCTCCGAGTATCATATCTTCAACAAGATATAGTAATGTAGCAAATCTGCAAGAAGCTACTATAACAAATCTACAAGAAGCTACTGTAACAATGGCAGATTCAATCTTTGTTATAGGTTCTTCAAATATCTCTATGTTACCTTCGAATCTCACTCTTCTTATTTCCAATTTGAACTCCTTTGTTCCAATCAAACTTGATTCTACAAACTATATCATTTGGAAGAGTCAGTTTCAGAATATCTTGAGAGCTACAAAGCTTATAGGCTTTGTTGATGGTTCCATACTCTATCCTTCATCTGCAATCAATGATGCACAGGGTAATTCTGTTCTGAATCCAGCATTTACTCATCGGACCACCATTGATACACATTTGTTGAGTTGTATTACTGCTACACTTTCACCATCTATCTTCACTTCTGTTTTACACTGTGAGACAAGTTCAGAGGTATGGAATACACTAGCTACTCGATTTACATCTCTCTCTCGTTCTCATATTCACCAGCTAAAGAACAAACTCAATTATATGATAAAGAAGAATCTCACTATGGAAGACTACTTGAATCAAATCAAGACTGTTTCTGATCAGTTGAGTTTGGCTGGTTCACCGATTGAAGATGAAGATTTAGTTTTAATCACCTTAAACGTTTACCTGATGAATATAATGCTTTCAAGACAACTATTCGAGCAAGATCTGATCCTATTTCCATTGCTGCTTTATCTGCTCTACTGTGTTCAAAATCTATTCATATTGACACCTCTCTCAAGCACACTCATGCATCTGATCTTCCTTTTGCTTATGCTGCTACTCGAGGGAATTATAGAGGTTTCAGAGGATCTCAGAGAGGAGGATATCGAGGTTATGGCTCATATAGAGGTCGAAATAATGGCAATAGATTTTCACATAACAAAGGTGGAGGCAGAACATCTCCTCAGTTTCAATTTCCACATCAGTCCTCTGTTGGCTCTTTGGTCTGTCAAATTTGTGGAAAGCCTAATCATTCAGCTTTGGAATATTGGCATAGACTTGATATAACACTTCAAGCATCTAAAACTCATCCCAGGGCTTATGTTGCCTCCTCATCCAACAATGTTGTTCCTGATTCTCCTACTCATGCAGCAGAAAGTTCTACTTGGTTTTTAGATTTTGCTGCTTCAAATCATTTTACAAATGATCTCAACAATCTGAATACTTACCAACCTTATCTTGGTTCAGATCAAGTCACTGTGGGAGATGGTTCCACCTTGCCTATTCATCATACTGGTAATGGCATTCTTCCTACTCCCACTATACCTTTCACACTTAACAATTTGTTCCATGGTCCATCAATTTCTTCCAATCTTCTGTCAGTTCACCAATTAATTGCTGACAACAAGTGCACCATTACTTTTGATGTTGACTCCTTTGTTATACAGGACAAGCTTACCAAGAAGGTTCTGTATAAAGGAGGGTTTTCTCATGGTCTTTACCATCTACCAGCTTCAACCTTTTCATTGTCTTCTCAACCTGTTTGTCTTCATTGTTCCACTACCGCTCCTGCTCATCATGACTCTCTTTGGCATTCTAGACTAGGACACCCTTCATACAAGAAGTTGAATTTTCTTTTTTCTAAGCATCATTTACCTACTGTGGGTACTGCTGTTGCTTCAAATAAATTATGCACACATTGTTGTGTGTCTAAGAGTCATAGGTTGCCATTTAGTCTTTCAAATTCATCTGTAAATCAACCTTTAGCTCTTATCTATTCTGATGTATGGGGACCATTTGCTGCTTCTGTTTCAAACTATAAATACTATGTTCTTTTCATTGATGACTTTAGCAAATTTACGTGGTTATTTCCTTTGTCTTACAAGAGTGAAGTTTTTTCCAAGTTTGTTGATTTTAAGACCTTTGTGGAAACACAGTTTCACACCAAACTTAAAATTCTAAGAAGTGATAATGGGGGAGAATATTTGGCTTCTAAATTTCAGAATTTTCTTATCACCAAAGGTATTGAACATCAACTCACTTGTCCACATACTCCTGCTCAGAATGGAGTGGCTGAGAGGAAGCATAGACACTTGATTGAAACTACTATCACTCTCATGCATCAATCTTCTCTTCCTATCAAATTTTGGTTTGATGCTCTTGCTGCTTCTGTGTTTCTGATTAACAAGCATCCTACTTCAAAGCTGAACAATTTAACTCCTTTTGAAGTACTGTTTAAGCATGCTCCTGATTATAATTTTTTAAAAGTCTTTGGCTATACATGCTATCCTTGGCTTCGACCCTATACTACACATAAACTTCAGCCAAGATCCATTCCTTGTGTGTTTCTTGGTTATCAACCTTCCACAAAGGGTTATAGGTGTCTTGATTTGTCCAGTGGTAAGATGTATATTTCCAGACATGTTCTTTTTTATGAAACTACTTTTCCATTTCAAGATCCTTCTTTCAGTGCTTCTATTCCTACACCTACTTTACCTCAGTTACATACTTTCTTTTGGCCTCCAGATAATCCTACCTCTCACTCTATGTCCTTAGCTCCTTCCTCTATTACTGTTTCTCCTGTCTCTTCTGGTCCAGTTTCTGCAGCTGGTTCTATTCCTCTTTTTGTCACCCCTGCATCTGCAGGTCCTACAACTCCTAGTTCTGTTTTTCCAAGAAAAGCAACTCCTTCTACTATAGCCTTACCACTCTCTAGTTCTGCTGCCCCATTAGCTTCTACTGCTGCTGCACCAATAGCACCTACTGCTGCACCAATAGCACCTACTGCTGCTGCCCCAATAGCACCTACTGCAACATCTATTCCTATTTCCTCTATTTCTATAGACTTGCCTCTCAGTTTACCTTCTTAGAATCATCATTCAATGCTTACCAGATCTAAGACCAAAGCTGTGTCAACTTGTTTCTTAGCCTCTACTAATGCTTCTACTGAGGTTATTGAACCATTTACTTACAAAGAGGCAGCTCAATCTTCTAAATGGCAAACTGCAATGTTGGATGAATTTCAAGCCTTACAAAAATAGGCCACCTGGTCTCTTGTACCATCACCTCCTGGTAAATTTGCTATTGGTTCCAAATGGGTGTACAGAATTAACAAAAATTCAGATGGTACCATTGTAAGATATAAGGCTCGTTTGGTTGCTAAGGGTTTTCTTCAAACAAAGAGGATTGATTTTCATGAGATATTTAGTCCTGTGGCCAAACAACCAACTGTTCGGGTTCTTTTAACCTTGGCATTTCATTTTCAATGGCCTATCAAGCAGCTTGACATATCAAATGCTTTTCTCCATGGTGTTCTTGAGGAAGAAGTCTATATACACCAGCCTCAAGGCTTTATTGATGTCTCTTCTCCTCATTTTGTTTGTAAACTGCACAAATCTCTTTATGGTTTGGAACAAGCCCCAAGGGCTTGGTATTCCACTTTTTCCACATTCCTTCAATCTCAAGGCTTTCTATCTAGTCACTGTGATTCCTCTCTTTTTGTTAAGCAAACATCTTCTTCTATTCTCATTTTACTTATCTATGTTGATGATATACTTCTAACTGGCAGTAATTCTTCTGAAATTGATCAGCTTGTTCATCAAATGCATTCTGCCTTTGCCATGAAAGAGCTTGGGTCTATCAATTATTTTCTTGGGATTTTAGTCACTTCTTCCTCTTATGGCTACTTTCTCTCTCAGCACAAATATGCCACTGAGATTCTTGCCAAAGCTAGCATGACTGACTGTAAATCATATTCCTCTCCTATGGCCCTTAAACAAACTGATTCTTCAACTAATATTCCATTTTCTAATCCTACTCTTTACCGCAGCATTGTGGGTGCTCTTCAATACTTAACTATAACTCGTCCTGATCTTTCATTCGCTATGAACTATGCTTGTCAATTTATGCATCTTTCTCTTGTTAGCCATTTTGCTCATGTTAAACGTCTTCTCAGATATCTTAAAGGTACTCTCAATCTTGGGCTCCATTTTAGTCCTGGTCCTCTTATTCTTCAGGCTTACTCCGATTTTGATTGGGCTGGCAACTCTTATGACCGAAGATCTACAACTGGCTATTGTGTTTTTCTTGGATCGAATTTGATCTCTTGGTCTGCTAAAAAGCAACCAACTGTAGCCCGTTCTTCTACTGAGGCAGAATATCGTGCTTTGGCCCAAACAGTAGTAGAGCTTAGTTGGCTTACTATGCTCTTATATGATCTTCACATCACAGTCCCTTCTTCCACTCTTTGGTGTGATAATATATCTGCTATCTCACTTTCTTCTAATCCTGTTTTCCATTCTCGTACAAAGCATATAGAGGTTGATTACCATTATGTTTGAGAGAGAGTCGCCACTAAACAGCTCACCATTCTTCACATTTCCACCTCTGATCAACTAGCTGATATTTTCACTAAACCCTTTTCTTCTCAGAGGTTTCAGTACCTCCAGTCCAAGCTTATGGTTCTCCCAGCTCCCCTAAGCTTGAGGGGGCCTGATAAGCTACATCATCTCAAGCCAAAACGGCCAGATCAGTTCAAGCCACAAGAGACAGATCAGTCGACAAAGACAGAGTCACACCAGTTTTAGCAGTTCAAGCCTCAGCTACAGATCAAGAGGTTATACAAGCCATCTGTTGATAACACTCAAGAGCTGAGTTCAAGCCACAAGAGACAGATCAGTCGACAAAGATAGAGTCACACCAGTTGCAGCAGTTCAAGCCTCAGCTACAGATCAAGAGGTTATACAAGCCATCTGTTGATAACACTCAAGAGCTGAGCACGTGTATGAAATTGAGACAGTTACAATCCACTTGTGGTGGTTAGAATAAATCTGTTAGGCTGTTATATAAACTCAACTATAGTTAGTTAGTATATTGAGTTAGGTAGTTATAGTTTGTGTATAAAAGGAGACACAGTTGTATTTGCTATTCATTTGAATAAGAATATGATATTTTTCTAAATCCTTTTATTCTGAACATCACTGGAAGTCGCCGAAATATTCAAAATGTTCGTTGAACATCAAAAATATCATCGGAGCCTCACTGAAATGTCTAGAATATTGCTAGAAATAAAAATAAAAATAAAAAAGAATAAATGAAAAATTATAGTGGGAAAAAAAAAACAAAATATGCTAAATATTGATAAACTAAAAGCAAAAAAAAATAATAATAATGATAATAACAACAACAAACAACAATGGGAAAAAATATATATTATTTTTCAATTTTTGTAGGGTTTAAACGAATAATCCTCAATATTAATCAAACTGAAAAGTAAGCTTTAAAATTCTAAAATGTTACAGTTTTAAAGTATGATTCTATTAAGCATTTATCCTTATTAATCAAACTGAAAAATATGTTATGAAACTACAAATTTTTCAATTCAAAAGAATGTTATGAAATTGTAAAATTTTACAATTTTAAAGCATGACTTATTTCAGCACCAAAAAAATTGAAACTGTAAAATTTTACAGTTTTTATCGCCTATAATTAAAACTTAAAAGCAACTTGTTCAGAACTTAAAAATTTTCTCCATTAAAACATGAAAATAGAAGTGTGTAACGGAGAAAAGGTAGAAAAATTGATAAATCGAAGGAAAGAAATAGATATAGAGAGAATCTTGCACTCCGACAACTATTTTTTGTTTAAATCTAGTTGGATCTCATGTAGATTTACTTAGATTTACATCAAATCTGAGTAGATCTACTCATCTTCTTCGTTGGAAATTTTTCTCTTTCACTGTCGGTGATGGTGAAGTTAGGAGTCAATGATTGGTGGTTGTTGGTGAACCCTAAGCAATGGTGGTCGTCGGTGACTATATATTAGAAAGAGAAAGAAAAAGATAAGAAGTAAGGAATGGTCGCCGGTCATCGGATATTAGGAAGAGAGAGAGAGAGAGAGAGAGAGAGAGAGAGAAGAACGAATGCACATGAAGAATGAAGAAAAAAAATAAATAGCAGACTTTTAAGAATATTTAAAAGGTAGGACTAAATAGATTTATTCTCTTTTAAATACGACTTCCAAATAATTTGCTCCTCTATCTTTTTGTAATTATTTTAACCAAAAAATTCAAAAAATCCATATGCCAAACCATCTCTCAATATCTTATGTATATTTGGTGACATGTCGATGTCAAGATTAATTTTTGAAATATGGCAAGAGTACAGGATACGGGTAAGATGCTACATGAAAACTGCCTTTTTAGCTAAAAAAATAGCAACGATAGGAACTCCATTTCCTCATGGATTCTAGCTTATTATTGCTGATCAAGGGAGCTAAGTATTATAGTAATCAATCATTAACAAAGAGAGCACTCACATCTAATTGATCAATAATAAGTGATGATACAGTTCGTTCCAGGAGGAACGGGTCGGACTGATCCACGCTCCTTAATCCTACGTCCGAATGACCAAGCCCACCGGGAGACCTGCACAAGAGTTCAACGGGGAACAGGGAGTCCTCCAGCGAACCCTTCGACGAGCAAGTTAGAGAGAGAAGTAGAATGTAGAGATGGATTAGAGATAGAGAAGCTTAACCTTCTTTCTGTCTTCGACCTTTGCTTATATCCTCTGGTAATCATTTCGTTGTCCCTTCCGACCTGTCACCTTGGCTGAAAGTCTATGCTCTAGCTTACCTTGTTCATGGTGAAGGCGTTCTGTTCCGACGGAGAGGGGTTATCGCAATAAATGCTGTAAGGGGCCTCATTAATGGCGATGTGCCGTGGCAATAACTTTGCAGATCTTTGTCTGCTGATGTGGCTTGCCCTTCTCTCGCCATGTGTCTTGGTGTCATTGGTTCTTATTGCTACATGGGGCTTCAGCAGTGTTGGGCTTTAGCATTTGAGTTATGTATTAGGCCCTAAATGGTGGGCTACAATCTTTATGGGCTTACCCATGTCAGTAGTCCTCCATTCCCAAGTGCAACTTTAGTCCAACGAAGGGAATAACGAGGAAAATGAGGGTTGTGAGAGGGTTGACCGACCATGAGGAGAGCCGACCGCGAATGGTGACCGATCATGAGGAGGGTCGACCGCGAAGGCGACCGAGTGTGGGGCCGACCTTGAAGGGTGGCCGAGTGGAGAGATCGACCATGGGGAGGGCCGACCGCGAAGGGTGGCCGAGTAGAGAGACCGACTATGGGGAGAGCCGACCGCGAAGGGTTGGTGGTGCGGCGCAGGACTCGAGAGGCGGCGGGGCACGTGGTGAAGCGAAGGGGAATAGACAGGGAAGGGGAAAGGGGCAGTGGATTGTGATCGTACACGTGGCAGAATCTTGTAGTGGGGAAGGTTAGGCGTTGGGCAATAAGTGAAACGATAGGTCATTATAGGGTGTTGAAAAGACAGTTTTGGCGGATTTTTGAAAATTTTCAAACTGGCGAAATTTAATTGTGACCCTTGGAATACAGGCAAGCCTTGGGCCTTTGGTATTATTCGCTTTACCTACCTTTGTGCAAAAAATCAAAACATTCCAAGTGTAGACTCCTTCATTGCTAGCGATACACCCCTGCAACACTTTGTGAATTTTCTTGCGCCCGCATCCGAAGCTATTCGCAGACATACAAGAGAGATGGCCCAAGAGGATGCAAGAGTTGATCCATTGGGTGACGATGATGCGGTAGAGTTGGCAGAACAATACCATATGGAGCGTAGGGAGGGGGAAGAAATGACTCAGGTTGTGTGGGCTCGCCCTAGGACAATGATTTTTGCCGCGAGACCTATTAGCCAGGTAGAGCCGGACCATTGGCACACCAAACCGGACAGATTCGTGCTGACAATGGAGGAGTTTGAGGGAATAAAGAAGAAGTATCAAATTCCCTCGGAGATAGGGCTAAGATTGCCCGAATCCAAGGAGAGGGCATCGGATGTGCGGCCGGGCAAGTTCAGTTTGTATGAGGAAGCGTTGCGAGGGGGTTTGAGGCTACCTCTCCCCCAAGTAGTGGTGGAGGTGTTAAATAAGTTAGGGGCAGCGCCAGGGCAACTGATGCCGAACACCTGGAAGATAGTAATGGTGTACACGAGTGCCTGGTTGGAGGCGACCAGGGGAACGACAATGTCAGTGGACGAGTTCTTCTCCTACTCTACAAGGCCTCCAGTCAGCAGGAGACCTGGGTGACTCTGCAAGCAGTGGCAGGGCGAGGGCTGGTGGTAGGTCTTCTATCTTCGGTGAAGGGGTGGAGGCCGAGATGGTTCTTCGTGACGGCGAATGGTGGAGTTGGGGTTCGTACAACGTGGAAGGTGCCCACCAAATCGGTCAAGCCCAAGTTGGAAAAGGCAGCGGAGGACCGTGTGAAGAGGGTGAGGGAATGGAGGGAAGAGAAGGGGGTGAGGTGGGACGAGCTGGTCCTGCCTTCAAAGTTGTTTGCCCTAAACTTGGGGCTACAGCCGTTGGAAGAGGATCCGGTAAGAGAGGAGTTAGAGAGGCAACGGAAGGCGGAGGAGGAGGAGGAGAGAAGGTTGCTCGCCCGAGCGAACAAATACAAGGAGACCCAACTGGGGCCTGCTCCGAAGCCGATCACGAGGGAGCGAATTCGACCGCGGCCCAAGCCGTCGAAGGAAAAGGACTTGGGCAGTTTTGAGCCACGATCGCCCCTAGTTGATCTAGTAAAGGATAGGGCAAACAAGGAGGGGGAGGCTTTGAAGAAGAAGAAGAATAAGATGAGTGCCCCAGAGGGGGCTACAGATGCGCCTGGACCGAAGAAGGCGAGGGTCGGTGGGGAGGACACTCCTATGGTGGAGAAGGCAGGGGAGAAGGGAGCGGGGGCTACCCTAGAAAGGGTGGTTGTCCCAGAGGTGCAAGGGGACAAAGGTCAGGGGGGCCAAGAGGAAGAAGAGCACATGAGTGCCATGCCCAAGATGCAAGTGGAGAGTAGGTCAGCTAGTCCTGAAGAGGGGGTGGAGTAGCAGCCCAAGGGGGGTCTTGCGTCCCAAGGAGAGGGGGTCAGGCTGACGGCTGCCATCTATCATGCTCGTGCAGTGTCTAGGTGACTAGAGGGAGAAGAAGGCCCAGCCAGGGCAGCTGCAGATCAGCTTTTAGGGGTAGTAGATGAAGCAGCCGTGTGCTTGGTGGCCAGGTTCAATGTGGCTGAACTACTAAGGGGGCTGTGCTCTGCCTAAATGGAGGCGACCACCTTAGCAGGGGCTCTGCTGAGAAAGGCGGCGACTGCAAAAGGTGATATGAAACCTTTGAAGGCAAAGTTGGAGGAGGCGAAAGCCCAACTTGCAAGTTTGAGGAGAGAAACTGCTGGATGGAGGGAGACCGCGTGAAGTGTGTGCGCTAGGGGGTTGGAAGAGGCCCAAAAAGCCAAGAAGATGCAAGTGTTGGCGATAGTGCAGGGGTACTCAGCCGAGCGAGCCAATACTGAACTGCTCGCGACCAAGTTGGAGCTGGAAGCGGAATGCCGCAAGGTGGTGTCGCTCGAGTTCCAATTGGGGAACGAGCAGAAGAAGCTAGAAGAGGCCCAGGCAGTCTGCACCGTCGCCAACGATCGGTGGGAGAAGGCCATGTCTAAGAACGAAGATCTTCGAGCTCAGTCAATCAAAGAGAAAGAAGAGTTGGATCTGAAGATTGCTGAGCTGGAGAGGACGTTGGCGGACGAGCGGGCCAAGTCAATAGAGGAGAAGGCGAGGTTGGAGAAGGAGTTAGGGGAAGAGAAGACCAAGGCAGCCTCTGAGAGGGCAGCATACCCCGACTTGTGCGTCGCTGCAGTAGAGCAATTCAAGGGGTCTGCTGACTTCCAGGTGGTGATCGATGCTGCGATTGCCAGTAACATGGCAAGGGAGGCATCTGGGGGGGGGGGTTGGTCCGTCGGGAGCGACCGCTGGGAGCAGGAGTGAAGAAGAAGTAATCCAGAGCTTCCAGCGGTCGAACTTCTACAAACACGAGATGGCTGAGTACTGGGACAGCGGCTGGAAGATGTTTAAATGCAAAGCAGAAAAGCTGTTCCCGAACTTGGACCTCAGCAATGTAAAGATTGATGAAGACGACGTGGCCCAGACCCCCCTAGACGAGGGTGTTGAAGAAGAAGACCTCGTCTCCAGTGAAGAGGAATAAATGGTTTGGACAAAATTTGTGCTTGGAGGTTGGGTTGTTGTTTTTGTTTTTGTTTTTGTTTTTGTTTTTTTTTTTTTTTTGTTTTGTTTTTTTTTTGTTTTGGAATTTCTGTAATAGACTTACGTATAAACTTGTGAATAAATAAAATTGTGAATTGTGTTTGGCACACTGTTGTTTTCATGTTTGTAATTCTGTAAATCATTGTCAATAAATGAGAATGGTGACTTGCACAGAGTTTGTGTATAAATCGATGTGAAGTATAAGATGTAAGAAAACCTCAACGTAGAGTGAAGTTTAAAATGTAAGAAAACCTCAATGCAGAGTAAAATTTAAAATGTAAGAAAACCTCAATGCAGAGTGAAGTTTAAAATGTAAGAAAACCTCAATGCAGAGTGAAGTTTAAAATGTAAGAAAACCTCAATGCAAAGTGAAGTTGTGAATCATGACCCAGCAAGGAGCCAGTCTGACTTGGAAAACGTTGAACCAGAATTTGACTAAGTATGGCAACTATGCCACGATCAGAAAGTTGTGATGGTGGCTCAGACTGGCTAAGGCTTTAAGTAACTCAGTCTGGCTGAGCTCTTCATGCTCAGTCTGGCTGAGGTTTGAAGTGACTCGATCTGGCCGAGCTCTTCATGCTCAGTCTAGCCGAGGCTTTAAGTAACTTGATCTGGCCGAGCTCTTCATGCTCAGTCTGGCTGAGGCTTTAATTAACTCGGTCTCGCCGAGCTCTTCCTGCTTAGTCTGGCTGAGGCTTTAAGTAACTTGGTTTGGCCGAGCTCTTCATGCTCAGTCTGTCTGAGGCTTTAGGTAACTCGGTCTGGCCGAGCTCTTCATGCTCAGTCTAGCTGAGGCTTTAAGTAACTCGGTCTGGCCGAGCTCTTCATGCTCAGTCTGGCTGAGGCTTTAAGTAACTCGGTCTGGCCGAGCTCTTCATGCTCAGTCTGTTTGAGGCTTTAGGTAACTCGGTCTGGCCGAGCTCTTCATGCTCAGTCTGGCTGAGGCTTTAGGTAACTCGGTCTGGCCGAGCTCTTCATGCTTAGTCTGGCTGAGGCTGCAATCAAGGCGTTATTGAAATACCACACAAATAATTGAGATAGAAGCTTGTTATCATACAAAGTGCAGCCCATTTGATCATAAATTTACACCATATGAGGAGAGAATGAGAGCATGCAAGTGCGTAGATTGTCAAAAAGAAAATACAGCAATTGATCAATACAAAAATACAACTTTTATTGAAAATAACGCTTCAAATGCTCAGCGTTCCAAGGATGGGGAAGGTCTCGACCTTCCTTATCCTGAAGTCGGTAAGTGCCCGGACGAGGTCTGGCTTTTACAACGTAAGGTCCTTCCCACTTGGCTGCCAGTTTACCCTCAGTCGGATTTTTGGTGGCAAAAGTTGCTTCTCGCAAAACAAGATCCCCCACTACGAATTCCCTCGGTCGGACTTTGCGGTTGTAGTGTGTCCTCATTTTCTGTTGGTATGAGGCCCGTCTGACTGCAGTGGTTTCTCGGAGCTCTTCAATTAGGTCCAGGTCTGCCCGACGTAGCTCTTCAGTTAGTTCTGGATTCGGATGTAGAACCCTTGGGGTAGAAAGACCAATTTCCACTGGGATGACCACCTCAGCGCCGTATGTTAAGCGAAAGGGGGTCTCCCCAGTGGGAGTTCGAGCGGTAGTGCGGTAGGCCCATACTACATTCGGTAGTTCCTCAGCCCAGAGTCCCTTAGCAGCTTCCAACTTGGTTTTGATGATCTTCAGAAGAGAACAGTTGGTGACCTCAACTTGGCCATTGGCTTAGGGATGACCTGGGGAAGAGAAACATGGCTGGATTCGTAGCTCTGCACAGAATTTCCTGAACTTGGTATTGTCGAATTGTTTGCCGTTGTCGGAGACGATGGCTTGAGGGATGCCAAATCTACATACGATCGACTGCCAAATGAATCTGGTTGTGTTCCGCTCGGTAATTGTGGCAAGGGGTTCT